>NW_021026243.1:1977887-1993204 GCF_004153795.1 Camellia sinensis
TTATGGTTTGAGCATTGAGTTTAGCATTATTGATTATCTTTGAGAGATATATTGACTTGATCGTCGGAGTGTCCCCGGGTGTCGAAACCACTGCCGAAATCTTCTCTTTCTGTTACAGGTTAGCCAAGTGTCATCTATTCTGCTAGTGTTCTCCAGCTGAATACTGAGTTGGGCAGTGTGATCGGAAAATCACTCATACAATTTGGCGTCGTCTGTGGGAAAGAAATGAGAATAGATGGCCAGTAACGGACAGAAAGAAAAGGTTGGGGACCTATTAACCTTGATATCACAGGAGATGAATGCAATGCAGAAACTCGTGACCAGAATCACGGAGCAAAAGACGTCGGCCAGACTAGCGACGCACCAAAGAAACCTGATCAAAGCAGGTACTATAACGAAGACGACCTCCAGGTTTGGAAGGATAGGTGCCTACGGAGGGACGAAGAAGTAAAAGAGATGGCAAACAAATTGGCAAACCTACAGTTGGTCGTCAATTTCATGATGTAAAATAACGTCATGCAGCCACCATACTCGCTGCAGGACACGCCGATTCCAGCGGCCAATGGCCAGAAGGAGGGCGGAAAACAACCCATAGCCCTCAGCACAACAGGAGCGAAAGATACACTCACCGACCTTCTAGGGAAGTCGGACGAAGAGAATCAAAAAGAGAAAAATCACGGAGGACGCATCGCACAAAAGAGGCAGACCCCAAAGGACATCGCATGTTCACGAGCAGGCACTGTGCTTCGATACAACTCATGGAGAAGGGTCGAAAAGGGCTCACCATGAGGCCGAGAGTAGTATACCGAAAAGACTGAAGTCGAAAGATAGCCAAGCTCCTGGGCAGAGCAAAGAAGACTTAAGAGATTACCTCAAGAGGAAGCAACAGAATGCCGAAGCCGAGGTAACCTCCCCAGATAAGCCGAGGACACCATTCTCGGTGGAATTAGACAGGTGTGAAGCACCAAAGAGATTCAGTATGGCCGAGGTTTCAAATATACGATGGTAAGTCAGACCCCAACTTCCACGTTGGACTCTATTTGAATCAATGGCATTGTATAGTGGGAACAAGCCGTTGCTCTGCAAGTGTTCCCCTCATCCTTCGGGGAGATGCATCAGATTGGTTCCAAAACTTACCGAAGGGAAGCGTAAAGACTTGGAAGGCCTGGCCGAGATGTTTGTGGCCAGGTTTGTGACAAACAGCTGCAGCCATTAAGGGTGGACGCATTGATGGCCTAAAGATCAGCAAGGATGAAGGCCTTAGGGCCTATGCAAAAAAGATACTATGAGGTGTTCAATCGAATACCCGAATGTAATCAAGAGGTGGCAGTCGTATCTTTCTCAAGAACGGCTTGAAAGACAACTGTCCACTACGAAAGTATTTGGCAAAGACATGCCAAAAGTATGGAGGAGCTCATGGCGAGAATCGAGAAGTACGCCAGAGCCGAAGAAGACACGTCAGGAACTTAGGGAGATTAAACAAGAGAAAGGAAACGACTCGCCGAGCGAGGCCGAGGTAACAATGGAACGAACAGGCAAGAGGCAGAATGAGGCCACACAGCAGTAACAACTGTGTTTCGAATCCCAATCCCAAAGTCTTGGATCAAATTCGGAACCAGTCCTATTTCAGAACGCTGAAAGGACTCCAGGAGAGTTTATGGGAAGAAACATTGGCAGACATTGTCCCTACCATAAGAAGATGGCAATACACGGGTTGTAGAGCCCTGAAAACAATTTTGGAAGACCTAGTAAGACAAGGACATCTGAGAGACCTTGTCGATGAGACCAGGACAAGGAAGAACGGGCAAGGTTGCCAGGACCACAGCCCCACCCTCCCCAGCACAATAGCCACATGCAGGAGGACCTCGGATAATCAACGTAATCCACTCGAAGGTCAACGAAAACGAAATCCGAGGAGAGACCCAGAAAGTGAGCACCTGCAACATGTCTACCAAGTCGGAGAGAAAAGACATCGGACAGAAGAGTGCCAGGGACCAATGATAACCTTTACTGAAGCCGACCTAGAGATGGTCCCAGCATCCGCATAATGATGCCTTGGTAGTATCCCTCCAGGTTGGGAGTGCTAAGTGAAAACGTATCTCTGATTGACCAAGGCAGCTCTTGTGACTTATGTACGTCCGATGTTACAAGGAGCTTGGCCTTCACGATTGTCTCAACCCACAAACGTGGGCTCCTTCGGAATGACAATGATACCCACCACGGCATATTCAGCAACCAAGATGCGCATTTCATTCCATTACTTTCCATAGTGTCCATTTACGCATTTGCCCTGAACTTATGTTTGTATATTATATACTATTTTTGAATACTCACTATTTTGAGAATAATATTTTGTGGCCAAGTGTGTTCATCAATACAGATTAATATTTTGTGGAGGAATGAAAAATCTCCATTTTTGAATGCATGATGTTATTACACCACATTAATGTTTAAAATCAATTGTTTAGTAATTTAAAATTAAATTTTCCTCCATTTTTGAATTTGAAATAGAAATGTGTTGTTATGATCTCTTTCACAATCATTAAGTATTAGTAGTAATCCGTGCTATGCACAGCATGTAAAAAAATTAATAATATATTTTTATATAAAATACTATAAATAATTAAATTTTTTTATCCAAATTAAGAAAACAAAGAAGATTGAAATTTATAATTTAAGTTCCACAATTTACAAGTTGAAGTTAAGCCGAAATCATTACTTAACACTTGTTGCAATTTGTGGACAATTTACAAGTTAAGTTAAGCCGAGATCATTATTTATCACTTGTTGAAATTTGTGGAAAATTTACAAATTGGAGTTAAACCGAAATTATTGTTCAACATTTTTTGAAATTTGTGGACAATTTACAAGTTAAGTTAAGCCGAGATCATTATTTATCACTTGTTGAAATTTGTGGACAATTTACAAGTTGAAGTTAAGCCGAAGTCATTGTTTAACACTTGTTGAAATTTGTGGACAATTTACAAGTTAAGTTAAGCCGGAGTCATTGTTTAACACTTGTTGAAATTTGTGGACAATTTACAAGTTAAGTTAAACCGAAATCATTGCTTAATACTTGTTGAAATTTGTGGACAATTTACAAGTTAAGTTAAACCAAAGTCATTGCTTAACACTTGTTGAAATTTGTGTTCAATTTACAAGTTAAGTTAAACAGAAATCATTGATTAACACTTGTTGAAATTTGTAGACAATTTACAAGTTAAGTTAACCTGAAGTCATTGCTTAACACTTGTTGAAATTTGTGGACAATTTACAAGTTAAGTTAACCCAAAATCATTGCTTAACACTTGTTGAAATTTGTGGACAATTTACAAGTTAAGTTAACCCGAAATCATTGTTTAACACTTGTTGAAATTTGTGGACAATTTACAAGTTAAGTTAAACCGAAATCATTGGTTAACACTTGTTGAAATTTGTGGACAATTTATAAGTTAAGTTAAACCGAAGTCATTGCTTAACACTTGTTGAAATTTGTGGACAATTTACAAGTTAAGTTAAAACGAAATCATTGCTTAACACTTGTTGAAATTTATAGACAATTTACAAGTTAAGTTAAGCCGAAATCATTGTTTAACACTTGTTGAAATTTGTGGACAATTTACAAGTTGAGTTAAACCGAAGTCCTTGTTTAACACTTGTTGAAATTTGTGGACAATTTACAAGTTGAGTTAAACCAGTATGATGTTCACCACTTGTTAAAAGTTTACAAGTTAAGTTAAACCAAGAAGTTTGTTTATCCGAGGTGTGCCACCCTAAGAAGATTGTACAAAGAAGGAAGAATATGTTAAAGACATACAGAATATTCTAAGTATAGAATCACACAAAAGTAGTCAAAAGAAGACCACTACATGCAAAAGTTGTATTAGCATTCAACAAAGAGAAAGAACATCGGCCATACGGAGGGCTTACATTGTTTCAAAAACAAAGAAAAACAAAGTACAAAAGAGAAGACATGGAAATTAAGACTCCTCAGCATCGGCAACAGGCTCGGTTTGGACCTCGGAAGGCTGTTGAGAAGCCACCTCGGCCGCCTTTTCTACCACAAGCTCGGCATCAATTTCTTGCAAAGTTTCCTCAAGACTCTTCTCAGCAATGGTAACATCGGCTAATGTCTTCTCGGAAGCAGCATCTTTGCGAACCTCCTCATCCTCCTCATCTTGAGTCAAGTCCAGGACTTGCTCATTCTGAGGAGGAGACTTGGCCCCCACAGCATCTTTGGACTTCCTTACCAAAACTTCCTCCTCGGCCTCATCCTCAGAATCAGATTCATCACCAGACTGAGCAGGAGTTGGAGTTGGGGCTGGAGGGAATAGAAGAGGAATGAGGTCGGCATTTCTGAAGGGCGAGTCCTCGGGGACATTGAGCTTCTTTAGAAGAGACATCCAACCAAGGGTGAAACCCTTGTTGCATGCCTGCTTCACTTGAAGTTCATAAGCCTTCGTGACATCGGCCATGCCTTGAGCGTATGCCTTTTCGTCGGCGTCCTTAATTTTAGCCTCTTTGGTGGCCAAGGCTTCTTGAAACTCTTTTTCTGCTTGGGCCATCTTCTCCTTGACCTCTTTCCTTTGGGCCTCAGAGACCTTCCTGATGGCCTCAACAGATTCAGCATTTTCTTCGGCATCAGTTTGGGCTTTGATGGTGGCCTTAGCTTGGTCTTCCAGCTTCTTCATTTTTGACTGTAAGCCTTTATTGGTCTTTTGAAGAGAATAGAACTCCCTCTTCATCTTGGCCAACTTCTCCCGGTTTTCAAAAGACTGAATTGAAAAGGAATGAGCATGCTAAATGGCCTGAAAGTAAACAAAATGAAAGTTATTAGAAAATTTCTAGGTATGAAAAAGAAGGAAAAAAAGTGCCAAATGAAAAACACTTACTTGGACAGAACGCTGAAGCATCAAGGCATAGTTCTCGTACTCGCTGAACCCGGCGTTTCGCTCCAGATCGCCTGGTAGAAGCAGAGCAGTATTGAGCGCAACGCTGACATTGATATCATCAGTGCTATCATTGGCCATGACTGGCTTATCTTCCAAGGTTATTTCAGGGGCCCAGGGGGCAGCAGGCTTCTTAGACCCCGAGGTCGTTGCAGAAGATGATCTCGGCTTCTTCGATTTTGGCGATTCAGATGGTTGGACCTCAGAGCGCCTCTTCCCAACAGAGGGTTGAGATTTCTCACTCTCAGCCAACTTGGATATTGGCAAAGCATCCTCAGACTCAACTTGAGTAACTTTAGCCTTTGGCTGAGCTTTTTTTATTCTTTTCGACTTCGGTGGAGCAAGGGTTTGAGTTGGTTGTGCATCAACATCAGAAGGGATGCTGGCCAAGAGATCTTTTGCAATTGGTTTTGGGTGACCCATCTCGGCAGTAGAAACTGTTCGGCGTCGACGGCGGTGTTGGGATATTGGAATCAAGTATGGAGCTGAAGTTGATGGTTGCTCGGCTGGATCAGAGTTGACCCCCGATCTGTCCGAGATGTTGATGCAGTCTGTGGCGTTGTGGCAGAAGGTGGAGAAAGGCTTTTCTTCTTCCTCCTAGGAACGTCAGGCAAAGCTGACTTGTACGTTGGAATAAAATTGAGAAGCAGAGGCGCCGTTCGTTTATGAACTGGCAGGTCCAAGAGTCTCTTCAAATCCTTGCTGGGAACGAAGGATTGACGAAAGTTCTTTGGTGGCTTAGAAACAGCTGCAAGAAAAGCAAACACTAAGAAATAGATAAAATACGCAAGACTTTAAAAAAAAAAGTAGGTATGAATGTAGGGCTCTTACCATTGCCCTCTACAAAGACTGATCGAAGGAGAGGGAAGAGATGAAGGTCTTCATCTGGGGCGAACTCCCAGTTCCCTGAAGTAATGAAATAATCATCCCCAGCTCCCTTGCTGGAGTCAGGGAGGTCGGCGACAATTTTGTATTCAGTGGACCTCGGCTTGAGGTAGTAAACGTAGCCGGTGTCTTTTTTGAGGCCACACATAGTGTAACAATACTGGATATCGGCTAATGTGATCCTAGCGTTCTCTTATTTTGCTAAGGCTATGATACCATTGATGGTTCAATAGGAGTTGATGGAAAGTTGCGTTGGGTTCAACTTATAATGATGAAGTATTTCACGAAAAATGATGTTGAGTGGGAGCCGAAGTCCACACTCAATGAAGGCTACCACAGGGAAGGGCATGGAATGATCAGTAGGCATGATGGAGTCATCATCCCCAGCCAACCTCAGATGGACGTCGGCTGGGATTTCAAACTCTTGTCTAAAGAATTCTAGTTTAGATGTGGTGTTTACTCTATGTTTCCACATGCCCATGATGTCGGCTTAAATAGAGATATCAGATTTCAAGAAGAAGTATTTTTAGAAGGTTTAAAGGACCTCGGCTAAAAACCTAAAAGTACACTTTGATAAAGGTTTGTATGGATCTAAAGGAAGTTCGTTTTAGTTTTTTCCTAAATTATGGGTTCCACAGACAAATCCCAAAACCTAAGTCTATTGAATCGAAGACTGAAGGCACGAATCTAAAAAAGACACAAAAAACAGAAACAAAAACGAGTTTCAGAATCAAGAACAAAGATGGTCTATCAAGAGCATAAAGAATACACGAAGTATAGGGCCAAGAACAGTGGCAAAAATACAGGAAAGTGGTGAAACAATGCGTGTGTTCAAGATGTGGACAAGGGCAAAATCACACACTCAAGTATATGATTCACAGGTTGAATATTTAAGCAAAACAGTAATGGCAACAAGTTCAAGAAAAAATTAAGAAACTGGAATAAGAAGGAATAAGTGTATTACCAGAGGAAGAACGAAGCCGGTGTTGAATATTTCCGAGGTCAGACGACGGCGGCGGACGGAAGAATCAGCACGAACTTAGTCGAAGAACACGAACGACGGTGGTTGCAGAGCTTTGGAAGCTTGAGCAATGGAGGATTTCGAAGGGTAAAGCAAGAACGAGAGAGAAAACGCTTCAGACGAGAAAGAGTAAAGTGAAAAGACGGGGGAAAGAAAAAGTTTTGATTAAACTTGAAACGGCGGCAAAAAGGAAATCAATGACTCTAGAAAAACGAATCCGTCAGGCGGAGCATACAGGCGCAAAAACGATCTACAGGCGCGTCCGAAGTACGATCCAGTAAGAAGAAGAAGCGTGGCTAAAACAGTTGAGTTGTGGTTGAATTATGGTGTATGACAGCTCATACGCGTGAAGGGGTTCTTGAAGTTCTTGTTCTTCTATAAAGACATATCGGCCAAAATAATGATTTTGGCTGAGATACTGTAAACTGACGTACTGGAAAAACGGAATGATATAGGTTCCATCACCTCAGAATGTCGAGGTAATAGAACCTAGGGGGCAGTTGTGGGGATATATTTTTGAGTACCGACACGTGGCAAGGTGACGCCGACGTGTTAGCTGAGGTGCCACGTGTCAGGGTCATGACGCCGAGGTGATCTCGGTTAAAGCCGAGGCTATCTCCGAAGATATCGGAGTCCGAAAAAAGCGGATAGGGGACAAGAGTCCTAGAATAAAGAGGAGACTTAGCCAAGATAAGGATAAAGCTCTTAGGGAGTTTATCTTTATCTCTGAAGGAGTCCAAAGTAAGTACTAAACAGGAATCCATAGAAGTGAGGCTTCTATTGGGATTAGGATTGAGGGAACTATAAAAGAGAGGCACCCCTATGGGTCTAAGGTACGCAATTTTATGCTTTGAGCATTGAGTTTAGCATTATTGATTATCTTTGAGAGAAATACTGATTTGATCGTCGGAGTGCCCCCGGGAGGTCGAAACCACCGCCGGAATCTTCTCTTTCTGTTACAGGTTAGCCAGGTGTCATCTATTCTGCCAGTGTTCTCCAGCTGAATACTGAGTTGGGCAATGTGATCGGAAAATCACTCACACAGTTTGTTTGCTTGATTAGGTTGAGTGAGATTATGAGTACAATACGATTGAATAAGCGGATTACTAGTATGTTGGTATTGATTTGAAGATATAAGATAAATTGTGTTTGTTTGTGTATTAATGTAGTAATATTAGTTGGTTGAGATTGAACTTATGAAATTACGTGAAAACTCTCAGTATATAAAAGGTGACTTTGTTATTTTTGTTGTTAGGTTTTTGTAATTGGTAATCCCGTTTGACAAAATTCATTTTAATTGTAATTTTATTCGCTCTTTTGTTTTAGTGAGGCTGTTAGTGTTTATATGTGAATCTAACCCGAATTGTGCCTATGTAGAAGAGTTTGTGTTGACATTCCGTATCTTGAGCATTTGTTGTTTGCTACTTCACTAACTTTGACGGGGAAGTGATTCATTCAGTATTTTTGCCTATGTCTGAACTTTTGGGAGACAAGTTTTACCGCTCGAGCGGTGAATGCTCGAGTGGTTGGCCTATATGTGAGCACTGCCTTTTAGTCATATCGCTCAAGCAGTAAAGTGGTGGCTCGAGCGATCTTCACGGCTCTGTTTGTTATAAAATATGTTGTTTGCTATTTTTAGAGTTGAATCCATCCAAATTCTCAAAGAGGAAAACTACAAAGATTTTCTATATTAGAGGGTGTTTATATATTGGTTTCCTTGATGATTTGAGAGTAATCGATAGATCTACAAGTTTCATATTAACATCATCAAGGGATTTGTTTTTATTATTTCATTCACAAAAGAGAGAGGTGTTCTTCGATAGATTTTGGAGAACTTGAGCCTGAAATTTTAGTGGATTTCGTAGTGGCTCATCGTTATGGATTCGACATTGGCGTTGTGGATTCAATGTTGGGTAAAACAATTCTGAGGTGAAGACGGTGGTGGAAGAGGCACATCAGGTTTGGTTCAATTTGAGCATGGATTCGCTAGGTAGTTGAGGAAACTCATGTGTAATTTATTTTTGTTTTCTTAGTGGA
Source organism: Camellia sinensis (assembly GCF_004153795.1). Classification (NCBI taxonomy): domain Eukaryota; kingdom Viridiplantae; phylum Streptophyta; class Magnoliopsida; order Ericales; family Theaceae; genus Camellia; species Camellia sinensis. Next base: position 1,986,780 of record NW_021026243.1, read on the forward strand.
TTGTTTTAAGACTTTGATCCATAATTTTTTTTTATTACAATTAGAGGTGCTCCAATTGTGAATTTTTCTACGTTAAGTCGTTATGCCGATTTGTTGTTGATTGTTTGATTGTAATTGATATTCACTATTTAAAATTGAAACATAATCACAAATCAATATCTCAAAGATTTTTAGATTTTTCATTTGTAAAACAATGATGCTAGGTATCATGAAAGTTTTGTGACCCTTGGATTACACTTAAAATAAAGCACCACAAACTAATCAAGGTAATCTAAGGATCATAAATTTTTCATGATCATTTTTATGAAATTTTTTTCATGATCCCTAACTTTTCTTTTTGTAAAATAGAGGACAAAATCTATTTTTACTAACAATCTCATGGTATTGGATCAGCAAACCCACCCCTTGTGGGATTGATAATCCCCTCCCGACATTTTTCTCAAACAAACATAAATTTATGAGGCCCATCGAATACTAATTCTAAAAACTGAACATAGAGTTTTGTTCAAATTTTCATGTACTTTTAGTGATTTTTTTTAATAATATTTTAGCCAATTTTTTTAATGTTTTAAATGCATCTTAATTAAGTGCATCTAAAAAGTGTAAAGAATTGATTAAAATATTTTTAAAAAATCACTAAAAATAAATAAAAAAACTCATCTAAAAACTGTTTTTGAAAAATCAAATCAAACGACACCTAGTTTCGTGATAGCAATACATTCACTACTTTGTCCAAATTCAAAGTGGATGACCCAACTGGAGTCGTTGCCTTTTCTGCCAATTTCTTCCACTCCATGGCCTTGCTCTTCATTTTCTTCCCCTTCTCTCTTTCCATCAGCTCTCTAACAAGCTTCTCTACTTCTTCTCTTTTCACATTATTATCAATCTCCATACCAACCTCCCATTCAGTGCAAGTGTATCTACAATTTGTCTGTTGGTCTGCAAAAAATGGCCAACACATCATGGGCACCCCCGCTGTCAAGCTCTCAATAGTTGAGTTCCATCCACTGTGTGTTAAGAACACCCCAACTGATGGGTGATTTAGGACTTGCTCTTGCGAGCACCAACCTGCTATCAGTCCTCTTTCTTTAGTGTCTGCCTCGAATTCTGGTGGCAGAATAGCCGATTCTCCGATCACTAGATCAGGCCTAATTATCCATAAGAAGTAGTGATTGCTATTGGCAAGTCCCCAAGCAAACTCTACCAAGTGTTGCAATGACATGACTGCTAGACTCCCAAAATTGACATAAACAACAGAGCCAGGTTCTCTGGAATCAAGCCATTGGAGACACTTTGGTTCTTCTTTCCATAGATTGCATCCAAGAGACGCCAACTGGTCTTGTTCTTTTGGTGATACATGCTGGTTCAGAAGCAACTGTAAAGGACCAATGGTGTAAATGTGGGGAAAAATAGATGAGAGAGCACCCAAAACATCTTGCTCCAACGCATCGAAAGTATGAAGGCCCAATGCTGAAGCTTGTGAAGCACTTTCTGCTGAGTCCATGCTTAAGTTAAATATCTCATCATTTGGGTCAGTAGTTTGAAAAAACGTTGGAAGGTCCTTCAGACGAATATCTTTCATTCCAGGAATCCAGTCTATTGCAGTGTCCAAATATCCACTAGTTAGATAACTTGAATCTGCATATCATAAACAATAGTAGCTTTGAACACAAGTTCTGCCTTCATTTTCTGAAACTTGTTTGGCAAAATAACACGTTTTTACAATATAACAAAATGGTTTAATAAGTTAATTACGATATTGATAAAATCCCATGAAGCCACAAGCAGCAAAAGTCCAGAATACAGCAACAGGGATTCCAAGTTCTTGAGCTGCGGTGATGGTGAATGACAATACACCATCGGAGACAATGCAAGTCACCGGAGGGTGGTTGTTTGAAATGGAAGAGTCGTTGAGGCTGGCAAGGAGGTTGCGAAATGGTGTTAAGAAGTTCTTTCTAATGGATCTACAAAGAGAAGGAATATCTTGGGTGGCATCAGGGTTTGATGGAGGGAGGCCATCTGGAATTGTTTTGAATTGGAAGTTGGGCAAGCCATATAAGGAGTCATATCCTCTAGCTTTGATTAAGCGCTTTTGGTTGAACTCTGTGTTGACAAAGGTAATATAAAAGCCCTTATGGTGAAGGAGCTTTGCTAGTTTTAGAATTCCTTTGATGTGGCTTTGAGCTGGGTATGGTATGCAAACTGCATGAGGCTTATTATCACCTACTGCCATTGCAGATGTCTCTCTGTATGTTTCTTTGCTTTGTGTGTTTTTGTGGTGCACTCTAGTTGGGGTGGAGAAGGCATTGTAGCAAAGGTATAAATAACTTCATCTTGCTCATGTCCATAATATTTTATTCAACATTTAGGTCATGTTTGTTTGGGTGGACATGAGCTTGGGATTGGATTAATAATCCAATAAAATTATTAATTAGATATTTGGTTAAAAAATTGAAGTACGGAATAATTATTTTAAACTTGACTATTAGTTAAGATAGGATACATAATCCAACGAATTGGTAGTCCTAAGACTATTAGTCATGAGAATACTAATCCAATCCGCCCAAACAAACATGACCTTAGAGTGTTTTAAATAATTAATTGTTTGTAATGTTTTAAATAGCGGTGTTAAGAAGTGGATCAATAACAATCTACTATACATGTATTGGTATAAAAAATATTGAGCATTTTAAGAATTGGGTGACAAAATTGGTTTCAATTTTCTGAATTCTGTTTTTTAAAAACTGAATTTTTTTATTTTTCGTGTTTTTTTTTGTTTTTAGTGAATATTTTTTAAATTTTAATCATTTTTTTTAGATGCACCTTAACTAGAAGTATCTAAATAGTGAAATATTTGTGAAAAAATATTTTAAAAAATTAATAAGTATACAAAAATATGAAAAGTATACTTAATTTTTATTTTTTTTTGTATTTTTTGGTATTTAGTGTATTTTTTAAAGATTTTTTTCACAAATATTATATTTTTGAAGTGTTATATTAGGTGTGTCTAAAAAATTAAAAAAATTTACTTAAAGTATTAAAAAAATTCATTGAAAACATTAAAATATAGAAAATAAAAAAATAAAATTTTTAAAAAACTGTTTTTTAAAAATCAGAACTAAATAAAGTGCCAACATTATCAACCACGAAAAAAAAGGTTTTATAATATAATAGCTAAATCAATAGCCTCAAGTCAAAAATCAATCATGAATTGATATATTTCACAAATAGCCAATGCATAAGTTATTTCCTACCACCATATCGCTGTCTAGAGATTGAAAATTTTGATACGACATATGAGTCAATATTTTAAATCTTAAGCATTTATTTTATTTTATTTTATTTATATATGAGCAATGATGTTCTCTCACCGATAATTCTCCCAAACCAACGCCAAAAAAAAAAAAAAAAAAAAACCTAATTGAAAATTTTTTTTTAAATTTTTTTTTATATATTATAATTTTTTATTTAAAATTCATAATCAAAACACTTTTTATTTATTGTAATTTTTTTCTTTGCTGGGGGCAAATCAATCAATTTTTCTAATCTTTACAATCAAATAAATTTGATACATACTAAAACAAATAAAATAAATGCACCTATTAATTTTGATGCATACTACAACAAATAAAATAAATGCACATATTATTTTGATAAAGGGTCATTTTAGTCCCCAATATTTAAATTAGGGTGAATTACACTAACGGTATTTTAGTCCCCAATATTTAAATTAGGGTGAATTACACTAACGGTACTTGTAGTTCGAGATTTGTGTCATTTTGATCCCTAACCTTTCAATTATGATATATTTGACTATGATTTTTAAATCTCGTTTCAAATAAGGACAATTGAAAATCATTACTCTATTTCAAGGACAAAATCATCAATTTGATAAAATATAAACTAGTTTAATAAAAATAAATGTCAAAAAATTATTTTTAAATTTTAAAAAATTATTTCTACCCACCAAAGATAAAATTATATAAAAATGATAAATCTTTTGCAATTTTATTTTTTTAATCTTTTTATCAAATTAAGTTTTAGTATGTATTTGGATAATGATCATGTAATGTGTGACTATTTTTGTTGATGTTTTTATATGGTTATCATGTAATAGATGGTTGTATTTGTTGTTAACAGATTTTGAATGGTTATCGTGTGATAGTTATTAAACTTTTAATGTGTAATCAATATGTTTAATATATGAAATATTTTTAATTTTTTGATTTAATAGATTGGTTTAATAATGACATCAAAGTTGCTGTCATATTTGACTTTTGAAAAAATAGAAACTAATTTAACTAAAATAAATATACAAAAATTAGTTCTACCATTCTAAAAAATAAAATTATATAAAATGATGTGTTTTTAATTTTTTCACCAATTTAATTTTTAGTTAAAACAAAATTTGAAAATAGATTTTGACAAACCAAACCAAACAGAACTTTCTAACCAAGAAAGTTTCAGCATTATTCATTAAAAAAAAATGTCATTACATTTCAAACAACATACAAGTGTTAACACAAAATAAATTGTATGATGACTTTGTCCTTAAAATGGATTGTTTGCAAATGAAATATTTTTTATTGTCTTTATTTAGAACAAAATTCAAAATTGAAGATAAAATGTATCACAATTAAAAAGTTAAGAACCAAAGTGATACAAGTCTCAAATTATAGGGACTCTTACTGTAATTCGCCCTTTAAATTATGTGAATCTAGTTCCCATTTTATAAAAAATATTTCATTTTATCTCTGAATTGGATCCCAATGTATAATCAATGGGGATATTACTTGTTAGTGGGAGTACCAAAAAATTATTACAAAATTATTGAAAATTTTATAATTTTAATTATTAATGTGTATAAAAATTACTATTTATTTATAACTTTTTTAAACATTTGCACTAGATTGAAAATTTTCCTAAATCAATTTAGCCATCACAATTTAATTCTAGGGAAATTGTAGAATACACATCTTAAAAAAAGTATATATCATATGTTCTAGTTATGGCCATTATGATATTTGGTTATGACCCATTATGATATTTGTTATGACTCATTATAATGTTGATTATGACTTAGTTATGACGTCTTATGATTGTTATTTTGATTATGATCAAAGATGTTTTTTGTTATGCCTCAAATGGTGTTTGGTTGGGATTTAGTTATGACATATTATGGTTGTAATTTTGACTATGATCAAAGAGATTTTTTTAGTTACATCTCAAAGCTGTTTGATTATAATAATAATAATAATTCGGTTATGATGGAAAATAATTTGGTGTCATAACTTACATATGATATATATATATATATATATTAAAAAATTGTTATAAAATTCTGTGAAAAGAAAAGTTGTGACATTTTGTAATAAATGATAGGATAAGGGTTATCTCCAGTCCATACAATGAAATTTTTATTTTGATAATCTGAACTATTCAATGTGTAGAATTCGTTGATACTTTATTCTTGTCAAAAATCACGTTGATCAAATATCAATAGCCCTTTGATCAGATCATGTTTTTGTTAATGATAGCCCTTTGTTAGGATTTTAAAAATAAATTATTAACAAAAATGTATTTTGATCAAATATCTATCAATATCCGATAAACGTAATTTTTTGTAGGAATGAAGTATTTGACGAACTCTATACATTAAATGATTTAAATTATCGAAATGAAATCTTCGATGAGTTTCACAAGCCCAACAACACCGTTTAATCTACAAAATAAATTAGAGAAAAACCCCATCCTAAATTATATAACAAAATTTTATAAAAATGTTATGAACAACATTACTACACACATTTTTTAGTAGTCACTATAGCATATTATTTTTCATATACTTTAACTCTTAATCTAATACTTAAGTTGTGCATATTATTTTTCATATATACTTTCAACCCTTAATTTAACAATTAAGCTGTGATTGGCGAAAAATTATTAGTTGATTCAAGGGTATCACATAATTATATTCATTCTTAATTATAATTCATCATGTATTCTCATATTTTTCAATCATTTAACATAAATTTGTAAATCTCACATCCTCTATTAATTACAATACCATTAAAACACTAGGTGGCAATATTTCAAAACTTATCAATACCTTCTCGCGATTCCCTATGATTAACCTCCACAAACTTAGGACAATCGTTGCCGACCAACTCACCTTTCAATCCATCATTGTCCTTGTTTAAATAACTATATTGTCAATTTTTAGTACACCTCTTGTTTTTCGTTAGCAAAATTCTGTTTGGGACCATCCGCCCAAATATTTACTTTTTGGTCGATTTCTTTTTGTTTGTTTGTTTATTTATTTATTTTTATTTAAATATAAATATAAATTTTCTTTTTTGGACAAGTCTATAGATGTTCATTTGTAAAGTATTTGTGCATATCATAAAAAAAAAATTATATTAATT
>NW_021026244.1:0-43485 GCF_004153795.1 Camellia sinensis
TTGGCGACTAAATATTTAGTCGGCAAATGGATACATTTGGTGACTAAAATAATTTTAGTCGCCAATTAGCTTTCCCGACTACTCTTCGGCTACTAATTTTGCGACCAAAAAAATTAGTCACTAAAGCCCTTCGACGACTAAAAATTAACTTTTGGCGACTAAAAATTTAGTCGCCAAAAGTGAAAATTCTTGTAATGAATGATTTTGTTTAGATTTTGATCTATCACTCCATATTGAGTGATATGTTTTTTATTATATAAATGACCATATCATGCCATTTTAATATAAAAATTCTAGTAAAACAATATTAAGCAACAAAAAATAGTTATAAAACAAAAAACAGATAATGGTTAGTAGAGAGGATGGAGAAATAACACACAAAATATAAAATACAAAAACAAAAAAATAATCATAGATAAAAAAAAAAGAAAAGAAGAAACAATAATGTACCTAAAGAATAAAAGAGTTTGTTTAAAGAATACAATAGATTAAATATAAACTATTTCATAAAAAGAAATTTTAAAAATAATGAGTTTCATCATTCCATGAATATAATATTTATAGGGTGAAAAAGACATGAATGACTTAGAAAAAATATAATGTAGGATGGTTTGAATTTTTTGATAGATTAAAGAATTGGTTAGAAAAAAAGTGCATAAGAATAATTTTTTTTCATCTTTCATTTTCTAAATCTGTCACCAAGTCCTCTCTCTCCATTTTGATCTGTTCACTTTCTCTCACCACTTCTCTTCTGCCGCTGCTCTATCTCCGTCGCTGCTCCGCTCCGAGATCTAGATCGTCATCGTCGTCGTCGTCGTCGTCGTCTCTCTCTCTCCTCTCAAATTTGATAATGGAGGATCGCAACTCGGGGGCTGGGTCACGAACGGTGAGCCGGTCAAGCATATAGCGATCCCGATTTTTCCCCGTCATTTATTGTATTCTAGACTCGGGTTTAGTGGTTGTACATTGTTGTCTGTATCTTGTTTTCATCCTTTAATTCCGTGTATTTGAGTCTTGGGATATGTTGGGCGAGTTTGGTACAGGTTGGTTGTGAGTTGAAACAAATGGTTGCTGCCTAGGATTTGGCTTCTTCGCTCGAGCGAGGCTTTTTGCGCTCCAGCGAGCCCTGGGTATTTGCTTCTTCGCTCGAGCGTGCGTTTGTGTCTTTGTGAAGACCTGAAGGTTGGTATTCTTCGCTTGAGTAAGCCTTCTTGCGCTCGAGCAAGCAATGTGTTTTGTGTTCCTTCGCTCGAGCGTACATCTGCGTGACTTGTAGACCTGAAGACTCTTATTGTTCGCTCGAGCGAGGTCCTTTTGTGTCTGGTCGCTCGAGTGACCACTCCTTCGCTCGAGCGAGCCCTGTATATGTCAAATCACAGCAGCGTGATTTTACATCACTTTTTCATCTCCTTTTTACTCCAAACCTTAAATCTGGCTGTCTCTCTCTTTACTCTCTCACTCTCTTTACAAATACACCTTGTTTTAGAGGTTCCAAAAAAAATCTCAAAATTTTGTTTGGTTACCTACTTTTCAAAATCACACTCTCCCTCATACACATCAAATCAATCATTTTTTTAAAACTCTCTTCCCAAAATAATTTTCCAAAATAATTTCTAAAAAAAGGCAAACCAAACAAGTTTTCGTACTTTTTATCTTAAAAACTACTTGACAAACACAAACCAAACATACCCATCTTGAATTACTTGGGTAATAATGATCTATGTTAATGAGTTGGTTTTGTTAAATAAATGGAAGTGTTTTGGAATATGGATGTGAATGTTGGTTGGTTAGGGAAAGGTTGTATGTAGTTTCCATGAGTTAAATATTTATCAGATGCTAATGTTTTAGTTAATTCTCATATACTGTTTAGCATATCTTTACTGGGCATTGGCTCACCCTACTTGGGTGTAACAACCCTCACCTTACTCTTGTCATACTTGCATACATTCATGCATGATCTTGTCTTGATATGTTATTTTGCTAGTTTTGCCTTGCCTCGTTTTGGCTAAGTATTGCTTGCATGATTTTGTTCTTTGCTCGGCGTGTAGCCGAGGTCATCTTGAGATTTGATCAACCCTGAGCCTTTGTACTTAGAACTGTTTTGAGACCTCGGTCGATCCCCATCTTCACCTCGGGCTTATTGCTGAGATGTCTTGCACTTAGTGAACCTTGTCCGCAGGCAGGTATGGCCTAGGCCGAGATGTGGCACACCCCGGCCAAGGTGTGGCACAGCTTAGTCAAGCGTCGTCCTCCCTAGCCGATGTCTTTGTTACCCTGTTGCCGGATCCTTGATTTGAGCCGATGTCATTACTTACCGATGTGTCTTACCCAGCTTGCTGCATACGCTTTGTCAGAGACTTGTCTTATCTATCAATCACCTTTTGAGTTGAACCAACCCGGTAGCGCCACGTGTCTGAGCTGATTGTTAAGACAGCTGGCAGGCCTAGAAACAAATCATTTCTTTGTCTCAAATCTTTGCCTTTAGAGAGAGAAGCTCTAGAGAGAAGGAAGAGAAGTTCTTGAGTGAGAGTAAGTCTTCCAAGCTTGATCTTCGGGGTTTGATCCGTTGGATCCGAGTTTTGAGGTAAGAACCTTGATCTACTTTGATTGTTGATATTGATCATCTAGCTGCATTACATGATCGGGTCTGTTTTGCATGTCATGCATCGATTTGAAGTTGGTTTCGGAAGGAAAAAGATAGTGTTCATGTGTTTTGAAGAAAAGTCTCGTTTTGATCCAAAAGTTGGAACCGAAATCATGTTTTTGTGTTTGTTCTTGCATGACCTTCTTGTATGGGTACCCAGGTCCATGTTTTGAACTCTTGGCTTGAAAACTCAGATTTTGTAACAAGTTGTGAACTTGCATCCATCTTCCAAATGATCATGTTCGTCATATTCTTCAAAGGGAACCCAGGTTTTCCCGACTTTGCTTTTGATGAGGCCAACGGGACCACATCTCGGCTAGGAGGTGTAGGACCTCGGCAAAGACCTGGTTGGTACCCAGTGTGTTTTCATGGGCGGGACCAGTGTTTAGACTCCCAGCATGTTTTGCATTGTTATTGACTTGGATCTGGCAAGAATGCCGAGATCATTCGTATATATATATAAGGCTTGTTTTGAGAATATGATTTGCCATGTGATTGTAGGACCTTGATCCTTGCTTTGAGCCTACATCTGAAGAACTAGGTGAGTGGTACTTTTAATAAAGCTATGTTACACTATTTTGATAAGTCTTGCTTTGCTTGTTTTGATGAAAGTATTTGCTAAGCATGAATGAATAGCCCTGTTTTGATGTATCAAGTATAAGCCTCGTTTTGATGTCATCCTTGAAAAGTCCCTTGTACTGGAGGACCATAAACTTTCGCAGTACCAAGTGCAAAAGTCCCTCGTGCTGGAGGACTCTAAACTTTCGCAGCACTAAGTATAAAAGGATACGGTCCTTTCTTGGGAGCACTAAAATGTTAAATCGGGCTACGGGCCTAAGTAACACCAGATCATCGTGTTAAGAGGAGCTACGGGCTTAAGTAACACAAGTCCCTTGTGCTGGAGGACTATAAACTTTCGCAGTACCTTTGACTCATTGATTACAGATCGTACAGTCCTTGTTTTGCCGATGTAAGTAAGCATCCCTTGAGACTTGTGAGATTTGATTGATGAATACGGTTCATCCCTTGTTTGGCCGATGTAAGTAAGCATCCCTTGAGACTTGTGAGATTTGATTGATGAATACGGTTCATCCCTTGTTTTGCCGATGTAAGTAGGCATCCCTTGAGACTTGTAAGACTTGATTGATGAATACGGTTCATCCCTTGTTTGATAGAGTTTGATGTGTTTTGCTTTGAAGGAATCTCGGCTAATACCTGTATAGTTTTGGCGCGTTTGTTTCTAAAGACTTCGGCTATATTCATGCAAAACCTTTATTTTTAGTACCATTCACTGAGTATCCAAGCTCACCCTCTCTATATATATGTAGGTGATGAGCAGGACGTCGGCGACGCCTAGAATGTGTTTTTTTGAAAGCTTGTTTTGGATCCATGATTATGTCGGCATTATTTTGTATTCACGTCGGCAAATTCTTGAAAATTATGCTTCTTGGCTTGTACTCACTGTATTTTGTATATGTCGGCTCGAGAAGCCTTTTGATCAAGATGTAACACATATTTTGCTTTTGTTGTATTCAAGTTATAAAGATGTATGCCATTACATTGGATCTATGCACTGCTCTTATGGACCACTTGTATTTTGATTTATTGCTTCCGCATTTGAGAGCCCCGTTTATTATACTCTGATCTTGTTAAACTTTTGAAAGACGGCCTTCGGTAATCCCGGATAACTGGCCATCACGGCACCAAACTACTAGGGGCGGTTTGGGGGCGTGACATTGGGACACCATTTTTCAGGTACAGGCGAGATGCCACCTCCAAGATCCTAGCTTGGGAGGTTTAGGAGTTGAAGGCTAGCTTGGGAGGTTTAGGAGTTAAAGGCTCCATTTTGATGATTTATTTTTGATGTTAAATGTAAACTCAAGCTGAGGGCTTTATATGTAAAATAGTTAGAACTCTTCTTTTGTTGTAACCAAGTGATAGCTTGGAAAAGATGTAAGCCCTTAGGGCATTTACTTTGTTATTTGGAGTTAAAATCACATGCTATAGTTTCAGGATAAACATCAATGAAAATGTAATGCATGTGATATCTTTTGTAATGGAAACTCTGATAAATGAAATGTAACTTTTCTATTATGTTTATGGATCGTATGCACGATTGTCATCTGCTTTAATTTGAGGGCGTTACAACTTGGTATTAGAGCGTATCGGATTTGAATACTTTGGGTACGTGGGAAGTGGTTGGTACCACAATGGGTTTGTCTCGCTTGTTAGAGACTTAAATATAATGTTATGTGCTTATGTGATAACATGTTTATGTGACTATATGGGTATGGAATTTAGTTTCTAGGATGTTGATCGGGTCTATGGGTTCCTGGGAGTCCTGTTGGAAAGGAACTTGATCACTGCCGTTTCTGACTGGAACTCTAGTAACGCCACAGGACGGTCATTATCCGGAAATAAAATTCGTATGTGTTTATGTGGTTATGTGCTTATGTGGAGTGAATTACTATTGTCCATCGTATTAGGATGCGAGTGAAATAGCTTTGGCATATTTGTGAATGTGCTAATGTCTTTTGTTACCTTTAGTAGGATGTCAGGATAAGGTCGTGGTGGTAGGCATGGTAGGTCTAGGAGGCAGGAGATGTCTATACCGGATGAGATTCTGGCGTAGGAGGAAGGAGTTGGTCCGGCCAATGTGGCCGAGCCAGTAGGTCAACAGGCAGTATCTGTTTACACAGAAGGACTTGAATTTGAGGCCGAGAAGGTGGATGGAGTTCATAGAAGATTATGACTTTGAGTTGCATTATCATCCAGGGAAGGCCAATGTTGTGGCCGATGCCCTAAGTAGGAAGTCCATTATTGATGTAGCATGTATTGCTATCCGAGAATGGGAGATGTTGGGTGCTCTTGGCGAGTTTGACTTGCTTCTGGGTGAGTCCGTTGAGTCTGTGGCCTTATTTTCTGTAGTTGCGCAACCTACACTTGTGAATCGAGTGTTAGAGGCACAGAAGGGTGGCTTTGAGGTATAATCCCTCTGGGAGAAGATCTCTAGTGGGAAGGTAGAGAAGGGTTTGACAGTGTATCCCGACCTAAGTGTGAGGTACCAAGACCGCTTGTTTGTGCCGGAGTCTTGCCGAGAGGAAGTACTCCGAGAGTTTCACCATTCATGCCTTGCGGTGCACCCGGGAGGTACAAAGATGTATCATGATCTGAGTTGCCAGTTTTGGTGGAGGGGTATGAAGAAAGATATGGCGGTGTTTGTGTTAAAGTGCCTTACTTGTCAATAAGTGAATGCCGAGCATCAGAGGTGTGGGTTTGTTGCAACCCTTACCTATAGCCGAGTGGAAATGGGAGCACGTCACGATGGATTTTGTCGTGGGTCTTCCGAGGACTCAACGGGGTAGCGATGCCATATGGGTGGTAGTTGACCGGTTGACTAAGTCGACGCACTTTATTCCTATGCGTGTAAGAGATTCGGTAGATTACCTTGCCGACTTGTATATTCGGGACATAGTGAGGTCGCATAGGGTCCCAGTATCGATTGCCTAAGATAGAGATCCGCATTTTACTACTAGGTTGTGGCAGAGTTTGCAGAGTGCCTTGGGCACTAGACTGACTTTTAGCACGGTTTACCATCCTCAAACTAATGGGTAGTCCAAGCGCACTATTCAGATCCTTGAGGATATGCTCCGAGGCTGTGTCCTTGACTTTAAGGGGTCGTGGGAGAGACACTTACCTTTGGTGGAATTTTCCTACAACAACAGCTTCCAATTGAGTATTGGCATGGCACCGTTTGAGGCCTTGTATGGCCGACCGTGTAGATCTCCAGTGTGTTGGGCCAAGGTGGGTGATGCACCTTTGTTGGGCCTGGAGTTGGTACGGGAAACAACGGAGAAAGTAGCCGTAGACACCCCATTTTTGACCGACCTTAAGACTCAAACGTCATCGATTGAGCGCTCGATGATCGCACATGTTTGTGCTCGTTTCGAGTTTCTAGAGTTTTCGGCTGAGTGCCTTGCCTCCAAGCCTCTGAACTCTTTGTGTTTTGGCTTGGTTTGTGGACCATGCCTTGTTGACCTTGCCTGGAGGGAGAGAGAGGTCTGTAGACCACTTTTTGTGGTCGTAGACCACTTTTCCCTCTTGTAGACTAGTTTTCGATTTCTGGAGCCTTCGATCGCGCGCCTTGTCTTGGGACCGCTTAACGTTCTCCTCTTGGCTTGGTTTTTGAACCATGCCTTGTTGCCTCAGACTAGAGGGAAACAGAGGTTTATAGACCACTTTTTGTGGCCGTAGACCACCTTTCCCTCTTGTAGACCGCTTTTTGTGCTCATAGACTAGTTTTCGAGGCTTCCGGCTGCGTGCCTTGTCCCGCGGACTTTTGTCTTTCATCTTTTTTGGTTTGTTCTTGGCATAAACCTTGTTTTCCTTGCTTAGAGGGTGGAATAAGGGTTGTAGACCAGTTTCTCTACCTGATGACTACTTTTCTTTCCTGTCAGCCAGTTTTCTGGTCGGCCAGCTGGTCTTGGTGGTCTTTGGACCACCAAAAGTGGTCGGCAACCATGCCACCACCTTGCTTTCTTTGTGCAGACCGCTCCTCCCCCTTGCCGATCACTTTTCATTCTTGCAGACCACTTTCACTGATCGGCTGACCAGTGCAAGTAGTTGGCTGACCACTTCAACTGGTCGGCAGCTTTCCTGCAGTTTTCTGCAGATATTTTCTTGCCAGTTGTGCCAGCTGTTGGACACAAAAGGTATCCTCCATACATGTGTATGGAGGGATTGCTTGGAGCCTAAAGCTTGTTCAACAAGCTTGTTGCATGTTTTTCTATAAAAGGGAACCTCCTTCCTCTTGTCTCAAGTTCAGAATTTTCCATTGGAGATATACATACTTCTTTATCTCTATAATTTCTCTTTTCTCTCATATTTGTGCTTAAAAGTGCCATTTTCTTCACACTTTTGCACACAAACACATAGTGAAACACCACACTCTTGTTGCTGAGGCATCTTGAAGTTGGTTTTATGTTTTTTGGACTGCTTTTGATCCAAAAAGGTTGCTGGAGTTGCTTCCTTGAAGTTGTTCTACAAGGGTAAGTCTCTAACCCCTTTAAAGCTTTGTTTTGATTAAGCTTTTGGCCCCATTTGCATGATGTTTTAGGCCTAACTTTAAACTACAAAAAGTTCTGATTTTTAGTGCTTAACATGTTTGTTTAAGGCTTCTTTGGTGTTGGGGGTGGTCTACTCCCTTGCATGCCTTGTTTGCTAGGCTTTTGAGCCATCACTTTAGACCTTTGTTTTAGCCTTTGTTTGGCCTCTTTACCACTGAATTCCAGACGAATTTCAGTGGTGGAAGTTGTGTTTTGAGGTCCCAAATAGGAGGGGGTCATCCCCTCTCCTTGTGTCTTGTGTGCTTGCCTTGTTGGCTCATCAAAGTAGCATATTTATCTAGCATGTTTTGGCTCCATCTTAGCATGTTTTTGGCCTTATTCTAGTATGGCATACCTCTATTTTGGCTTGGCAGAGTCACCCTTTGCATGCTATTTACACTTGTAGTGTAATCCTTACAACCTAGCCTTGTATGCCTCATGTTTTAGCATGTCTTGCTAGCCCATTTTGTCTCTATCTCAACATGTTTTTGGTGTTGTTTTAACATGCCTTAGCTCTGTTTTGGCTTGGTTTGGTTACCTCATGCATGCATTCTACACTTGTAGTGCATTTCCATTCACTAGCCTAACATGCATCATGCTTTGGACCATCATTCTAGCATATTTTTGGCTCCACTCCAACAAGTTTTTACTCATGTTTTTCCATTGTTTTGGTCATGCATGCCTTGCTTTGTATAGCCATTGTGCATTCTAGCTCACTAGCTTTGAGTTTCCAAGCCACTAGCATGCATTGCTTGGGCTATTTGCATGATTTGGCATCATTTGATATGCGATTTCAGTGCATGTAGTGTGGTCATGCCCTCACATCTTTCACTTATTCAATGCTTTGGAGGGTTGGTTCTTTATGCTTTAAAAATGAGCCATTGCGTATGCCATCTTGCCTAAGCTTTTGGGTTGCCATATGTCACGCCCCAATTTTTATTACTCGAAACCATTAACAAATTCATTAATCCAATTCAATTCAGAGATAACATGTGGAAAGCTCTTTTCTTCAACGAGTAGAAATAAATAACAATTCTCTCATCCGAATGCAAATTAAATATAACATGAGCATACTCAATAAATTGCCTGTAGGCTTACATCATTTAAAAATCAAGAAGAAGGGTGTAACACTTTTACATCAATGGCATTCTGCCAACACAAAAGAGGTCCCGTGGCCAACAAATAAGAAGATCCAAAATCTTATAGCACATCTTGATTATCACCTAAAAAAGATTCAACGACGTGGGATGAACATATAGTCCAGTAGGGATCTCAACATGGTCCTCAATAATAACAACTCACAGATAGCTATGATCATGAATGCTCAATTTCATACTAGAATAGTAATGTGACAGTTTATACAAAAATATACATAGGTATGAACTTTTCTCAAAATCAGCCATTTCATTCAATACTGAAAACGATTCACCTTTCTTCTCTTTTCATTACCCCTTTTTCCCAAACTTCCATGACGACAACAGTTCTAGAAAACAATTTCATCAAGCCCATTACTTTTCTCCCATTTTCCGTATTCACAATAGATTTTCCTTTTTTTCAAAACGTGTTCACAAATACCCAATTTCCTTCACACTTTCCAAAATCACAAAATAGAATTTATGTCTGTTCCCAACACATTCATATCTATATATGCATACCTTTAGTGAAAAGGGAAATAACAAATCATCAGCATGTATATAATCAACAAATGAGGCAACTCGGCCTATCAAAACTGTAACCATCGTAACCCATAACATACTCAGATACACTGAGACAATGATGATAAAAAGCTCTGCTCTACCTGCCATAAGCACGGTAAGTAAGGATACACCTACAACAAACAACAAGCCAAGTTTTTCAGACACAAGCTGAAAGGTATTGGTACCTCTACCAAGTTCTCCAGACACGAGCTAGAAGGCGCTGGTACCTCGTCCAAGTTCTCCAGACATGAGCTGGAAGGCGCTGGTACCTCGTCCAAGTTCTCCAGGCGCTAGCTGGAAGGCACTGGTACCCCTTATTCTAAACGCGGTATATAGCACCAATCATCTCAACACGACAAAGCATAATCAATAAGTGTAATACATACACATAAACTATTCAATAATGTTCGACCAACACAAGTGTAATACATACACAACAATTCAACACAACAATGTCATCCTCCACCGATGACCAAGGACAAAACCTCTAGATGCATGTATTCAACATACTATTTAAAAGATTCAACTCTCGTGAGATCTTAAACCCAACAACGATACTAGTACGATGGTTAAAGGTGAAATTCCCAAACGTGTGTATTCATCACTTAGGATATAATAGTTCAACTCTCATATTTATTTTCCGAAACTCACATAGCGTCATCATTTCATTTTCCATTTTCAAAATCAACTTTCATAATTTTCCAGGTCAACATAATCCACCACTTATTTCAAAACACTTTTCCCATTTCACAAAACCACTTCCACTCTTTTCATTTCAAAAAACCAATTCCATTCTTTTCATTTCACCAAACCAATTTCATAGATTATAAAGCCAATACCCATCTCAATTCGATATGTTCATAACAAAATAAACCCAAGGCCATAGTTAATCCCTTAGCCATTAACTCAATTACACAACCCATATTACCAATAGTAATTTATAAACATTGTTCAATCATCCTCCCTTTTTATATACCAAATCAAAAATATAATTTAGAGCTTTCTCTTCTTTTAACAATATCTTGCTAGATTACTTCCCAATTAGCCCAAACAACATTCAACATCAACAAACTTATTCTCAAACAACCAACCCTAGGTTCTCTTACATGGTTTTCAAGAAATCCAACATGGATATGATTTTTATGTAATACAAATTTACCACATGTCTATCTATGAACGAGGTATTGAAAAAGAGCAAAGAAATCCCTACCTCAAGCTTAGGAGAGAAAACCACCCAAAAATCACTGGCGACGAAACCACGAACCACTTAGACCAAAAGGAAGCCCTTGACGAGATCTACAATCCATCTCAAAAGACCATGGTGAAAAGATCACTCTAGGTGAGTAGATCTAGAGATCTTTGTGCAAAAAGTGATTTTGGAGAGGGAGAGAGAGTGATACGGTTTAGAGGGAGAAAAGAGAAGAAAAAAAATAAGGAAAAGGGTCAAGTGAGAGCCTATTTATAGCACAAGGTAAAATTAGAAATAAGCCCCAAAGTCAACCCAAAATATCAAGTCAAAACCCTTAAAAAGTAGGGCCAAAAGTCAAACTAAAATCTGAAAAAATATCCCCTGCAACAGTGGTGTCGACACCAAAGAGGAAAATCTGGGAAAACTAAGCTTGACTGCACTGCTGGTGTCGACCCTACCCAGACTGGTGTCTACCCTATGTTCCAGCAACCAACACACAGACAAAAGAGGGTCGGCCCTCCCCCAGTCTGGTGTCTACCCTATTTTCCAGCAACACCTCCAGAACTTCATCAACGGGTAAGGGTCGACCCTAGGAAGGCTGGCGTCGACCCTAGAATGGAATTTCTAAGTCTCCAAGGAACTTTTGACAAGAATAAGTGCGAACAATCAAACCCAACAAGTTTAAATCAATTTGTACTCCTCCAAAACTAAAGTACAGCAACACCAAAGGTTCCCACAATAGAATAAAGGGTCCAAATACATTTACCAAAAGCTTTAAAAGGCACAAGTGCTACACCATATCAGTGTGTTTTTGGTTTTGCTTTACCATGATACAACTCTGATTTTTGTTGGTAAAGTCATCTCATGCTTGGTTTCGGTAGGTGTCGTGTAATCCTCCTTATTGGCCTTGCATACTCCATGCTTCATGCCTTTCATGCTAGCATGAGTTAGCTCTAGTTCGTGCATGTTTCAGCATTATTTTGTCATGCTCTAGGACTGTTTTGGGTTGCCTTGGCCATATGGTTCATGTATTGCATAGTTGTGGTGCAATTGGCCTTACTAGTCTTGAGTTTTGAGCCTTCTAGCATGCTATACTTGTGTTGTTTGAATGATTTGACATCATTTCATATATGATTTTAGAACATATAGTGTTGTCACACTTCCATGTTTATCACTTCTTAATCATGTTTGAGAGTTGTGCCCTTATGCTTAGTTGATAGGCCATTACATGAACATCACCATCTTGCATTTCATGCCATCATTTTGGAGTATTTTGGCCACTATTTTGGGCATGATTGAGGTCTGTCCATATTCGATTTAAGTCCATTGAGCATGTGGTTTGAATGTTGTTGCATTGCATTGTGTTTGCATGCTTGTTGCATTGCATTATATTTGCATGCTTGTTGTTTGCATTGTGTTTGGCATGCTTGAGTTGCATTGCATGCGTTTGGATTGGATGTCAATCCAAACACGAGAAACGAGGGACGTTTCATACTTGAAGTGATAAAATGTGCCTCATTTCTCGGTCGTCGACGCTCTTGATCATGCATGATACAGTTTAAGGCCCTTATGTGTTATTTGTGCATTCATTGACATTGAATTGTGCAAACTCAGCTTCTCGGCCATCGTGCATTGCGATGCTCGGTTGGTGGCCTGAGAGTCGAGAACCACACCCCCTTGAGCTTAAGAAATGATAGGGCAGGTGGTTGTGCACACATATCTTGCAAATACACTGTCGTGCCCCTTCTTGTTCTCTAGTGTAACAAACTGGAGTGTGGCAAAATTTTCTGGTCAGCAGACCAGAAAAAGTAGCTGGCTAACCATTTTTTCTAGTCTGCAGCAAATGTGAGTGGTTTACAGGTGGTCGGCAGCCTTCCTGGAGGTCTCCAAGTTGAGGTAGAAGCTATTTGGAAACTTGTGCAGTGTTCTGAGATCAAATGCAAACAGAGGCAAGTTGGGGCATAGCAATGGATTTTCGAACGAGGCAACCGAGTATGCATGCACTTCTCGCCCTGAGAACCACTTTTTACTGCTTTACTTAGCTGCTTTGCTTAGTTAGCTATTTGGTTCTGTACTTAAGTAGATAATGCACTTAGCTATCAATTTGTGTTGTAATAACTAATTAGTTAACTTGTTAGTTAATTAGTTTCGTTTTGTAATAGTTAGTTTAATTAGCTTAGATTAGCTAATTAGCTTATTATTCAGACCCTCCGTCGAGAGGGCACAACTGTTGTAATAAGTGTGCGTGTGTGATGCATGTCTTCCAACCCCCATTTCTTTCTCCCTGTAGACACCCCATTTTTGACCGACCTTAAGACTCAGACGTCATCGATTGAGTGCTCGGTGACGACGCGTATTGTGCTCGTTCCGAGGTTGCAGAGTCTCGGCTGAAAGCCTTGCCTCCGAACTTCGGGGCTCTTATGTGCTTTGCCTCGGTTTGTAAACCAGGTCCTATTTTCTCTTTCTAAAGGGAAGGAGAGGTCTCGTAGACCATCTCTCAGTGGCCATAGGCTACGTTTCGTGGTCGTAGGCCATTTTTCCCGTTTGGAGACCAGTTTTCAATTTTTCGGAGCCGTCGGCCGTGTGCCTCGGTTCAGGACCGCTTAACTACCTCCGTTTGCTCCGGTTTTTGGCACACACCTTGTTTCCACTCCTTAGAGGGACACTGTGGCCCGGGAGACCACCTTTGGGGTCGCACGCCACTTCCGATGCTTAACAGTCAGTTTTCGGGGCCCCCGACTGCGTGTTTTGGCCCCCGAACCCTCGTTTTGCATCGGTTAGGGTTCATTTTTGGCATGGTCCCTAGTTTCATTGTTAGAAAGGTGGTAGTATGGTGGGAGACCACCCTTTCCCCTTGGAAACCAGCTTTCTCCTCGGAGACCACTTTTCTCTCTCCTCCAGCCAGTTTTCTTGTCGGGAAACTGGTCTCCCTCACTTTTAGGCCATAATTTTTGGTTTCCCATACCACCATTGTGTTGCATTCATTTGGGAGGCCACCAATATGGGTAGACCGACCACCTTTGGTGCTTGACCCTTTTGACCCCTTGGTCTCCCATACCACCATTGTGTTGCATTCACCTGGGAGGCCACCAATCTGGTATGGCCGACCACCTTTTCAACCTGACCCTTTTGACCCCTGGTCGGCCGACCAAGGCAAGTGGTCGGCCGACCACTTAAACTGGTTGGCCAGCCATCTGCTTTTTGCCCTTCTTGAGTGCAACACAACTGTGCCAGCTGGGAAGCATTTGACCCATCCTCCGGGATTTAGCCCCTTTGCTTGTCTTCTTAAGGAAGCTTTGGTCCTTTTGCTTAGCTTCTAGGAGAAGCTTGACCATTTTGGTTAAGCTTTTTTTAGAAGCTTTGACCCTTTGTTGAAGCTTCTTAGAGAAGCCTTGGCCCTTTGTCTTCTATAAGAGAGGGTCTCCTCTCCTTTTTCAAGGGTTAGAAATTTTTGGTTGAGGCTTATACACTTCTCCCTCCATAGCTCTCTTCTTTAAGCTCCAAACCCCATTATTCTTGCACCCATTACACTACACCTCCTAGCACAACACCTCCACCATCCATCCAAGCACCTTGGAACAGATTTGTAGAGGCTGAAGGCTCATTACCTTGGTCCAGAAGTTGCTGGGGGTCGACTCTACAAGGGTAAGCCTCTATTTCCCCTTTGTTTGCATTATTTTGCTTCATATCTTAGCCCTATTTGCAAGCATTTTTGGGTTTCGACATAAACTGAAAAAAAATTTCTTTTGAGCTTATAAACATGTTTTCTTAAGGTCATTTTTCTGTTGGGGGTCATCTACCCTCTTCCATGCTTCATTTTCTCATGTTTTGAGCTATGCATTTGAGCATTTGCATTGGCCTTGGTTTGGCCTTTTAGCCACTGAAATCCAGTGGATTTTCAGTGGCTAACATGTGTCTTTGAGCTTCAAAATCATAGAGGGGTGACCCTCTCATCCCTTGTTCTCTTTACTAGCTTTGTTGGCCTTCCAAAGGGCCCCTTATTTGCATGTTTTGAAGTCATGTTTCAGGCCCTATTTGGTGAGTTTTAAGGTCTGCATAAGCTCTGTCTAGAGCCCTTTTGGCCATTTTGAATGTCTATTATGCATGTGTAGAACAATCATATTCAAGGCCTTTCAAAGGGGCTTTCACTTGCATGCTTCCTATACTAATTTCAGGGCCTTTTTGGTGGGTTTTAGGACCCTCAGAACCTCTATCCAGAGGTGGTTTTGCCATTTTGTGTGTCCATCATACATGTGTAGAATAACCTCTTGCATGGCCTTTCAAAGGAACACTTCATTCTTGCATGTGTTGACTGAGTTTCAGTGGTTATTTGGGCATATTTTGGCATGTCATACTTCTGTTTTTGGTTGGTTTGGTGAGCCCTCATGTGCTTCATATATGTGTAGTGTAAATCATGGTTCACTAGCTTACTTCGCACGCTTTGTTGACCCTTCATGTTAGCACTTTTTGGCCATGTCTTAAACTGATATTGTGCATATTTTAGACTGTCCTACTCTATTTTTTGGTCTCATGATTGAATGATGTTTGTTTTGCATGCTTGTAGTTCAATACCCATTCTTAACTTTGAGTTTTGAGGTCCATTCCATGCATATACTGAGGTGTGTTCATGTTTTGGGCCCATTATACATCATATTTTAGAGCTTGTTTGGATGCCATATTGCCATGTTTTTTACTCTTTAAATGTGTTTGAGAGTCGGGCTTGTATGCCTCATTTACCGACCATTGAATGAACTCCATTTCTTTGCATTCCGAACCATCATTTTAGGCCATTTTCCCACTATTTCAAACCTGTCTAGGGTCTGTTTTACGTTGGTTTGCCATTGGTGCATTGCTTTGGGTACCTCTAGTGTAACGCACTTCACTAGTTTCGGTACCCGGGTCATCTAGCATGCATTGGGTGACATATTTGCATGTTTCAGGACCATCTTTTATGCCATTTCAGAGCTGTATCATGTGCCATTCTGTGCCATATTTCATCCTTTGCCATGCTTAGTTAGAGTTGCATGTTACACCTTAGGATCGGTCCTTTGCATTCATGCATATTTGCATGTATCTCGGTTGTCTCATTTTCATCACATGGCCACTGATTTGAGTGTGGCTGAGGTCCACTCATATTGGTTTCAGTCCACCTTGTATTGTGTATGCCATTTGGTTCATGTTGTTGCATGTTTGACCATCGCATTGTGTATGCTTTGATTATGCCTTTGTGTATGCCCATCTTCGTGTGTTCATTGCGTATGCTAGGTTGTTAGTCGCATTGTGTATGCTAGTAGCATGTTTGCATCTCATCCTTGCATGTTTGCATGGTTAGGTCGCATTGCATTAGGATTGCATGCTAGTTGCATTTGTGCATGTCATGCATATTGCACTGTGTTTGGAGTAGGAGTTAGTCCAAACACGAGAAACAAGGGACGTTTCATACTCCAAGCGATGAAATGTGCCTCGATCCCCGGTCGTCGGCATTCTTGATTACCCATGATAGAATTGTTGGCTTCATGTGTTCATACTTGCATTCATTCCATTGAGTCGTGCAATTCGACTCCTCGGCCATCATGCATCGAGATGCGTGATTTATGGCGCGAGGATCGAGGTCTACACTCCCTTGAGCTTGTACAAGGACGGGAAGAGTGGTCTTGCACACATATGTTGAAAATACCTTGCTTTCTCTCCCTCTTGCCTTTGTTGCAGAAAAACCAGAATCCAGGGGCAGAAAGTGGTCGGCCGACCAAGTTTTCTGGCAGGCCGACCACCTTTTTGGTTTCCACCACAAAGAGTGGTCGGCAAGTGTTTCCCAAGCCAATATCTGGTCGGCAGCCTTCCCAGGGTGGAGTTTCAGCCTCTTGAAGCCTTGTGCAAATTTCTAAAATCAGTTGCAAACAAAGGCGAGACGAGGCATCGCGATAGAATTTCCCGACGAGGTGACTCGAGCATGCATGCATCCATCGTCACCCAAAACAGAGCTGAGGCAGTCACGTTCATGTAGTTTACATGCTTACTTAGCTAGTTTGTTAATTAGTTAATGTTGTGTAATAATTAGCTGTAGCTGTTATTTATTCGAATTGTATTATTTATTCGGACCCTCTGAGCGGGGGCACAATTGTAATAAGTGTGCGTGTGTGTGATGTATGTCTTCCAACCCCACGTCTTTCTTCCTTTTATTTACCAACTTATGATGGTTAGATTAGGGTATGTTTCAATTAGCATCTATATGTTTGCATGTTTGCATTCATTTATCTGTCTTGCATGCACCGGGCTCGGCGCATCATACTAACTGCATTGTATTTCAATTCTGAGTTGAATATGTGTATCAGTTGTTGCATTTCGTATGCCATTTTAGAATAGCCGAGCCTATCATAGTTACATTTTGCATGTGTTGCATTAGCCATCTTAACATGAACTAGGATCATACATTGATTACTAACTAGTTTCTGTTTTGGCTTGGAGTACTCAGTAAGTATTTATGCTTTAGCATCCTTGCATGTGTGCGAGTGACTGCCATGATAGCATGCTTACCATGAGACTATGTGCTTATGTGATATACCTGCTTGAATGCCTGTGGGTGAAGGTTGGGTTGCTTGAGTTGGGATAATTCATCGAAACCCGTGTTTTAGCCTACTTGCAAGTAGCAAACTTCGATCCATTTTCAAAATAATTGGATGTACGATGCTTTGTTCCAACTTAGGCAATCCAGTCTATACTTGTATGCTATGCGCATCACATAGTAAATCTAGGCTAATAACCGGAATAAGAATGCATAATGTTTTCAAAACCCGATTCCATGGTTAGTAGAGGCCGATCTTTGATCGGGCGAGCGGGGGTGCTCACGAAGTGACCTTCCCCAATCGTACCCAAGTTCCTGAGCCGAGGCAACTTTGGTGATGACGGACACATGGCCTTCGGCATGAGTCAGGGTTTCCTAAATTCTCCTAAAAATAAAATATTTAGGTGGCAACTCTGTATCTGGCAAAGCAGTCCATGTTTGGCACTTCTTTCAAAAAATCTGTTTTCAAAAATGATTTGTTGGATTTGGACTCTTTGATGATTCATCGGTCTTGCATTGCACTTTGCGAGATTAGATACAGGACCGTGATATTTGAGTCCTGAATTGTAGTAAGCCCATAACGAACAAAACGGGATTCCCTCCCGGGGCGTTCGGGGACGTCTACAGTTTCGGGCAACTCTGCTGGGGACTTAGAGAACTTGACCCGAACTAATGATATCTTGTTTTGATTACACTTATATGTTTTTTTTTGTATTGCAATTGCATTGGTGCGCCTAGGACACCGTGTTTGCCGTATGCTATTCCTGAACGGTTTGCCGGAGGCTCGCTTCAAGAAGCGTGCCATAAGGCTGACCAGTTGCGGGCTCTGCCACGACGGGAACACAAACCCCGGTTTTACTAGGGCACCCTTTTTGACCATTCGACCTAGTGCATATTCGAAATCCATAGTGACCATTCCAAAGCTATGACAGGTTGCTTACCCGATTATAGGTTGTTTGAAACCGCTGCGTGCGTAGTGAAACCCTAGCTCCTGACAAAATAGAACAGAGAAACCCTACCCTAACATAGGGGTGTTTTGACTCTCACTTGCTTGTTATGTGCTTTTAGAGTGCGTCTCTACAGGAATGCATGTATCAGTTTGCAAGTTTGGGCATCAGGCCTGCGGGCACCAGTTCAGTATTTTGGGAATCAGTTATCTGCAGGTATCAGATTCTGTTTTTGGGGACGGTAGTTTGGGAACAGTGATCAGTGCTTTTGAGAACAGTATATTTAGCTTATCGACTGCGTGTTGTTATGCCCGACTGTGTGTTGTGTGTTTATTTTAAGCCGTTATGCTGTCCGTTTGTCTGGTTGTTTATTTCCTTATTATTGCTTTATTTATCTTTTTGCTAGGTAGTTTAGCAGAATTGCTTCAGACCAAGCAGATATTCCCCAAGCACTCTAGACAAGAGGTCGCCGACTCAATCGATCTGAGGATCTGGTCGACGGACAACCAGTGTTCTACTCTCTACCCCCGGTTATCAGACGGAGGCCGAGAAAACGCAGTGTATCCGAGTAGAGATTACCAGATCAGTGGACTTTGAACAGTCAGGTTAAGATTTTCGAGGCTACTCTAGAGATAGACCTACCGGTAGTTCAAATAAATCAGGGCGGTATGGCAGGAACGGCAGGGGTTGAGGAAATGATGCGTCAGATACAGGAGACCATGAAAGCCATGCAGGAGGACGCCATCCGCCAAGCGAAATTTGCCAAGCAGCAGGCTGCGATCATGGCCCAGCAGGCCGAGCTAATCACCAGGTTGCAACAGCAAAATGGAGCATCTGCTTCGCATCAAGCTCCTCCACCACCAGGGGTTCAGACACCCGGGGAAACACCAAATGTCCAGGAGGGTACAGACATTCCGATAGGGCCGGCTCCGCCCCCAATCTTACCCCAGCTATCCAAAACACCTACCAACCTACCGGACTCTCCTTTCGAATTCGAGGTCGACCTTACAGCATTGAAATTGAGCAAGCTTGAGAAGTTGTTTAAGAAATCCCAAGAGGTAAAGTCCATCCCAGACATTGAGGATGGGTATACCGACGTGGCTGTGACGCTGCCAGATAGATTCAAAATGCCACAAATCGACCGCTTTGATGGATCTGGGGATCCCATGGTGCATCTCCAGTTGTTCTCAGATATACTACGGCCGATGGGCCTCACCAGACAGCAGAAGCTTTCATTATTCGGCCGGACCCTATCGGGTGTGGCCGCTATTTGGTATGCAAAATTAGAAGACGAAGTTAAGCGGAACTGGGATGAGATGGCTGAGGCTTTCATTGCACAGTACTCCTATAACACGTAAATCGAGATTACAACCTGTGATCTTGAGACAACAAGGCAGGAGCCTAAGGAGAGCTTTTCGGAGTTCGTAGCCAGGTGGAGGGCGAAGGCCTCAATGATGACCCTAAGGCCTACTGATAAAGACCAATGATCGTGCTCCTTTTCCCTACCTTTTCAGATTTGCATGAGATGGGAGTACAGATTGAGGATGCCTTGAAGTAGGGCTTGATTGATAATGACAGAGAGCAACCCAGAAGAACCTTCAACCGCAACAACAATACAGGCACCAGCAATGCCACAAATGCTAGAGCTTCAAAAGTAAGCATGGTCACCACCATTCCCTCTCCAAGACCCATGGCAGCTACACCTTTCTCCGTCGCGTCCGGAAGTAACACACAAACCACCAAATACCAACCTCGAGGCCAGAAAACCTTCACCCCATTATATATGCCCCTGTCTAAGGCTCTAGGGGTATTAATCAGGAAAGGGCACTTAAAGCCCCTAGAGCCGAGGCCATTGCCAAATCCACTCCCTCCCTCTCATAACCCAGCAAAATACTGCGCATATCACCAACAACATGGCCACAACATTAACCAATGTTTTAGATTGCGTCACGAGATTCAGGATCTCGTTGACAAGCAAGTGATTGTGCCTCCCGAAAAACCCAATGTCACAACAAACCCTCTCCCACCGCACAACCAAGCTCCACCCCCCAAACATACTAACTTTATCCAGACTAGGGTCGTATCTTACGATCCTAGCATATATATCACCCTGTCCCACCTACCCAAGCCGGAGGTGCTCCTTCCTGACTGCACTAACTTGTGCATGTTGGACATCTCCAGAACCCAACCTAAACCAATGGTGGTGACTGTCGAAGACAGAACAGGGGAGATTTCAGGGCAGAATGGGATTGTTGAGTCAGAATTCGAGGAATCTAGGAGTTTTGCTGAGGAGGTATACAGTCCGAGTGACTACATTCTATCAGTGAGCCAGGTTGGGCCAAATGTGGAATTGCCGGCAGGGGCAGAGCTTTGTGTGATACAGTGGGATGAATCTGGTCAGAGGATAGATGACTTGGTAGCTATGGAAGGGGACTTTGCTAACCTCCAATTTTTCAATGAACAAGACCCAGAGGGCATGGTAGTCAACTGGTCAGATTTTGAGGAGTCAGCAGAGGTCACCGGGTGGCTTGATGACCTACCAGATGTTGTCGACGAAACTCAGTTGAAACAGGGCCCAGTAGCGGTGAGGATATCAATTGTGGCCGGAAGGGCCGGAGATCAGAATGCATCGCCGGAGAGCGCCGGTGCTAAGAATTTCGCTCAGGATCTAGGCATTTTGAATGCAGGAATTATAGAGCAGCCAGCTGTACTGACGCAGTTGGAGCAAAAAGGAATCGAGGAGTTTGAGAAAATCAGAAAAGCCAAGGCCCCCGTGGGGACTGAAAGTACTTTGTGCACGAGGATAGAGAATGTTGCGAGCATGTGGATGGAAAGTACTACAAGTACAATTGTACTGGAGCCGGACAGGTGTTTGTTGGCTGCTGACGGAATATGGTGGGAAGACGATGATCTATGTCTTGCCCACACGGATAAGGATTGGGGGAGCAACCAGCCAGACGATACCTGGTACATTGGCGAAGTCGATCATATGACTAGAAGCG
Organism: Camellia sinensis; assembly: GCF_004153795.1. Classification (NCBI taxonomy): domain Eukaryota; kingdom Viridiplantae; phylum Streptophyta; class Magnoliopsida; order Ericales; family Theaceae; genus Camellia; species Camellia sinensis. Next base: position 21,147 of record NW_021026244.1, read on the forward strand.
GGCGGTATTTCAAGCCCCCATATCTAGATCAGCCAGAAGCGTCTGGGAAAGATAAGGAGGCCGAGAAACAGAAAGAGAAACAACTCGAAGAAGAGGCTTTCCTGAAGCAATTGAAAAAGATACAAGCAGACATCTCTATCTGGGGACTGCTTATGGCATCGCGAGTGTATCGACAAGCTGTCTTATCGGCCATGGACAAGGCCAAGCTCTCAATAGATACCACGCATGAACAGTTGGTAGGCTTAGTTTTTCCGGGAGGAGCTACCCCGATGTTGACTTTCTCCAACAAAGAACTGCCACCTGAGGGTGCGAACCATAACAAGCCACTCTACATCTCTGTGGAGTGTAGAAACAAATGGACGCCCGTGGTGCTTGTTGACACAGGGTCCGCCATCAATGTGTGCCCGGCAAGAACTGCATATGCAATCGATTTAAAGACCGCGGACTTTGTGCCGACAGCCCAGGTGATTCGAGCATATGATAACATGAGCAGAGAAGTAATGGGGACAGCAAAAATTCAGACCAAGGTTAGGTCAGGACAGCATGAGGTAGACTTTCACGTCTTAAAAGTTCCCGTAACCTTCAATCTACTCTTGGGGCGGCCGTGGCTGCACCAGGTGAAGGCAGTTTCGTCCACCTTACATCAGATGGTGAAATACCCCCATGGGAAGGGAGTAGCCATTGTTTTTGGGAATTCATCGATCCATCCACCGCCAGAGGTGTCTACACCAGTCCTGGAAATTGAGCACGGTGTGGAGGAAGTGTTCTTATCCAGTTTCACTCTGGCTGAGGCCCAGGTCGTGCAGAACATTTTGGCTGTTAATGAGGGGATGTATGTCAGTGCTCAATCAGTATACCTCATGAGCAAGCTTCAACACATCCCCGGGATGGGATTGGGAAAGAGCGGCCGAAAGGGCGTTGCAGCGTTGGCCGAAGTGCCACACAACCTACACACCTTTGGCTTGGGTTATCTGCCCATTAAAGAGGATTGGATAAGGAAAGGTAAGGAGATGGCTGGGAGAGCCAGAGCGAAGAAGGCAGGGAAGCCATATGAGTTAATGCACTGACGCATCCAAGGTACCCTAAACGGACGCTTTGTCCGGGAGGGGAAGGACTTTCCATTTTGTGGCTTCCTGGAACCATGGTTGAACGTGGAGAGGAAACACATGCCAGGGTTTTAGATCTTCTTCGACCTACAGTTATCCGGGGATGACGTTGCCGAAAAGCAAACAGACCCATTAGCTGAGGCTGAGCAGAGCAAGAAAGTAGAGTCTGAGGACGCCGAAAGTGAAATTGGGATAGGGCTGGCGTGTCTACTTTCAGATCCTCCGATCGAACAAAAGTGCTTGGGGGATAACTTCTTGGTATGCGTGATCAGGAATGAAACGGCTGTGGGCCTACCAGCCAACATTTTGGATGCATCTATCGCACCCTCTCTCATTTGACAGTATGAAGAGGGATTTTTGTCAAGCAGCACCAGGTCAGGTAGTGAGCCAGAATCTGATTCCACCAAGTCTGTTGAGTCGGAATCAGGTTCCAGCTCGACTGAGTCTGAGTCCAGTATTCCAAGGGGTGATAACCCGGATACCATAGTCCTGTCCAGGTCGTCTTTTTCTTTCTCTTTTGAGTCTGTTGTAACCGAAGAATCGGACGATTTGGATGTGCTTAATGAGAATGATGTGGCTGTGGTTTCTGAGTACTTTTCTGTGCCCTTGATTTATTGCATTAACTCAGACTTTCAAAATTTTGATGAAAACGACGAGGAAGAAATTCCTCCGATTTTGCAACGCTTAATTGAACAAGAGAAGGAAAGATTTGTTAAACCCTTAATAGATGAAATCACTACTGTGAATATTGGTACTGAGGAGGACCCGCAGCTGGTCCAGATCGGGTCCACATTGTCTTCGGAGAAACGCAAGCGCTTAGTCGCATTATTAAAAGATTTCAAAGATATTTCGCGTGGCCCTACGAAGACATGCCTGGAATCGATCCTGAGATTGTATAGCACTGGATCCCTCTTGACTGCAAGGCCCGACCCGTTAAACAAAAACTCAAAAGGATCTGCCCGGACTGGGCTCTCAAGATTAAGGAAGAGGTCACTAAGCAAATCGACGCAGGTTTCCTGTTGGTATCCGAATACCCAACTTGGTTGGCCAACATCGTTCCGATACCGAAGAAGGATGGTAGGATCCGGGTATGCGTGGATTTCAAGGACTTGAATAGAGCTAGTCCGAAGGACGACTTCCCCTTACTGCATATCGATGAGTTAGTGGACTTCACAGCGGGGCATGCTTTGCTTTCGTTCATGGATGGCTTTTCGGGCTACAACCAGATAGTGATGGCACCTGAAGACCGAGAAAAAACTACATTCACCAACCCGTGGGGGACGTATTGCTACAGGGTAATGCCATTTGGGCTGAAGAACGCTGGAGCTACATATCAACGGGCCGCGACCATAATATTTCATGACATGATCCACAAGGAGGTTGAGGTGTATATGGACGACATGATTGCCAAGTCTAAAGAAAGAGAGGGCCACTACATCGCCTTGCAAAAGTTCTTTCAAAGGATCAAAGAATTTCGGTTGCGGCTGAATCCTCAGAAGTGTAAGTTTGGTGTTACAGCAGGGAAAATGCTGGGGTTTCTAATTACATAGAGAGGTATCGAAGTCGACCCTTCCAAAATCAAGACCATCCTAGAAATGCCACCACCAAGGACTGAAAAGGAGGTGCGAGGCTTTCTGGGTAAAGTGCAATTCATAAGGCGGTTTATCTCAAAATTAACCTTGAGTTGTGAACCACTTTTTGGCCTCCTGAAGAAAGGAAAGAAATTCCAATGGGACGGCCGATGCCAAGCTGCTTTTGAACAGATCAAGGAATACTTACAGAACCCGCCCATGTTGTCACCGCTAGAGCCGGGGAGACCATTGATTTTGTATCTTTCAATAACTGAGACTATAATGGGCTGCATGCTCGCGCAAGAATCAGAGGACAAAGTGGAGAGAGCCATCTACTATCTGAGCAAGAAGATGCTAGAGTACGAGACTCGCTACACACCATTGGAAAAGGCTTGCTTAGCTTTGGTATGGGCTACCAGGAAGCTGCGTCACTACCTGTTAGCTCACTCCGTAATGTTGGTTTCACGACTAGATCCCATCAAATATCTCTTCGAGAAATCGGCACTTACGGGTAGGCTAGCTCGTTGGTTGCCGTTGCTTTCCGAATTCGATCTGAAATATGTGACGCGCAAGTCAGTCAAGGGAAGAGCAATAGCAGAATTCTTAGCCGATCATCCAGTGGAAGGAGGTGAAGCAGTTGAGTACTTATTCCCAGATGAGGCCATTTTGCATATCGAAGACGAAACTTGGACGATGTACTTTGACGGAGCGTCAAACCAGTACGGGAATGGGATAGGGGTGTTTCTGATAGCACCTGACAATTCTCATATCCCTCTAGCATTCAAAGTCCGATTCAAAGTCTCAAACAACGAAGCAGAATATGAGGCACGCATTGCCGGTCTAGAAACAGCCCTGGAACTAGGGGCAAAACGGTTAGACGTCATCGGGGACTCGAACTTTGTTGTGTCTCAAGCAAAAGGAGACTGGAAAGTCAAAGAAGAAAAGATGATAATGTATCACCAAACCTTGGACCTACTGATTCCTTGGTTTAAGAAGCTAAACTTCACTCATCTACTAAGAGAAAACAACAGGTTCGCATATTCACTCGCAACTCTATTTTCCATGATAGACATCCCGTTTGGAGTCCGGATGCATCCAGTCATTATCGACCAGAAATTTGTGTCGGCTTATGAGTCGATTGCTGCTATAGATGAGGTTCAAGACGAGAACCCCTGGTATTACGATATTTGGAATTTCTTGGAGAAGGAAGCATATCCACCAGGGGTAAATGCCAAGGATAAAAGGGCAATCAGAAGAATAGCCATTCAGTTCATCATCTGCGAAGGTAAATTGTATAAGAGAGGTCATCTGGGAATGCATAAGCTGTGCGTTGAAGTTGAAAAATCAAAAAGCCTGATGGAGGCCATCCATGGAGGGGAATGTGGCGCGCATATGAACGGGGTAATGCTAGCGCGAAAGATCCTCAAACAAGGTTATTATTGGTCCACCATAGAGGAGGATTGTATCGGCTTTGTTCGGCGATGTCACAAGTGTCAGATCCATGCAAACCACATGAACATTCCGCCGTCGAAGTTGTACAATATGACTTCGCCATGGCCATTTTCAGTTTGGGGAATCGATGTGATTGGGGCTGTCACTCCAAAGGGGTCGAATGGGCATGAGTTCATCCTAGTCGCGATAGATTATTTCACGAAGTGGGTTGAGGCCCAATCTTATGCGGTGTTGAAGGCGTCGCACGTTGTAAAGTTTATCAGAAACAACATCATCTGTCGTTATGGGGTCCCAAACGAGGTCATTTCAGATAATGGTTCCCACTTCAAGAAGGAAGTGATTGACTTGTTGGAGAAATACAACGTGGCTTTTCATAAGTCATCCACATATCGGCTGCAAACCAATGGAGCGGTTGAGGCCGCCAACAAGAACATCAAGCGCATGCCGCAGAAGATGGTGGAAACCTACCGGGATTGGCCAGATAAACTGCTGTTTGCTCTGTGGGGTTACCGGACGTCAATTCAAACTTCTACTGGGGCGACTCCGTATTCATTAGTTTATGGGATGGAGGCCGTCCTACCTATTGAGATTGAGGTTCTATCTTTACGAGTGTTGGCTGAGTGTCAAATAGCCAAAGCAGATTGGCAACAGAGTAATTTTGAAGAACCCATGCTCTTTGATGAGAGAAGACTGAAAGCATTGTACCATGTTCAAGGTTATCAGCGCAGAATTGCCAGGGCTTTCAACAAGAAAGTTAAGTTCAGGAATTTAAAAGAAGGAGATTTGGTGCTCAAGGATGATAGAGCTCCCATTCACGACCCTAGGGGCAAGTTCAGACCCAATTGGACTGGTCCCTACATCATCAAGTCAATCTGGTCAGGTGGAGCTGTGGTTCTGATAGACCTAAATGGCCTAGAGTTCTCCCAACCGATCAACATGGACAAGTTGAAGAAATATTACCCCTGAGAGGCTCGCTAGACCGAAAACCCGAGAGGGTGACCTAGGCAAAAGTTAGAGCACAAAAAATTTGAAATTACAAAAACTGAGCTCGCAAGGTTGAAAACCCGCAAAGGGCAGCCTTGGCAAAAGTTAGAGCGTAAAAGGAGAGTGAAAATACTCGAGTGAACCCAGGCCTGAACTACGTAAGGCTTGATTCCCATCTTTGGGATACGTAGGCAACTTCATCCTGAAGTTTAGCCATAAACTTTTTCCCGATCAACTTTGTCCATTTGATCATCTCGGCCATCTTTGTCTATTCAGCATTCAAGAGTTCGGTTATGATCCCCGGTGCAATGCTTTTCAGACTAGGGGCAACTTTCCGTTGCTGTGCAGTGCCGCGGTGCTATTCAGACTAGGGGCAACTTTCTAGTTGCTAGGATCCGAGGTTGTGCATGTTAGTGACAGATTTCAGGCGTGTCCAGTTCTGATCCATATCGAAAATGATTTTGAAAAGTTTTAATAAAAGTTGACTTTGTTCAAAATTAATCTTTTTACAACTTAGACCATTTTTGGACCAAAGTAGAAAATTCTCAGTACCCACAACCTTCAATTTCATTGATTTCAATACAGAGTTCTCCTGCTCTTGCTTACAAATTGAAGTTGCTTTTTATTACATTCGTAAATAAAACTTGAAAGTTCTAATAAAGCAATAAATTTGGGGCATAGATAAGTCAGGTGTTCCTGCGCCCCCTCCCAAAGCTAGTCGAAGCCTCTGATGCCAAAGTGGCCCTTCCTGTGCCTCTTCATTGAGCCAATCCAAGCACTCATCAGACAAAGTGCAACTAAAAGTGGGATCGGGGGCCAGGAGTTCTCGCGTCCTCCATGCTGTGGCATACCGAGCAAGCTGTGCGCCTCGGACCGGGAATGCAGCCGGGTACTCTATCCCCTTTGGCGGGCAAGTCTGATCATGGCCGAACTGGCGTTGGAACCGGAACGGAAAGTAGAAGACATAGTGTGTCATGCCAATCAATTGAATCCCAGGTTGACGGGTCATGTTGTAACTCATTGCCGGCAGATTAAGCCAAGGGCAGCGCCAAGCGATGCGGTATGCAGACAAGCTGCACAGCCAGTTGTACCACCACCTCTCATCCAGGGCATCGACCAAGCGTTGTCGGAAAAAGTAGCCGCGAGCTGAGTATGCTGGGCAAGACTCCACAATCTGTAACTTGTCCATCAACCACACCTGGGGAGGGATGAAAAATGAGAGAATAAAGAATAGAGAGATTGACGATGAGAGAAAAGAAATAAAAGGGTTTTGTGAGAAAAACTGAGCCTGAGGGCCGAGTGATGTGAGCTATACATATGTGAGATTGGGTGGGAAACATTACCTACAATAGTAGTGGGCTCCCCGTAAGCCTAGCCGTCTCCCGGCGATGAAAAGCATCTAAGCCCATCAATGTCTCAGCCAATGTCATGGCGATGCAGCTCTTGCCCTCCTTCAAACCTTGGGCAACCTCGATCAACCGGACACTAAATCCACCGGAGCCCGGGGTAAGCAAGAAATGAGATAGCAAGCATAGGGAAAGCACGTGTCGCCGATAGCCCTGCCAATGATGGTCGCCGCGGTCACCAGCATCAGAAAACCAACGAACCAAGCTTGGGATGTCCAGCTCCCCATCGTGAACCAATGATCGAGCATTATGCAAAGTGAGGCCGCACATTTGTCCTAGGGCTTGGACGTGGCCAAATCGGAGTTGAGGCAAGATCTCCTCATTGTGCTCGGATTCCATCAAAGCTTGGAAATCTTCGAAAATAGGACATATCTCTTGCCCGCTAAAGCTAAAGACGTGTGTTACCGAGTTTCAAAACCTTGCCACGACACGGAGGAAAGGAAGATGCAGCGGAGTACGACCCAGTGTGAATAGTGCATTCAAGCCGAAGCCCCAGAAGTTTAACTTTTCCAAACCATCTAGAGAAGCAATCCAAGCTGTAAGATTTTGGACAAGGAACGCCTCCATTTTGGTGCAAAACTGAGATAAAATGGATGAACCACGAAGCTAGAACTTTTATAGAGGATAAGGCACTGTTCGGGGGACACGTGTCAACAATTTGGTGGTTGCCAAGCCAGGTGGTCGGCCGACCACCTTTTCTGGTAGGCCGACCACCCCTTTGGTTTCTAATGAAAAAAGCTGGTCGGCCAGCTCCCTCTGATGGTCGGTCATGAAGAGAAGTGGGGCTTTGGTCTTGTCCTAGCCTCTAGAAGAAAGTTCCTAGCATTTCCATGCACTGGGAGTGTTGAAGGTACAAGTTTTCCTCTGTTTCGGATGCGTTCCGTCACTCCGATCGTCCGAAATGCATTTTGTTTATCAAGTTGTTGTTGAGTCTTGCTTATCGAGTTGTTGTTTTGTTTATTGAGTTGTTGTTTTGTTTATCGAGTCTTGTTTATTAAGTCATCGAGTTTCGTGTATTGAGTTGCTACTCTCTGTTTAATCAACATTGTTATGTCTTGCTTATCGAGTTGTAAACTTTCTAAGGTTTTGTTGTTTCTTAGTAAGTTAAGTTGTTTAGTTTGTTGTGTCGGTTTACTACCTGACTTGGCAATTTTCAGTGCACAATTCCATTCAATCTCATTTTCGTGCAAAATGATGCGTTGCAATGCTAAGAACATAAAATGCAACACTTTTTCAAAAAACTGTTTCATTCCATCATGCTTCCTTTGTTACAACATTTTACAACAAGGGTACAAGTTTTACAGAAAATAAATTGCCTAATAATGTACTATGTGCTACAACTACTAGTAAAAAAGGAAATAAAGCAGGAACAGCTGCATCAGTGCTATCAAGCACAGGAATAAGAGGCCCTCTTCGTCCTCTTCTGCGGAACAACCATTGCACCATCATCATCATCGGAATCGGAGTCGCCGCCCTCGGAATCCTCCTCGGCATCATCTCCACTACCGGAACTGGAACCAGAGTCATCCTCTTTGCCAGCGAATGTCTCTGACTAGGGATGTGCAGGCTCCTCCTCCTCGCTGGACTCTTCCTCTACAACAGGTACTCTGCGTCTGCCTCAGCCGCGAGTCGAACCCCCTCTCCCAGCTCCCCGAGAAGGCCTGGATAGCCCGGCCTGTGGCCCAGTATGTAGCGGAGGCATCTGAAAAGAAAGAGCGTAATTTGAATACATCAGCCAAAGTATGTATATCAGATGCAGATGCAAGAAAACTACAAAAAATGAGTGTATGCAGATACAGTACATGAATGTGGTGTGTGTCAGATGTGCTCTACACATACAACAATGAAATATTCAAGTTCAGCATGTCATCAGAAGTATGATAAATGCAAGAAAACTAAAGAGTACCGGGACACCGACGATGGACAACTGCGTCTCTCTCCGCAGGACCATGCCCTCGAGTGAGGCTACTAACCTGAGTAACCCCTCCGTATACTCCCTGGTAGGCTGTAGATACAAGCTCAAGTCATCAATGAGTAAATAAATGCCTAAGTACCTAAGTGGTAAACGAAAAGCAATGAAACATACCGGTGGTGAGTCAGGATCACTAACGTATCGGTGATCGGGCATAGGGGGCTCTATCGGAATCAGGTAGGAAGTCCCGTATCGCCATCCTGTCAACTCAATCAGGATATCTGGCCATCTGGCCTGATGATACGTCGGGGGAATCGAGGGAACCAGTCCAGCTCCACCTCTAGATGTACCAACCCTACTGGTAGAAGGGATATCTGCAGCCCGAGCTCGACTCGATGATGGCATGCTAGCAGACCTCCAAGTGGGAGTACAGACACCTGCCAATGGAGGCATCATGTATGTATGACGGTAGGTCGCGTACTCTCCCTCCTCCAAATGCAGAAATACATCAGTACCTAGCATAGCCGACTCAATATCCTGGGAAGTGAGCCCCTCAATAGACCGCATATCGGCCGGAGGTGCTGCGGGGACACTCTACTCGGGGTAGCCCATAGTCTGACGCATGAAACGGACCCCCAGAAACCAGGCCCTACCAACGGGCCCCTCAAATAGGATCATGTACCGAGAAGCGGCCCACTCCCCAACAAACTGAAATCGGGTATTTCTACCCAAGGGCACCCAGGGCTACCATGTGATCTGCGGATAACCAATGCATAAGCCGATTAGAAATCGTAAATGTGTAAGATGAATCAAAGATGAAAACATGGAGAACTGAGAGTTCTGAATTACCTCTGTCGGCCGCACTGTGTCAAAAAACTGTCGTAGATAGGGGAGAGACCCCCGAGCTCTCGACTGGTACTGGCCCTCAAATACAAGCGAGTAAGGAATCATAAGAAGCACCGCCACCTCGAGCTCCGGGGCCAGCGTCGGAAAGTACGCGAAAACCCATAGCTGTGGAAAACAGGGCAATAGCCATCAGAATACAGAATGCTAAAAGCAGAATGCAAAGTACAGAATGTAAAGTGTGCCGTGTGTGCAATGTACAAATAATGAAAAGTAGAAATGTAAATCAAGAGGGCAGAAAGTACCTCCCAGGCTCTCCAATAGCCGCCGACTATGTTCCTCCGTCCGCGGGAGGTCGCACTCATGTAGCAGTAGAGGGTAGCCAGGCCGGCACCACCCCAATCATATCGGCTGACCTGTGATAGGTCTACCAGAGCACTTAGCAGATAGAGTCCAACGGTGTTCCCCCTATCGGAGAACAGAGTGGTCCCGAAAAGGAACATCAAAAATCACCGAGTGTACTGTGCTACCTCCTCGGAAGTCTCGCGCTCAGTCCTCCTGAAATGTGTGGAAAACCAAGTGTACCGGACCCTGCCCGATGATCTGTCAACCGGTGGGCGAGCTCTCAACAGATAAATCCACGCAGCCTCCCACTCGCCCATGTCCTCGTCATAAGGGATCGACCAGCCTCTCACGTCAAGGCCTGTCAGCACAGCAAAGTCGAACGGGGTCATAGTCATGTCCCCGGTAGCTGACAAATGAAAGGAGTTGGTGGTGTCCCACTATCTCTCTACAAGGGCTCCCATCAACGTCCTGCTAGCGGGATAGCGAGATATCCCCGTGCAAAAGGGTCCGAACCCTGCCTGGTCAACCCAATCACGAACGGCCTCTGGGAGCTCCGTGTACCACTCCATCGCAACGATGGAGCCATATCCTCGCGTAATACGGGAAGATACCTGCATTCAGAATGAACACATGTATTCAGTTCAACATGAAAATATGAGCTGGCTGCAAATCAAATCAATTACAATGTTATGAGCTGTGTGTTCAATATGAAGTATATGAGCTGTGTGTTCAACATCAAGTGTTTGGGCTGCGTGTTCAGACTTCAGAAATAGTGGGCTGTGTGTTCATCTTAAAGTTCGAGCTGTGTGTTCAACATCAAGTGTTTTGGGCTGTGTGTTCAGACTTTAGAAATAGTGCGCTATGTGTTCACCTCAACAGTTTGGGCTGCGTGTTCAACTCTTAACAAGTGTGTGCTGCGTGTTCACAATCAACAATGGGCCGCGTGTTCAGAAATTCAAAGTTTGGGCTGCGTGTTCAACTCTCGTAAAGTGTGTGCTGCGTGTTCACGATCAACAATGGGCTGCATGTTCAGAAATTCAACAGTTTGGGCTGTGTGTTCAACTCTCAACAAGTGTGTGCTAGTTCATAATCAATATGTGGGCTGCGTGTTCAGAAATTCAAGTGATTGAGTTGTGTGTTCAAGATGCAAACGGCATATTGTGTTATAGACTAAGTGTTCAAGATAAGTTGTGTGCTAGAATGAGCAGATAAACATAGCGAAAGCATGAAATGCACGGAAAATGCATAATACATGGCGAAAAATGTAAAAGTGAAGTACATACCTCCCGTGCCTGATGAGAGAGGTGGGACTCTGGCTCCCGCAATAGCAAATCCACAGGTGCTCGATCATCAAAATCGGTAAAATAGTAGAAAATGGCTCGAGGAAGGATATGCTCCCGAGGGTGATACATCTCGGGATCGAATGGCCGAACCCTCGGAGGCAAAGACATAATGTCTGGCTCACCTCCTGCACCTGGAGGACCTCCGCCACGAGGGAAATGATCCGCCATCTCAAGAAATCTGCAAAAAGGAGCAAAATGAGCAAAATGAGCCAAAATTGGAAAAAGTCAACAAAAGTCAACTCTCGGGAAAGAAAAAAGTCAACAAAAGTCAACTCCCAAGAAAATGTTCCAAATATTGAGACACACTTACCTCAAGTGGTGAAAACGGGAAAAGAAGCTCCGAAATCAAATTTTAATCGGTCCAAAGTGAAGAAAACTGAAAGATTTCGCGAAACAACTTTGCGTGGGGCATTGGAAAGCGCGTATAGAGCTTAGATCTAAGAGGGAAAATGGTCTAGGGAGGGAGGAGAGTTGATTTCGAACCTCAAGTTGTGAGGAAAAGTGTTTTGGCCGAGTGTATTTAAAGATCCAAGTGCAAATGTACCAAACTGCCCCTGTTTTTGTCTAGGTGGTCGGCCGACCACCTTTTCTGGTAGGCCGACCACCCCTTTGCCCCAAACCTGGTCGGTGGCCTCCAAACTTGGTCGGTGGTGTTCTCAAGGTGGTCTCCAATGTCTCTTTGAGCTCCCTGCAAAATTTGGTAGTGATCGGAGTCCTCGGCACCCGAGAAAGTACAAGAAAAGTGCACTTTTCATCGCGAAATCCCTCCGCGGGAACTTTAACTCCAACTTTCGATGCATGTTCCATTGTTACTCATCAAGAGCAAGATGTATCCTTTTTTAGTACATTGTGACCCTTCCGAGAGGTAAACCGGAGGCCGCGATTGAGTCGCCCTCGTCGAAACTTGCATTTCTTTGCCCGTTGTTTTATATGTGCATTCGAAGTTGTACTTATCCTGCATTGTTGTGCACGTCACTTGTATTGCTATGCACATCACTTACATTATTGTGCACGTTTCACCCGTATTGTCATACCTCCATGCTTAATTTGCGTTGTCACGCGCATTTCTCTTGCATTGCGATGCACTTTTCCATTGGCACCATGTTTGTCTGCGTTCGATATAGCGTTGAACATATGTTGCTAACTATGTTGTGCTTGTTAAGTTTCTCTCTTTTGCAGGCACGATATTGTATGTACGGTTCATTTGAAGCTGGTGCGACCAGACGAACTGCACAGGTATTGTATCTTCTCCGTGTGAGACGTGGCGAGAATTGAATAAATTCTCCGCATTCTTAAACTGCATGAAATGTAGTTATTGCTTTGCATTCTTGCTTAAAACTGTTGCATCTATTGTGAATATTTGCTTCATTACAGTTTACTGCTTCGCATGATCAAAAGTTAGGTCCGGCTTTGTGCATTTCGCTTTGCATTTTGCCCCCCGCCTGCGGGCATGCCCGTGGTCACATCTTTTTTATCCCGCCTGTTTGTCTAAGTTTTCGGCCTTGTCAAAAATGGGTCGTCTCTGGACTTTGACATTCACTCCCGTCACTTATGACTTCCGAGTTCTGTCAAAGAGGGGCAACTATAGACACCCATTTTTTACTGACCTTAAGACTCAGACGTCATCGATTGAGCACTTGGTGACGACGCATATTGTGCTCGTTTTGAGGTTCCGAAGTCTCGGCTGAGAGCCTTGCCTCCGGACTTCGGGACTCTTATGTGCTTTGCTTCGGTTTGCGAACCAAGTCTTGTTTTCTCTGTTTTCTCTTCCCGAAGGGAGGGAGAGGTCTCGTAGACCATCTCTCAGTGGCCGTAGGCTACGTTACATGGTCGTGGGCCAATTTTCCCGTTTGGAGACCAGTTTTCGATTTTTCGAAGCCGTCGACCGTGTGCCTCGGTTCGGGATTGCTTAACTACCTCCGTTTGCTTCGGTTTTTGGCACACACCTTGTTTCCTCTCCTTAAAGGAACACTGTGGCCCGGGAGACCACCTTCAGGGTCGCACGCCACTTCCGACGCTTAATAGTCAGTTTTCGGGGCCCCCGACTGCGCGTTTTGGCCCCCGAACCCTCGTTTTGCATTGGTTAGGGTTCATTTTTGGCATGGACCCTAGTTTCATTGTTAGAAACGTGGTAGTATGGTGGGAGACCACCTTTTCCCCTTGGAAACCAGCTTTCTCCTCACAGACCACTTTTCTCTCTCCTCTAGCCAGTTTTCTTGTCGGGAAACTGGTCTCCCTCACTTTTAAGCCATAATTTCTGGTTTCCCATACCACCATTGTGTTGCATTCATCTGGGAGGCCACCAATATGGGTAGGTCGACCACCTTTGGTACTTGACCCTTTTGACCACTTGGTCTCCCTTACTTTTGAGCCACATTTTTTGGTCTCCCATACCACCATTGTGTTGCATTCACCTGGGAGGCCACCAATCTGGTATGGCTGACCACCTTTTCAACCTGACCCTTTTGACCCCTGGTCGGCCGACCAAGGCAAGTGGTCGGTCGACCACTTGAACTGGTCGGCTAGCCATCTGCTTTTTGCCCTTCCTGAGTGAAACACAGTTGTGCCAGCTGGGAAGCATTTGACCCATCCTCCAGGATTTAGCCCCTTTGCTTGTCTTCTTAAGGAAGCTTTGGTCCTTTTACTTAGCTTCTAGGAGAAGCTTGACCCTTTTGTCAAACTTCTTGAGGAAGCTTGATCCCTTTAGTCTAGCTTCCTCAAGAAGCTTGACCCTTTTGGTTAAGCTTCTTTTAGAAGCTTTGACCCTTTGTTGAAGCTTCTTAGAGAAGCCTTGGCCCTTTGTCTTCTATAAGAGACGGCCTCCTCTCCTTTTTCAAGGGTTAGAAATTTTTGGTTGAGGCTTATACACTTCTCCCTCCATAGCTCTCTTCTTCAAGCTCCAAACCCCATTATTCTTGCACCCATTACACTACACCTCCTAGCACAACACCTCCACCATCCATCCAAGCACCTTGGAACTGATTTGTAGAGGTTGAAGGCTCATTAATTTGGTCTAGAAGTTGCTGAGGGTCAGCTCTACAAGGGTAAGCCTCTATTTTCCCTTTTTTTGCATTATTTTGCTTCATATCTTAGCCCTATTTGCAAGCATTTTTGGGTTTCGACATAAACTGAAAAAAGTTTTGTTTTGAGCTTATAAACATATTTTCTTAAGGTCATTTTTCTATCGGGGGTCATCTACCCCATTCCATGCTTCATTTCCTCATGTTTTGAGCTATGCATTTGAGCATTTGCATTGACCTTGGTTTGGCCTTTTAGCCACTGAAATCTAGTGGATTTTTAGTGGCTAACATGTGTCTTTTAGCTTCAAAATCATAGAGGGGTGACCCTCTCATCCCTTGTTCTCTTTACTAGCTTTGTTGGCCTTCCGAAGGGCCCTTATTTGCATGTTTTGAAGTCATGTTTCAGGCCCTATTTGGTGAGTTTTAAGGTCTGCATAAGCTCTGTCCAAAGCCCTTTTGGCCATTTTGAATGTCTATTATGCATGTGTAGAACAATCATATTCAAGGCCTTTCAAAGGGGCTTTCACTTGCATGCTTCCTAGACTAATTTCAGGGCCTTTTTGGTGGGTTTTAAGACCCTCATAACCTCTGTCTAGAGGTGGTTTTTCCATTTTGTGTGTCCATCATACATGTGTAGAATAACCTCTTGCATGGCCTTTCAAAGGAGCACTTCATTCTTGCATGTGTTGACTGAGTTTCAGTGGTTATTTGGGCATATTTTGGCATGGCATACTTCTATTTTTGGTTATTTTGGTGAGCCCTCATGTGCTTCATATACGTGTAGTGTAAATCATGGTTCACTAGCTTACTTCGCACACTTTGTTGACCCTTCATGTTAGCACTTTTTGGCCATGCCTTAAACTGATATTGTGCGTATTTTGGATTGTCCTAACTCTATTTTTGGGTCTCATGATTGAATGATGTTTGTTTTCCATGCTTGTAGTTCAATACCCATGCTTAACTTTGAGTTTTGAGGTCCATTCCATGCATATACTGAGGTGTGTTCATGTTTTGGGCCCATTATACATCATATTTCAGAGCTTGTTTGAATGCCATATTGCCATGTTTTGTACTCTTTAAATGTGTTCGAGAGTCAGGCTTGTATGCCTCATTTACCGACCATTGAATGAGCTCCATTTCTTTGCATTCCGAACCATCATTTTAGGCCATTTCCCCACTGTTTCAAACCTGCCTAGGGTCTGTTATGGGTTGGTTTTGCCATTGGTGCATTGCTTTGGGTACCTCTAGTGTAACGCACTTCACTAGTTTCGGTACCCGGGTCATCTAGCATGCATTGGGACCATCTTTTATGCCATTTCAGAGCTGTATCATGTGCCATTCTGTGCCATATTTCATCCTTTGTCATGCTTAGTTAGAGTTGCATGTTGCGCCATAGGATCGGTCCTTTGCATTCGTGCATATTTGCATATATCTCGGTTGTCTCATTTTCATCACATGGCCACTGATTTGAGTGTGGCTGAGGTACACTCATATTGGTTTAAGTCCACCTTGCATTGTGTATGCCATTTGGTTCATGTTGTTGCATGTTTGACCATCGCATTGTGTATGCTTTGATTATGCCTTTGTGTATGTCCATCTTCGTGTGTGCATTGTGTATGCTAGGTTGTTAGTCGCATTGTGTATGCCATATAGTTTATAGCATTGTGTATGCTAGTAGCATGTTTGCATCTCATCCTTGCATGTTTGCATGGTTAGGTCGCATTGCATTAGGATTGCATGCTAGTTGCATTTGTGCATGTCATGCATATTGCATTGTGTTTGGAGTAGGAGTTAGTCCAAACACGGGAAACGAGGGACGTTTCATACTCCAAGCGATGAAATGTGCCTCGATCCCCGGTCGTCGGCATTCTTGATTACCCATGATAGAATTGTTGGCTTCATGTATTCATACTTGCATTCATTCCATTGAGTCGTGCAATTCGACTCCTCGGCCATCATGCATTGAGATGCGTGATTGGTGGCATGAGGATCGAGGTCTACACTCCCTTGAGCTTGTGCAAGGATTGGGAGAGTGGTCTTGCACACATATGTTAAAAATACCTTGCTTTCTCTCCCTCTTGCCTTTGTTGCAGAAAAACCAGAATCCAGGGGCAGAAAGTGGTCGGCCGACCAGGTTTTCTGGCAGGCCGACCACCTTTTTGGTATCCACCACAAAGGGTGGTCGGCAGGTGTTTTCCAAGCCAATATCTGGTCGGTAGCCTTCCCAGCGTGGATTTTCAGCCTCTTGGAGCCTTGTGCAGATTTCTAAAATTAGTTGCAAACAAAGGCGAGACGAGGCATCGCGATGGAATTTCCCGACGAGGCGACTCGAGCATGCATGCATCCATCGTCACCCAAAACAAAGCCGAGGCAGTCACATTCATGTAGTTTACATGCTTACTTAGCTAGTTTGTTAATTAGTTAATGTTGTGTAATAATTAGTTGTAGCTGTTATTTATTCGGACTGTATTATTTATTCGGCCCCTCCGAGCAGGGGCACAATTGTAATAAGTGTGCGTGTGTGTGATGTATGTCTTCCAACCCCACGTCTTTCTCCCTTTTATTTACCAGCTTACGATGGTTAGATTAAGACATGTTCAATTAGCATCTATATGTTCGCATGTTTGCATTCATTCATCTGTCTTGCATGCACCGGGCTCGGCGCATCATACTAACTGCATTGTATTTCAATTTCGAGTTGAATACGTGTATCAGTTGTTGCATTTCGTATGCCATTTTAGAATAGCCGAGCCTATCATAGTTACATTTTGCATGTGTTACATTAGCCATCTTAACATGAACTAGGATCATGCATTGATTACTAACTAGTTTCTGTTTTGGCTTGGAGTACTCGGTAAGTATTTATGTTTTAGCATCCTTGCATGTGCGTGAGTGACTGCCATGATAGCATGCTTACCATGAGGCTATGTGCTTATGTGATATACCTGCCTGAATGCCTGTGAGTGAAGGTTGGGTTGCTTGAGTTGGGATAATTCATCGAAACCCGTGTTTTAGCCTACTTGCAAGTAGCAAACTTCAATCCATTTTCAAAACAATTGGATGTACGATGCTTTGTTCCAACTTAGGCAATCCAGTTTATACTTGTATGCTGTGCGCATCACATAGTAAATCTAGGCTAATAACCGGAATAAGAATGCATAATGTTTTCAAAACCCAATATCATGGTTAGTAGAGGCCGATCTTTGATCGGGCGAGCGGGAGTGCTCACGAAGTGACCTTCCCCAATCGTACCCAAGTTCCTGAGCCGAGGCAACTTTGGTGATGACGGACACGTGGCCTTCGGCACGAGTCAGGGTTTCCTAAATTCCCCCAAAAATAAAATATTTGGGTGGCGACTCTGTATCTGGCAAAGTAGTCCATGTTTGGCACTTCTTTCAAAAAATTTATTTTCAAAAATGATTTGTCGGATTTGGACTCTTTGATGATTCATCGGTCTTGCATTGCACTCTGCGAGATTAGATACAGGACCGTGACATTTGAGTCCTGAACTGTAGTAAGCCCATAACGAACAAAACGGGATTCCCTCCCGGGGCGTTCAGGGACGTCTACACTCCCTTTTACTTAACCGCTTTCGATGGTTAGTTTTAAGGCATATTTCAATTAGCATCCTTATGCTAGCATATGTGCATCTATTCATCTGTCTTGCATGCACCGGGCTCGACGCATCATACAAACTGTATTGTATTTCAATTCTAATTTGAATACGTGTTATCAAGTTGCATTCACATAACATCTTAGAATAGTCGAGCCTTTCTTAGTTGCATTTTGCATGTGTTGCATTAGGCATTCTTAACATAGCTAGGAGCATGCATTGTTTCCTAACGAGTTTTCTGTTTTGGCTCGGAGTACTAGGTAAGCTTTTATGCTTTAGCATATTGCATGAGGTGTGTAAGTGTTGCCATGTTAACATGCTTGCCATAAGGCTAACTACTTAAATGTTTAACTGCATGAATGCCTGTGGATGAAGGCTTCATTGCTTGAATTGGGACAATTCATCGAAATGCGAGTTTTAAGCCCACTTAAAGTGGCAAAATCATGTTTTCCTAAGCCCACTTAAGGGTGGAAAATCCGCGTCATAGCCTATTTGCGAGTAGCATCTTCAAACCATTTTCAAACAAACAAACATGAGATGTTTTGTTCCAATTTTGGCGATCTAGTCTATACTTGTGTGTTGCGCGCATCACGTAGTAAGATTAGCTAATTAACCGGAATAAGAACGCATGTGTTTTCACAAAACAACATATCATGTTAGTAAAGGTCGATCCTTTGATCAGGTGAGCGGGGGTGCTCATTTCATCCCCCCTCATACCCAAGTTTCCAAGCAGAGGCAACTTTGGTAATGATGGACACGTGGCCTTAAGCACGAGTCAGGGTTTCCTAAATTTCCCAAAAATAAAATATTTAAGTAGCGATTCTGAAATCTGGCAAAGTAGTCCATGTTTGGCACTTTTTGATTAAAATTGATTTTCCAAAACGATTTGTCGGATTTGGACTCTTTGGTGATTTATCAGTCTTACATTGCACTTTGTGAGATTAGATTCAGAACCGTGATATGAGTCCGAACTGTAGTAGCTAAGAACAACGATTCGTGCCCTCGCGCGCGGAACGGAGTTCGGGTGGTCTACAGTAATACTTATCCGTAAGAGATTGGTTACGGCCCAGAGTCACCAAAAGAGTTATGCCGATCATAGGAGGAGGCCTTTGTCATTTGAGGTGGGTGATCACGTCTTTTTGAAGATATCACCTAGACGGGGTTTGATGAGGTTGAGGTTTAGAAAGAGTGGGAAGTTGTCCCCTCAGTTTATTGGCCCTTTTGAGATTCTTGAGCGGATTGGGGAGGTTGCCTACCGCTTAGCATTGTTGCCGCAACTTTCCAGGGTGCATGACATGTTTCATGTTAGTATGCTTCGAAAATATGAGCCGGATCCATCATACATGTTGGATTGGACCGATCTAGAGGTTGATGAAGATGCCTCGTATGAGGAGAGGCCGGTGAAGGTCTTGGATAAACGGGACCAAGTCTTGCGAGACAAGATAATCCCTTTGATCAAAGTATTATGGAAACATCACGAGGTTGAGGAAGCGACTTGGGAACGTGAATTGGAGGTCCGAGAGAAATATCCAGACCTATTTGTTGATGTTTAAATATATGTTGAAAATTTTGTTTTATGAAAGAACTCTAAGAACATTGTATATGTTTTGAGATCATGAAAGTGTTATGAATGTTGAATATATTTTGTAAAAATTGTTCTCTTGAGAAGAGGTTGAAATGACCGGTGTATGGGTCATGGTGGTGAATGTTGAATTATAATCTAGTTGAGAATTGAACAATCATGATTTTGAAACTTGTATAAAATTTCGGGGACGAAATTCTTTAAGGGGGGAGGTTATACCAATCCCAATTTTTCCTCGTTGTTTATTGTATTTCGGACTCGGGTTTAGTGGTTGTACATTGTTGTCTGTATCTTGTTTTCATCCTTTAATTCTGTGTATTTGAGTTTTGGGATTTGTTGGGCGAGTTTGGAACAGGTTGGTTGTGAGTTGAAACAAATGCTTGTTGCCCAGGATTTGGCTTCTTCGCTCGAGCGAGGCTTTTTGCGCTCGAGCGAGCCCTAGGTATTTGCATCTTTGCTCGAGCGAGCACTCTTGCGCTCGAGCGTGCATCTGCGTCTCTGTGAAAACCTGAAGGTTGGTATTCTACGCTCGAGCGAGCCTTCTTGCGCTCAAGCGAGCCCTATGTTTTGTGTTCCTTCGCTCGAGCGAGCACGCTTGGGCTCGAGCGTGCGTCTGCGTCAGTTGTAGACCTGAAGCTTCTTATTATTCGCTCGAGCGAGGCTTCTTGGGCTCGAGCGAGGTTCTTTTGTGTTTGGTCGCTCGAGCGACCACTCCTTCGCTCAAGCGAGCCTCGTATATATCAGATCGCGGTAGTGTGATTTTACATCACTTTTACATCTCCTTTTTACTCCAAACCCTAGATCCAGCTGCCTCTCTCTCTACTCTCTCACTCTATCTACAAATACACCTTGTTTTAGAGGTTCTCTACCCTAGTCCCTTTGTATAAAAGTTAGAGCTTGGTTTGGGCTATCTATTGATCTGAAAAAGTTTGGTTTTGGAGCATCTTCAAGTTTCTCTTTCTTCTCCTTTGAGCTTCTTTATTTGAGGTAGGGATAATTTACTCATTTTTATGAGCTTTAACATAAATGTTGGGCATTTTTGTATAAATGGTTGGATTTGGGAAGTTTGGGTGAAGTTAGGGTTCAGGTGTTGATTTGTGAAAGAGGGGTTTCCAATTGTAAACTCCATATGTGTATGTGGGTCTTAAAATGGGGTTATAGGTGTATAATAATTGAAATGGTGAGATTTGTACCTTTGGGTCAATGTGTTGGAATTTGGAGGTAAATACCATAGTTTGGAATTAAATAACTATTTTGTACAAATAGTGAATTCATTGTGGAATTATGGAATTGGGAGGGATTGTGATTAGATACTGTGGTTGGATTGAATAATCACCCACCTATGGAAAAGTTGATAAATTATCTGTTTGACAAATTTATTAGCTGTTTAGAAATAACTGTTTTGGGCCATCAGTGGAGGATAGTCTTGATTGTTATAGACACTGCATGATGAGTAGGAAAATTGAAACTAATCAATTGAATTATGTCATTGAATATGACGGTTGGATTAAAATGTTGAATATGTGAATTGTTGGGTCATTGTATATGCTAACATGTTTAATACATTGTATATGTATCTTTATATAGGAGGAAACATGGGATGTACTCCATTGTGTGGGAGGAGATAGGGGATGGACTCCATTGATAACTAAGTTGGCCAGAGTGTCTAGAGTGAAAATCCCGAAATCTTGTATATATATTTTTTTTGGTGCCGGTTCCCTCGAACATAGTTCCGTAAAATGACAAATGAATGGAAGTGTTTGAATGATGTTCATGATTGATGTGTTATTAATATGAGTTGTAGTCTCATCTTGAATTACTTGGGTAATAATGACCTATGTTAAGGAATTGGTTTGGAATATGGATGTGAATGTTAGTTGGTTATGGAAAGGTTGTATGTAGTTTACATGTGTTAAATATTTATCGGATGCTAATGTTTTAGTTAATTCTCATATACTGTTTAGCATATCTCTACTGAGCATTGGCTCACCCTACTTGGGACACCATTTTTCAGGTACAGGTGAGATGCCTCCTCCAAGATCTTAGCTTGGGTGGTTTAGGAGTTAAAGGCTCCATTTTGATGATTTATTTTTTACGTTAAATGTAAACTCAAGCTGAGGGCTTTATATGTAAAAGAGTTAGAACTCTTTTTTTACTGTAACCAAGTGATAGCTTGGAAAAGATGTAAGCCCTTAGAGCATTTACTTTGTTATTTGGAGTTAGAATCACATACTATAGTTTCAGGATAAACATCAATGAAAATGTAATGCATATGATATCTTTTGTAATGGAAACTCTGATAAATGAAATGTAACTTTTCTATTATGTTTATGGATCGTATGCATAACTGTCATATGCTTTAATTTGAGGGCGTTACAAAGCACGAGTTTCTGTCGGCGAATCTGAACGCTACGGAAATTTTGGCGCCGTCGTCGGTCTTCGATCTGAGGAAGAAGATGGTTGCAAATCTTGAACTTTGGCGTCATCGCCAGTCTTTGATCTTTGGGGTCGTCATCACCAATCTTCTTATTCTTCTGCTCATGTTGGTACTGCATCTAGTCGAGCAGAGCTGCATTTCACGTAGATCATCGAAGATCTGAGGAGAAAATGAAGGTGATAGAGAAAATCAGAAAGGCTGAAAGAGGAGACAAAGTGGTGTTCTCGTTTGAGTTCTTCCCACCGAAGACGGAAGATGGAGTGTACAATCTGTTCGAAAAGATGTAGAGAATGGTGATTCATAACCTATCATTCTGCGACACCACATAGGGTGTTGGTGGATCCACAGCCGATGTCACCCTCGAGATATCCAACATAATGCAAAACATGATGTGCGTGGAGGCCATGATGCACCCCTTAGACATATATGACTTCTTTGTTTTTTTTTTCTCGAATCTGATCTGTTGGGTGTTGGTGGTGGTCAGTAGTTTTCTCTTTCATCTCTTTTTTTTTTTTTATGATAATTATGATGATAATTGCAACAGGAATTGTGAAAAGATAAAATGATAATTTGTTTTTTTATATATTTATGAGGTAACATTTGGTAATTTTTATAAGTCAATTTTTTTATTATAAACATGAAATGTTATTATGTTTATTTTTCTTAAAAAAAAAAAAATTTAATACACAAATATGTTTACAAAACAAAAAAAAAAATCATGTTTC
>NW_021026244.1:43510-80701 GCF_004153795.1 Camellia sinensis
AACTTTAACTCAACTTTCGATGCATGTTCCATTGTTAACTCATCAAGAGCAAGATGTGATCCCTAATATTTTTAGTAACATTGTGACTTCCGAGAGGTAAACCCGGAGGCCGCGATTAGTCGCCCTCGTCGAAACTGCATCTTCTTGCCCGTTGTTTTTATATGTGCATTCGAAGTTGTACTTATCCTGCATGTTGTGCACGTCACTTGTAATTGCTATGCACAATCACTTACATTATTGTGCAGTTTCCACCCGGTATTTGTCATACCTCCATGCTTTAATTTTGCGTTGTCACGCGCAAATAATATCTCTGTGCATTGCGATGCACTTTCCAGATGGCACCAAAATTGTCTGCGTTCGACTATGCGTTGAACATATGTGCTAACTTATGTTGTGCTTGTTAAGCTTCTCTCTTTTGCAGGCACGATATTGTATTACGGTCCATTTGGAAAGCTTGGTGCGACAGACGAACTGCACAGGTATTGATCTTCTCCGTTGAACGTTGGCGAGAATTGAATAAATTCTCCGCGCATTCTTAAACTGCATGAATGTAGTTATTGCTTTTGCATTCGCTTAAAACTGTTTTGCATCTATTGTGAATATTTGCTTCATTACAGGTTTACTGCTTCGCGATGATCAAAAGTTAGGTCCGGCTTTGTGCATTTTCGCTTTGCATTTTGCCCCCCGCCTGCGGGCATTGCCCGTTGGGTCACATCTTTTTTATCCCGCTCTGTTTGTCTAAGGTTTTCGGCCTTTGTCAAAAATGGGTCGCTCTGCGACTTTGACATTCACTCCGTCACTTATGACTTTTTCCGAGTTCTGTCAAAAGAGGGGCAACTATAGACACCCATTTTTACTGACCTTAAAGACTCAGATCGTCATCGATGAGCATGGTGACGACGGCATATTGTGCTCGTTTTGAGGTATCCGAAGTCTCGGCTGAAGAGCCTTGCCTCCGGACTTCGACTCTTATGTGCTTTGCTTTCGGTTTGCGAACCAAGTCTTGTTTTCTTTTTTTCTCTTCCCGAAGGGAGGAAGAGGTTTCTCTGTAACCATGCTCTCAAGTGGCAGTATAGGCTACGTTACATGGTCGTGGCCAATTTTCCCGTTTGGAGACCAGTTTTTCGATTTTTCGAAGCCGTTTCTCGACCGTGTTGCCTCGGTTCGGGATTGCTTAAACTACCTCCGTTTGACTTCGGTTTTTGGCACACACCTTCGTTTCCTTCCTTAAGGAACATTGTGGCCGGAGACCACCTTTTTTCCAAGGGGGGTCGCAGCCAGCTTCCGACTGCTTAATAGTCAGTTTTCGGGGCCCCGATGGGCGTTATTGGCCCCCGAACCCTCGGTTTGCATGTTAGGGTTCATTTTTTGGCATGGACCTAGTTTCATGTTAGAAAGGTGGTAGTATGGTCCGCCCGGGGCGGGGGGGGGGGAGCGGCGGTGGGGGGCTGAGCCACCTTTTCCCTTGGAACCAGCTTCCCTCACAGACCACTTTTCTCTCTCCTCGTAAGCAGTTTTCTTGTCGCGGAAAATTGGTCTCCCTCACTTTTAAGCCATAATTTTTCTGGTTTCCCATACCACCATTGTGTTGCATTCATCTGGAGAGGCCACCCAATTATGGGTTAAGTCGACCACCTTTGGTACTTGACCCTTTGTGACCACTTGGTCTCCCTTACTTGAGCCACATTTTTTGGTCTCCATACCTACCATTGTGTTGCATTCACCTGGGAGGCCACCAATCTGGTTATGGCTGACCACCTGTTTCAACCTGACCCTTTTGACCCCTGGTCGCGCGACCAGGCAAGTGGGTCGGTCGCCACTTGAATGGTCGGGCTAGCCATCTCTCTTTTGCCCTTCCTGAGTGAAAACAGTTGTGCAGCTGGGAAGCATTTGACCCATCCTCCAGGATTTTAGCCCCTTTGCTTGTTCTTCTTAAGAAGCTTTGGTCTCTTCACTTAGCTTCTAGGAGAAAGCTTGACCCTTTTTCAAAACTTCTTGAGAGCTGATGCCGTTAGTTCTAGCTTCCTCAAGAAGCTTGACCCTTTTGGTTAAGCTCTTTTGAAGCTTTGACCCTTTGTGAAGCTTCTGTAGAAGAAGCCTTGGCCCTTTGTCTTCTTATACAGAGACGGGCCTCCTCTCCTTTTCAAGCGGTTAGAATTTTTGGTTTGAGGCTTATTAACTTCCCCTCAACATAGCTCGTTCTTCTTTCAAGCTCCAAACCCCATTTTCTTGCACCATTACACTTAACAACCTCTAGCACAACACCTCCACATCCATCAAGGCACCGTTGGAAACTGATTTGTAGAGTTGAAGCTCAATTAATTTGGTCTAGAAGTGCTGAGCGTCAGCTCTACAAGCGGTAAGCTCTATTTACCCTTTTTTGCATTATTTTGCTTCATAATCCTTTAGCCCTATTTGCAAGCATTTTTGGGGTTTCGACTAAACTGAAAAAAGTTTGTTTTGAGCTTAATAAACATATTTTCTTAAGGTCATTTTCTATCGGGGGTCATCTACCCCAATTCCATGTTCATTTCCTCATGTTTTGAGCTATGCATTTGCTTTGCATTGACCTTTGGTTTGGCCTTTAGCCACTGAAATCTAGGGGATTTTAGTGGTAACATGTGTCTTCTTTAGCTTCAAAATCATTAGAGGGGTGAACCCTCTCATCCCTTTCTCTTTACTAGCTTTGTTTGGCCTTCCGAAGGGCCTTATTTGCATGTTTTGCAAGTCATGGTTTCAGGCCCTATTTGTGTGAGTTTTAAGGGCTGCATAGCTTGGTCAAAGCCCTTTTGGCCATTTTGAATGTTATTATGCATGTGGTAGAACAATCTATATTCAAGGCCTTCAAAGGGGCTATTCACTTTGCATCTTACCTGAACTAATTTCAGTGCCTTTTGGTGGGTGTTAAAGACCCTCATAAAACCTTCTGTCTAGAGGGCGGTTTTTCCATTTTGTGTGCTCCATCATATGTGTAGAATAACCTCTTGCATTTGGCCTTCTCAAAGGAACACTTATTCTTGATGTGTGACTGAGTTTCAGTGGTTTATTTGGTATATTTGGCGTCATGGCATACTTTGCTATTATTGGTTATTTTTGGTGACCCTCATGTGCTTACTATACGTGTAGTGTAAATCATGGTTTCCTAGCTGTACTTCGCACACTTTGTTGACCCTTCATGTTAGCACTTTTATGGCCATCCTTAAACTGATATTGTGCTATTTTGGATTGTCCTAACTCTATTTTTGGGTCTCATGATGAATGATGTTTGTTTTCCATGCTGTAGTTCAATACCCATGCTTAACTTTGAGTTTTGGAGGCCATTCCATGCATTATATGAGGTGTGTTCATGTTTTGGCCCATTATACATCATATTTCAGAGCTTGTTTTGAATGCCATATTTGCCATTTTTTACTCTTTAAATTGCCTGTTCGAGAGTCAGGCTTGTATGGCTCATTTACCACCATTGTAATGAGCTCCAATTTCTTTCATTCCGAACCATCATTTTTAGGCCATTTCCCCACTGTTTCCAAACCTGCCTTAGGGTCTGTTATGGGTTGTGGTTTGCCATTGTGCATTGCTTTGTACTCTAGTGTAACGCATCACTTGTTTTCGGTCCCGGGTCATAAATCTAGCAGCATTGGGACCATTCTTTTATGCCATTTCAGAGCTGGTATCATGTTGCCATTCTTGTGCGCATATTTCATCCTTGTTCATGCTTAGTTAGAGTTGCATGTTGCGCATTAGGATCGGTCCTTTGCATTCGTGCATTATTTGCATATACTCGGTTGTCCATTTCATCACAATGGCCACTGATTGAGTGTGCTGAGGTACAACTCATTATTCGGTTTAAGGTCCACCTTGCATTGTGTATTGCCATTTGTTATGTTGTTTGCATGTTGACCATCGCAGTTGTGTATGCTTGATTATGCCTTTGGTGTTATTCCATCTTCGTTGGTGCATTGTGTTATTGCAGGTTGTTAGTCGCATTGTGTATCCATATAGTTATAGCATTGTGATTGCTATAGCATGTTGCATCCATCCTTCGCATGTTGCATGGGTTAGATCGCAATTGCATTAGGATTGCATGCTAGTTGGCATTTGTGCATTGTTCATGGCATATTGCATTGTGTTTGGAGTAGGAGTTAGTCCAAACACGGGAAACGGGGACGCTTTCATACTCCAAGCGATGAAATGTTCTTCCTCGATTCCCCGCGTCGATCGGCATTCTTGATTACCCAGATAGAATTGTTGGCTTCATGTATTCATACTTCATTCAATTCCAATTGAGTCGTTTCGCAATTCAACTCCTCGGCCATCATAGCTGGAGATGCGTATTGGTTGGCATGAGGATCGAGGGGTCTACACTCCCTGAGCTTTGCTGCAGAGATTGGGAGAGTGGCTTGCACAAACATATGTTTAAAAATACCTTGCTTTCTCTCCCTGCTTGCCTTTGTTGCGAAAAAAACCAGATCAGGGCAGAAAGTGGTGCCGACCCACCAGGATTTCTGGAGAACCTGACCACTTTTTGTATCCACCACAAAGGGTGGTCGGCAGGTGTGTTTCCAAGCCATATTCTGGTCGTAGCCTTCCAGCGTGGATTTTCAGCCTCTTGGAGCCTTGTTGCAGATTCTAGAAATTAGTTGCAAACAAAGGCGGAGACGAGGCATCGCGATGGTAATTTCCCGACGAGGCGACTCGAGCAGCATGCATGCCATCGTCCCCAAACAAAGGCGACGCAGGTCACATTCATGTAGTTTACATGCTTACTTAGCTAGTTTGTTAATTAGTTAAATGTTGTGTAATAATAGTTGTTACGCTGTTAATTTATTCGGACTGTATTATTTATTCGGCCCCTCGAAGCAGGGGCACAATTGATAAAGTGTGCGTGTGTTGATGTTACTGTCTTTCCAACCCCACGTCTTTTCTCCCTTTTATTTTACCAGCTTACGATGTATAGATTAAAGACATGTTCAAATAGCATTATATGTCGCATGTTGCATTCATTCATCTGTCTTGAGCTGCACCGGGCTCGGGCATTCATACTAAACTGCATTGTATTTCAATTCGAGTTGAATAGTGTATCAGTTGTTGCATTTCGATGCATTTAGAATAGCCGAGCCTAATCATAGTTACATTTTGCATGTTGTTACATTAGCCATTCCCTTAACATGAACTAGTTATCATGCATTGATTACTAACTAGTTTCTGTTTGGCTTGGAGTACTCGGTAAGTATTTTATGTTTTTAGGCATCCTTGCATGTTGTGATGACTGCCATTGATGCGATGCTACCATGAGGCTATTGTGCTGTATGTGATATACCTGCCTGGAAGCCTTGTGAGGAAGGTTGGGTTGCTTGAGTTGGGATAATTCATCGAAAACCCGTGTGTTTAGCCCTACTTGTGCAAGTAGAGAAACTTCAATCCATTTTCAAAACAAATTGATGTACGATTGCTTTTTCCAATTAGGCATCAGTTTCTGTATGCTGTGCGTCAATCACATAGTTAAATCTAGGCTAATAACGGAATAAGAATGCATAATGTTTTCAACAACCCAATATCATGGTTAGTAGAGGCGATCTATTGATCGGAGCGAGCGGGGTGCTCACGAAGTGGACCTTCCCCAATCGTACCCAAGTTCTGAGCCGGAGGCAAACTTTGCGTGATACGGACACGTGTCCCGGCCTTCGGCACGAGTCAGGGTTTCCTAAATTCCCACCAAAAATTAAATATTTGCGGGTGGGACTCTGTAATCTGCAAAAGTAGTCCATGTTGCCTTCTTTCAAAAAATTTATTTTCAAAAAATGATTTGTCGGATTTGGACTCTTTGATGATTTCATCGGTCTTGCATTGCACTCTCGCGAAGATTTAGAACAGGACCGTGACATTTGAGTCCTGAACTGTAGTACCCCATAACGAAAAAAAGGGGATTCCCTTCCGGGGCGTTCAGGGACGTTACACTCCCTTTTACTTAACCGCTTTCGATGTTGTTTTAAAGGCATATTTCAATTAGCATCCTTATGCTTAGCATAGTGCATGCTAATTCATCTGTTCTGCATGCACCGGGCCGACGCATCATTACAAACTGTATTGTATTTCAATTCTATTTGAATACGTTTATCAAGTTGCATTCACAATAACATCTTAGAATAGTCGGAGCCTTTCTTAGTTGCATTTTGCTTGTTGCATTATGCTTCTTAACATAGCTTAGGGAGGCATGCATGTTTCCCTAACGAGTTTCTGTTTTGGCTCGAGTACTAGGGTTAGCTTTTATGCTTTAGCAGTATTGCATGAGGTGTAAAGTGTTGCCATGTAACATGCTTTGCCATAAGGCTAACTACTAAATGTTTAATGCATTGAATGCCTGTGGCATGAAGGCTCTCATTGCTGAATTGGGACATATTTCATCGAAATGCGAGTTTTAAGCCCACTTTAAGTGGCCAAAATCATGTTTTCCTAAGCCACTTAAGGGATGGAAAATGCCGCGTAGCCTATTTTGCGAAGTAGCATCTTCAAACCATTTTTCAAACAAACAAACATGAATGTTTTGTTTCAATTTGGCGATTCTAGTCTATACTTGTTGTTGCGCGCATCACGTAGTAAGATTAGCTAATTAACCGGAATAAGAAACGCATGTGTTTCACAAAACACATATATGTTTAGTAAAGGTCGATCCTTTGATCAGGTGAGGGGGTGCTCATTTCATCCCCCTCTATACCAAGTTCCAAGCAGAGGAACTTTAGGTATAATGATGGACACGTGGCCTTTAAGCCGAGTCGCGGGGTTTCCTTAAATTTCCACAAAATTAAAATATTAAGTAGCGATTCTGAAATCTGGCCAAAGTAGTCCATGTTGGCACTTTTTGATTAAAATTGATTTTTCCAAAAACGATTTGGTCGGATTTGGACTCTCTTGGTGATTATCAGTCTACATTGCACTTGTGAGATAGAATTCAGAACCGTGATATGAGTCCGAACTGTTAGTAGCCTAAGGAACACGATTCGTGCCCTCGCGGCAGAACGGAGTTCGGTGGTCTACAGTAATACTTATCCGTATAGAGATTGGTTTACGGCCCAAGTCACCAAAGAGTTATGCCGTCATAGGAGGAGGCCTTTCATTTGAGGTGGGTGATCACGTTCTTTTTGAAGATATCACCTAGACGGGGTTTGATGAGGTTTGAAAGATGGGGAAGTTGTCCCTCAGGTTTATTTGGCCCTTTGAGATCTTGAGCGGATTGGGGAGGTTGCCTACCGCTTAGCATTGTTGCCGCAACTTTCCAGGGTGCATGACATGTTCAGTTAGTATGCTTCGAAAATAGAGCCGGCATCCATCATACATGTTGGATTGGACGATCTTAGAGGTTGATGAAGATGCCGTATGAGGAGGAGGCCGGTGAAGTTCTTGGATAAACGGACCAAAGTCTTGCGAGACAACGATAATCCCTTTGATCAAAGTATTATGGAAACATCACGAGGTTGAGGGAAGCGACTTGGGAACGTGAATTGGAGGTCGAGAGAAATATCCAGACCTAATTTTGTTGATGTTTAAATATAATGTTGAAAATTTTGTTTTATGAAAGAACTCTAAGAACATTATAATGTTTTGAGATCATGAAAGTGTTATTGAATGTTTTGAATATATTTTGTAAAAATGTTCTCTGAGAAGAGGTTGAAATGACCGGTGTATGGGTCATGGTGGTGAATGTTGAATTATAATCTAGTTGAGAATTGAAAACAATCATGTATTTTGAAACTTGTATAAAATTTCGGGGACGAAATTCTTTAAGGGGGAGGTTATTACCAATCCCAATTTTCCTCGTATGTTTTATTGTAATTTCGGGACTCGGGTTTAGTGGTTGTACATTGTTGTCTGTATCTTGTTTTCCATCCTTTATTCTGTGTATTTGAGTTTGGGATTTGTTGGGCGAGTTTGGAACAGTGTTGCGTGTGAGTTGAAACAAATGCTTGTTGCCCAGGATTTGGCTTCTTCGCTCGGAGCGAGGCTTTTTGCGCTCGAGCGAGCCCTAAGGTATTGATCTTTGCTCGAGCAAGCACTCTTGCGCTCGAGCGTGCATCTGCGTCTCTGTGAAAACCTTAAGGTTGGTATTCTACGCTCGAGCGAGCCTTCTTTGCGCTCAAGCGAGCCCTATGTTTTGTGTTCTTCGCTCGAGCGAGCACGCTTGGGCTCGAGCGTGCGTCTGCGTCAGTTGTAGACCTGAAGCTTCTTTTTATTCGCTCGAGCGAGGCTTCTTGGGCTCGAGCGATGTTCTTTTGTGTTTGGTCGCTCGAGCGACCACTCCTTCGCCTCAAAGCGAGCTCGTATATTCAGATCGCGGTAGTGTGATTTTACATCACTTTTACATTCTCCTTTTTACTCCAAACCCTAGATCCAGCTGCCTCTCTCTCTACTCTCTCACTCTATCTACAAATACACCTTTTTTAGAGGTTCTCTACCCTAGTCCCTTTGTATAAAAGTTAGAGCTTGGTTTTGGGCTATCTAATTGATCTGAAAAAGTTTGGTTTTGGAGCATCTTTCAAGTTTCTCTTTCTTCTCCTTTGAGCTTCTTTATTTGAGGTAGGGATAATTTACTCATTTATGAGCTTTAACATAAAGTTGCGGCATTTTTGTATAAATGGTTGATTTGGGAAGTTTGGGTGAAGTTAGGGTTCAGGTGTTGATTTTGTGAAAGGAGGGTTTCCAATTGTAAACTCCATATGTGTATGTGGGTCTTTAAAATGGGGTTATAGGTGTATAATAATTGAAATGGTGAGATTTGTACCTTTGGGTCAATGTGTTGGAATTTGGGGTAAATACCTAGTTTTGGAATTAAATAACTATTTTGTACAAAATAGTGAATTCATTGTGGAATTATGGAATTGGGAGGATTGTGATTAGATACTGTGTTGGATTGAATAATCACCCACTATGGAAAAGTTGATAAATTACTGTTTGACAAAATTTATTAGCTGTTTAGAAATAACTGTTTTGGGCCATCAGTGGAGGATAGTCTTGATTGTTATAGACACTGCATGATGAGTAGGAAAATTGAAACTAATCATTGAATTATGTCATTAATATGACGGTTGGATTAAAATGTTGAATATGTGAATTGTTGGGTCATTGTATATGCTAACATGTTAATACATTGTATATGTATCTTATATTAGGAGGAAACATGGGATGTACTCCATGTGTGGGAGGAGATAGGGGATGGACTCCATTGATAACTAATTGGCCAGAGTGTCTAGAGTGAAAATCCCGAAATCTTGTATATATATTTTTTTTGGTGCCGGTTCCCTCGAACATAGTTCCGTAAAATGACAAATGAATGGAAGTGTTTGAATGATGTTTCATGATTGATGGTTATAATATGATTTGTAGTCTCATCTTGAATTACTTGGGTAATAAATGACCTATGTTAAGGAATGGTTTGGAATATGGGATGAATGTTAGTTGGTTATGGAAAGGTTGTATTGTAGTTTACATGTGTTAAATATTTATCGGATGCTAATGTTTTAGTTAATTCTCTATACTGTTTAGCATATCTCTACTGAGCATGGCTCACCCTACTTGGACACCATTTTTCAGGTACAGGTGAGATGCCTCCTCCAAGATTTAGCTTGGGTGGTTTAGGAGTTATAAGGCTCCATTTGATGATTTATTTTTTACGTTAAATGTAAACTCAAGCTGAGGGCTTTATATGTAAAAGAGTAGAACTCTTTTTTTTACTGTAACCAAGTGATAGCTTGGAAAAAGATGTAAGCCCTTAGAGCATTTACTTTGTTATTTGGAGTTAGAATCCACATACTATAGTTTCAGGATAAACATCAATGAAAATGTAATGCATATGATATCTTTTGTAATGGAAACTCTGATAAATGAAATGAACTTTTCTATTATGTTTATGGATCGTATGCATAACTGTCATATGCTTTAATTTGAGGGCGTTACAAAGCACGAGTTTCTGTCGGCGAATCTGAACGCTACGGAAATTTTGGCGCCGCTCGGTCTTCGATCTGAGGAAGAAGATGGTTGCAAATCTTGAACTTTGGCGTCATCGCCAGTCTTTGATCTTTGGGGTCGTCATCACCAATCTTCTTATTCTTCTGCTCATGTTGGTACTGCATTCTAGTCGAGCAGAGCTGCATTTCACGTAGATCATCGAAGAAATCTGAGAGAAAATGAAGGTGATAGAGAAAATCAGAAAGGCTGAAAGAGGAGACAAAGTGGTGTTCTCATTTGATTTTTTTCCCACCGAAGATAGAAATGAAGTGACAATCTGTTCGAAAAGATGTAGAGAATAATGATTCATAACCTATATATCATTCTGCGACATCACATAGGGTACTGGTGGATCCACACCAATGTCACCCTCGAGATATCAACAGAATGCAAAACATGGTGTGCGCGGAGGCCATGATACACCCTTAGACAGATAGGAGTTCTTTGTTTTTTTTTCTCAAATCTAATCTATTTTTTTTTGTTTTATTATAGGCTCTTTGGGTTTGAAAACAGATAGATATGTGTAGTGGTTGTGGTAGTGGTGGTTTTTAGTTTTCTCTTTCATCTTTTTTTTTTTTTTTTTTTTGATGATGATGATTATTAATTGCAACAAATATGGCTTGCCCATTTCTATTCAAAAAAAAAAAGAAAAAAACAAACAGTTGTTGATTTTCAACAGATCATTCGCTTTTAACAGATAAAATTCAATATATAACAAAATTTTCAATGGATTAGGCGGTAAATTTCAAACATATTGGAAAATTTTAATATATTAAATTAAATAAATAGAGAGAGAGAGAAAGAGAGAGAGAGAGAGAAGGGGGAGAGAAAAGAGTATAAAAATATTAAACAGATTCATGTGGTAAATTTTAATATATAGCAAAATTGAAAGATAATAAAATTTGAAACAGATAAAAAGAAAATTTTGAACATATAGTTAAAAAAAATTTAAACAGATAAATATAAATTTGAATAGATAGTTAAAAAAAGTTAATAGATAAATTAAGGGGTAAAATTAAAAATAAAATTTTCTTCAAAACAAACAAAATGATTTATCACTAAATTATTTCACAAAGGGTTACCTCTCATTAACAAAAAAATATCTTCTAGATCTAATACCCTGTACTTTTCTTACCTTGGATTTTCAACAAGTTTTTTTATAAAAAAATTAAACGAAAATAATATAATAGTAGTAGTTTTAAATTATAAGTCACAATAATAAATTTTTAATTTAAAATAAAATGATCACAAAATGTTATATCATATATTTTGTATGTAAATTCTATACATAAATTATACTTGTATATTATTATCCCCTTTTTTTTGTCATTGACACCAGTGTAGCACCCACATTGATAAATACTTGTAATCTAGTAGCAATAAAAAAAAGTCGGACGACAATCTATTTACAATACGGAGAAATGCCATTTATTGAACTAAAATAATATTATATGTATCAATTAATATATTAATTAGTATATATTAATAAATAATGTGATATAATTTTTAAAAGTTTTAATATATTAATTTGTATAATAAGTAGAGTCAATAATAACGATATTATAGTAATTAATACACAAATATATACATTAATTATTACATATAACACTACCGATCAAACAAAATATGTTGTTTCACCATACTAAATTTCTTTTGTGTATTCATTAAATAAATGCCATGTATAATATAAGATCAAGGAAAAGCTTTGTAACTCAAATTTCTTGGCTCGATTTTGGCTCGATTTTTTTTTTTTTTTTTTCTTCTTTCTTTCTTTCTTTCATTTTCGAACAGACAGAAGGGGAGAGGAGAAAGAGGGAGAGAAGAGAGGAGGAAGAAGAGAGGAGAAGAGAAAGAGGAGGAGGCAGCACCACCGCCGTCCCCTAGCCGCCGCCGATCGTCGCACCACCGCCACCGCCTCGCCGATCGTCGCAGTCGCAGCACCACCACCGTGGCCTCCGGCCCCGCCACCGCCTCCTCCTCCCCTGTGATTATGCCCCTCCAGTCCTCCTTCCTCCTTCTCCTCCTCCTCCTCCCTTCTCTTTCTTCTCCACCCTTCTTCTTCGTCTTCCTTCGTCTGCAGCAAAAACACAGGAAAAAGAAAAAAAAAAAAAAAACAGACACCAAAACGACGTCATTTTGGGTGTCGAGCACACCATTCGAGCCACAGATTCAAACTACGTAGCGGGGCCGTAAGATCAATCACATTTAATAAAATTTTAATAAATGGTGAAATCCATTATGTCAGATGAAAAGTCATCACATGAGGTAAAAAGTTTTGGCGAAATATTTACGTGATGAAAAATAACATTTAGTTAATTTTATTTTTTTTTAAATTGTCATCTCAACTTAAAATAGTATTTAAACTTGATAGGGTATAGGTATTTTCACATCAATTGATGATTTAAATCGCTGAATTTTAAGAACTCGTTAGCTAGAATTATCTATAAAAATTAAAATAATTGCGATACGATTTAATTATATGTTTGAATAATTGTTTATTTAAAAAAAATTGACGAAAAATATAATTTCATGAATAGTAATTAATTTATTTAATAAAATATATTTAAATATATAATTATCGATATCTGATCTCTTCTAAGTTTTTTTTATAAATAGTTTTATTTCAACAAATTTTTAAAAATTAAATGATTCAAGATTACCTAAATCGATTCTAAAATGGGCCCATCAAAGAACTCGAAAAATATTCTCACAAGACGTAAATAGCCGCAGATGAAAAAAAAATTCAAACCGTTATAAAATATCCTTTTCCTACTATAGCATTTTCCTATTGAAGTTGAGATGGAATTTCGATATTATATGTGTGCATTTGGTAACACTTACGGTTTTAATTTTTTTTATTATATTTTATCTAAAATGTGTTAAAAAACCAAATAAAATAAACCTTGTTTGGGTAAATTTATGATTTATAAATTAAGTCGTAGTTTACAGCTTTATCAAAATTTGACCAAAAAATATAAATTTCAAAAAAATGTGTTCTTCCGTTTTGAAGTTTCAGTTTTTTTTTTTTACCACCCAATACTAGCACCCACCGGCCACCATTTTCCGACCACCATCTTCCTCCGACCACACCCGATACCCCACCACCACCTGTCGACCAGCCACTCACCACCCACCTTCCACCACCACCCACCACCGTCACTACCAGTCCACCGCCTGCACACCAACTCACCACCCACCGTCACCACCATCCACCACCCGCCTTACACCCAAGCCACCACCACCACCACCATTTACTCCGCTACCACCCACACCCGCCACCGTCACCCACCCAACCAGCCCACCACTACCACCACCGGCCAACCTACCCGCCGACCACCAGACATCCACCTGCCTGACCACCACCCAATACCCGCCACTACCACCACCACCACCACCACCACCACCCACTCGCTACCGACCCACCACCGTCCCCGGCACACCATCACCCATCACCCTCACTAACCCCACCCACTATTCGCCATCCAGCCCTGCCACCACCCGCTACCACCACCACCACCACCCACTCGCTGCCACCATCCACCTGCCACCACCCGCATACCACACCACCACCACCCACTCGCTACACCGCCCACGTGCCACCCACCACCACGGCCACCACTACCCGCCACCCACTATCCACATCCCCACCAGTCGACACTATTCACCACCGTCTTTGCCGCCACTTGCCACCACTTTGCAACTTTTCTCACTCTTTTTATATTTTTAAAATTTTTTAAACATTTGTCAATTACCGAACTATTTGTACGTTATGTTTCTAAAAATAACAAAAACTAATTTATAAAATTTTTTGTAAATATCAATTGAAAAACGTAAACGTTAACGTTTTCAGTTTCTGGTTTATATTTACAAAAATTTAAAAACTAAATAAAAATTTATTGGTAATTGTTTTGATTAATAAATCAGTGGGTTCGTTATTAAATTTGGTGTTCCAAAAATGTGTAAACTCAATAACATAGTGTTTCTGTTTTTGAGTTTGAGCTTTTTTTTTTATACCACAGTAACACTAGCGCCACCCTCCCCATTTCGCACACCGCTTCCGCCACCACCACCCACCACCCACCCCCACCACTCATCACCGCCACCTGCCACACCACTCACCTGCCGACCCACAGCCACCACTCGGCCGACCACCACCACCATCACTCACCGCCGCCGACCCACGAACACCACTACACACCTACCTGTCATCCACCGCTACCACCCACACTCGCCACTATCAATCCACGCCCGCCACCACCACTACCAGCCACCTACCCGCCTACACACTCACCACCCACCTGCCACCACCATCCACCACCAGCCACCTGCCACCCACCACCCACCACTACTACCACCTCCACCACACCATCACCCATCACCCACCCACCACCTACCTGCCGCCACCACCCACACCCACTCGCTACCACCCAGCCACCGCCACCTGTCACCCACCTACCCACCAACTACCACACCCGTCTATCCGCCACCACTACCACCATCACCCACCATCCGTACTACCACCACCACCGCCCAACCGCTACCATGACCCACCCACCCACCCACCATCACACCGCCATCTATCGCCACCACCACCCACCCGCCGCCCAGCCTACCACACCGCCACCCGTCACCCACTTACCACCACCACCTGCCACCACCACCACACATCTTACCTACTCGCTACCACCCACACCACACCACCATCACCTACCCACCCACACCACCACCACCAGCCATTCGCCACCCACCTGCTACCACTACCCACACCACCTACCACCACCACCCACTCGCTACCACCAGCTACCGTCACACCACCACCTACCACCACCACGCGCCACCTACCGCCGCCCACCACCTGCCACCACCACTCACCACCCACCTGCCACCCACCACCCACCACCCACCATCCGCCACCACCCCGTCACCACCCCCCACCACCCGCTACCCAGCACCCACTGTCACCACTTTCCACCACCATCTTCTACCGCCACTTGCCACCAATTGTCATTTCATTCTTTTTTATTTTTTTTAAATTTTTTAAATATTTTGTCAGTTACCAAACGTGTTTGTAGTTTATGTTTTTCTAAAAATAAACAAAAAATAAATAAAAACCAGTTTATAAAATTTTTGTAAATATAAACTGAAAACATAAACGTTACCAAATAGACCCTTAACATTAATTTAATGAAAAAAATATTAAAAACTTCCAAACTATTATATAACATTGTCCACATTGCATAATTAGCCAATGAAAAAGGGTCACTAAGTAGGTTATTTTTTATCTCTTCACCATCTTACAAATGTGAGTTAGTTGGTAGGATGAACCTTTCAGATCTGGATGAATTATACCTAGTATCAGGAGTATAGGTTCGAATTCCCACTTGTACGTGAGTTTGTGACTTACCGTTATATGATTGAGTGGTCCTGTTATGTAACAATCCCTTAAGGGTGTGTTTGTTTAAACGGACTGGATAAGGGAGGATTGGAATCCACCGGACTGTTAGTCCTGGGATATATTATCCTCGGATTATTTGGTTGGACTGAATTTGTATCTCATGTTTGTCTAGTCATGGGATTAGATGTCAAAAAAAGACTATTTGGTTGGATAGGATATGAATCCAATTTTTGTTCGGAATATTATGGAGAATGATAAATGTTCAAATGACTATTTTACCCTTTTCAATTATTTACTAAGTAATAGCACTATTAAACATATCTTTAATATTTTAATTTTTTTTAACTAGATTAAATAAAAATATTTTATTTTTTACAAAATTAAATAAATTTATTTTTTAAAAATTAAAAAATAAAATATCAATAAAAATATATGTTATTTTTTTAATTAAAATTTTAAATAAATTTATTTTAAAAATAATAATAATTAAATAATGAAATTAAATAAAACATCTATTAAAATTTAAATAATGAAATTAAATAAAATATAAACAAAATTTTAAAAGAAAACATCAATAAAATATCTATAAAAAATTATTTTCAAATTTTAAATAAATAAAACATTAATAGAAAATAAATAAAATTATTTTATTTTTAAATTGAGACATTTAGATTTTATTGAATTTTACTAAATATAATACATAATTAAATAGCATAGGGTCAAAATGGTTATTTCACTACCTTATCTCATATCTCCTTATCCCTCCATTTGTGTCCCAGCCTTCATGGGACACAACAGTCCAATGGATTTAGGACTAATAGTCCGATGCAAAAATTTTGAACCAAACAACGGACTATTAGTCCGGATAGACTACTAGTCTAATCTCACCTCTCAATCCTTCAAAATAATCACCACCTAATAGTGACCTCTGGGGTTTCGACTCCTTACAGGGTTTAACTCCAGAAATTACCCCTATATGTTAGGCCTCTTGAGTCAATATATATCACATGACTAATTTAAAATATAAGATATATAATATCATATAGTACTTCGAAACTAATACATAATTAATCAATTTATAGGGTCATCATTTTTTATCGAGGTTGGTCCAAATCTTAAAGCAACACGAGATGTGAGAACCAAACTGATAGAAATAGTTAAAAAGTTGCATTTTAGTAGTACAGGGTAGAGGTGGGCGCAAATTGGTTGTGGCCACGAAATCTCTAATCCGTCATCCGTTCGTCAGATTGGTAGATTAGAGAAAATCAATCCGTATTCATCCGCCAATCCGATAGATGTGGATTGAGCGGATTTGCGGATTAGAGGATGGATGCGAATCGGTTTGGCGGTTTAAAATTTTAAAAATTTTCAACATAATTCAACTCGTACACTTTCTAAAAAAACGTATTACAGTTAATAACTTTAAAAAGTATTACAATCATTGGATATCTCACCCAAAGAAAGAAAGTTTGAAACTTTAGAATATTACAATAACTGCATGCCTTATCCACTGTACGGGGAGCAAATATTCCGGCAAGCCCGTACTCCTTTCTTCCGAGTTCCGTTTATGTCCGATCACCTGCGCGCAAAGAATGGTGAGCTACCCGGCGGTGTGTGGCCGGAAAAACCCTCCGACGGTCAAGTTAGCACACACCTTAGGATAGAGAGAGAGAGAGAAGTGTTTGTGTAAGAAATTCCTTACAGAGTGTTCTCCTTTTTGCGTATGGGGGGCAGACATGCTTATATACCCTCTGTGCCCCGTATCTACTCCCAGTCGTCTCCTGACACGTGGCTCTGCTATCCCGTCTGTCAGCATAAACCTTACTGAATATCACCTAATCTCAACTGCCTGACTTCACAGCTGGAGCTCGGCAGCCGAGCTGCTCTACCACGGCCATGCTATGCTTCATACCCAAGCACCTCACTGGATAAACACAAGGAGGACCGGGCTAGACGGCATCTCGGCAGAGTCTAGCCTGGGCACCTCCTTTGGTCGGCCTTCCTGCCGATCAAACGGTCTCCTCGGTTGACCACGCCTTTCCGGGCGCCGGTCACTCAGCTTGTCTGGCTTCAGCCATCCCCTGATCAGGCAGCTCGGTCCAACCGAGCACTAGCTTGCCGAGCTTCTTTTCGGTCTGGGGCGGCTCACACTTGGCCCAAGTTCTGCCCGGCCCAAGTTCTGGTAGCCCATCTCTGGGCGGATAGTCGATCATCTCGGCCCCATGCAACGTTAGGCTCTCAACCTGTTCTGCCGTTGCCTCGGCCCAACTCCAGATCACAAATCACCCTCTCAATTGCCCCTTAATTCCGTCCGCGAAAGCGTGACTGGGATTACTCACTTCGACCGAGGTAGCATTTCTCCGGTCTTCAAGATGCCAAACCTCGACCGGGCTAGTTAACATAACTGGCTGCAAACTTGCCCGGTTATACTCCTCGGCTGACATCCTTTTCTTCGAAGGTAGCTCGGCTGGCTCTTGGACTCTTCAACCCGTCGCTTCAGTCTTGACGTCGCCATAAATGGGGACACGTGGCGGGCTCCCATTGGTCATCGAGAAGCCAACCCGCCGTTTTTTTCAGAATTTGAATTTGGGCGGCCTCTCGCTGGTCTATACATACAGGACCTCCAAACTACATCTCCTCCTACTGCTATTCCGTCTCACAACTCCAGAGCTCTAGCATCCTTGCCTTGGACTCGTCTGTCATTCTTCGTGTTCGAGGGACTCGACCCTGCCCTTCACTGGTGAGTCCTTCTACCTCTATTTTGTTGCTATTTTCTTTCATATTACACACATTAGGGCACAAATACGTAGCTCCTAGGGCATAGGCCATAGAAACCGTCCCAAACCTCCCACTGTTCTTGGTGTTCTTCGTCTTCTTGAAGAACACTGAAGAACTGGGGCGAACCGGGTTCCTGGTCTTCTTTTGATCTAAAAAACCAATCAAACCGAGCAAACAACAAGTTTGTCTCAACCCCAGCAAAAACCGAGATCATAAAAGGACTTGGTCGCTCAACCGGGCTAACATCTGGTCTGCTTGGGCGATCGGGCTCCTTAGAATAGACAACCGAGGTGGTTTGGCACTCTAAATGGCCGAGCTAAAGTCCAGCTTCGCTCAACCGGGCTAACATCTGGTCTGCTTGGGCGACCGGGCTCCTCAGAATAGACAACCGAGGTGGTTTGGCACTCTAAATGACCGAGCTAAAGTCCAGCTCCTTTTGTGCGACCACGCTCACACTTACACTTGTCATCCTTTTCCTGCAGAGTCCAAGGGGACCACAGTCATTCCTGAGGCTCTCAGGACCGAGCAGCAACCAATTACCACAGTTCCAAACCCCTCAACCGGGCTATACCAAGCTGGCCAGAAATGGGGAAATTCCGCTTCCTAGTGGATACTCCGGCCGCGCTGGCTGCGTTTAGGGAGAAGTACGGCGTCCCGGCCGATGTCCACCTGGAGCTCGCAGAAGAGGAGACCACACCTTGGGGTAGGGAGGAATGCCCCTTCACCGTGCTGTCCATCGTCGAAGGGGGCCTTCGTTTCCCACTCAATCCACTGATAACCGAGTTCTTGCGCCGAACCGGGCTAGCACCCACCCAAGTGTCCACCAACACTTACCAGATAATAAACGGCGTGCACGAGCTAAACAACCGGTTAGGCATAAGCCTAGGTTTAGCCGAGGTCCTGCGCCAATACACCCTGGGCCATACTGGCGACGGCCTTGCCTATTATCTCAAAATTAGACCGGGCCGAGAGAAAATCGTGACCGGCACACCAGACAAGGATCTTCACGATGATGATTTCTTCTGGGTGTCAGGCAATTATGAGACAGCCGAGGTACCGGGCTGGATGCTTAGCAAAAACTTTGGCAGCACATGTAAGCCACGTAAATTTCCTCGGTTAATACATTTTCTTTATGTCTCTGTACCTTAATCATTTTCTCTCTTGTTTCTTTTGCAACCATCCAAGCTTTGCAAGCCAACTATAGTTTTCCCAACATAGAGGCGATCAGGACCGCGCTTCGCTATCGCGATCGAGATTGCAATCAATTGCTCGGCTACAGTCCCACGTACAGATACTCCGCTCCCCGCCGGAGTAAAGTTACTGACTTCCTGCGAGCTCCAACACCTCCACCAGATCCCACTCTGCCAGACGTTCCCCTCATTCGCCTGACAGAAGAACAAGAAATGGCCAAGCGCAGCAAAATCAATAACCTGCTCACCGCCACATCCGCCGAGATACCGAGCGTTGTAACTCGCTCGCCAGCCACCGGTCAATCCAGTGGTGTTGTGGTCGCCCTTGCCTCTCAAGCGGCCGGGCAATCCAGCCGAGAACCCTCTGCACGGCGTGCCGGTAAAAGAGCTCGGGCCGACCCATCCGCCGAGCTAGTCGCCGAGCTGACTACCGAGCATCCAACTGACGCCCCCGCCCCAGTACCGGCCTGGCGTCTCCAACTGAAGCACCGGGGTCAAGACATCCCGGCAACAGCTTCGATCAAGGCTGACAAAGAGCATCTGCTCGCCTTCGATCTATCCAAAGCTTTCCTACTACCGAGCGACGTGGTCGGCAGCGACCACGTCCCTGACACTCGGTTGGTCAAGTCATCAGTGAAGTCCATGGCCAGGGTAATTCAATGTAGCTCTGAAAACTTCAAGTGTTTGCCCGGTTCTGTTTCTAATCGACTTTGTTTCTTGCAGGCCATTCAAAAACAACACCTGGTTTTGGAGCGCATCCACAGACTTAGGCAAAAGGCCAACGACACAGCCAGCCAGGTCGAGAGCCTTCAAGTCGAGCTCGGCCGGGCTAAGTCTTCCCTTGAGATGGCCAACTCCGATAATAACAGACTGCTCGGCCAGCTGGATGCGGCCGAGAAAAAACAAAATGAGCTCCAGACCGAGGTGGACACCCTGAAGAAGTCGAAGAAGAAAGCTTGCCGGGCTGCCAACAACGCCGGTTTTAACGAGGCCGAGCAGAGCTACAAAAAGCAA
The DNA here is from genome assembly GCF_004153795.1 of Camellia sinensis. Taxonomy (NCBI): domain Eukaryota; kingdom Viridiplantae; phylum Streptophyta; class Magnoliopsida; order Ericales; family Theaceae; genus Camellia; species Camellia sinensis. The sequence continues at coordinate 63,887 of NW_021026244.1, forward strand.
GTCTTTGCAACACAAGGCATCTACTTCAAGGCCGGCTGGAAGTCCGCCTGCGAACACCTTGGCCAGGGCTCTGACACCGACGTATTTGCCAACCCTCCTCCAGCTTCGCTACCGGTCTACCTCGTGCCTTACGCAAACGACGTCTTCAGCGCTTTGCAAGCTGAGGCCGAGGAAGGACTTGAAGAAGGAGACGGGGAGACAGATTCTGAGGCAGAAGATGCCGAGGTGCAAGAGCAGCCCGACAATGAGGAGCCCGGCGCCCAAGACACCAGTCCAACCATTAACCTTGATGCCGGCGAGGACGAATTCACCAATCTATCCCCCTTAGTTTAGTTTTCTTTTCTTTTTTTGTATTTTTGCTTTCAACGGTTCTGATGTAACCGGGCTCTGTCCCCACCTTTTGTATTGATTTTCTTATCAATGAAAAAGCTAAATTTTGCCAGGTGTTTGTGCAGTTGCCATCAATTCCATTTTCAGCACAATATCTCGGTATAAATCATTGTTTGAACAAAACACCTTGTCAACCGTAATTCATAACACGGTTGAAGTACTTAAGCAGAACAAAACAACAAATTTAAAAACCGAAATAACCATCTCGGTTGGTAATAGCAAAGTTGAACAAGTCATCAACACTTCCAACCGGACTAGATCATCTTGGTTGGGAATCCGAAGTTGGACAAAACACCAACTCTTCCAACCAGAGTAAATCATCTCGGTTGGGAATTCGAAGTTGGACAAAACACCAACTCTTCCAACCGGAGTGAATCATCTCGGTTGGGAATCCGACGTTGGACAAAACACCAACTCTTCCAACCGGAGTGAATCATCTCGGTTGGGAATCCGACGTTGGACAAAATACCAACTCTTCCAACCGGAGTGAATCATCTCGGTTGGGAATCCGAAGTTGGACAAAATACCAACTCTTCCAACTGGAGTGAATCATCTCAGTTGGGGATCCGAAGTTGGACAAAACACCAACTCTTCCAACCGGAGTGAATCATCTCGGTTGGGGATCCGAAGTTGGACAAACACCAACTCTTCCAACCGGAGTACAGCATCTCGGTTGGGAATCCGAAGTTGGACAAGACACCAACTCTTCCAACCGGAGTACATCATCTCGGTTCTTAACATTAAAACAACAATCCAAGTGCTAAAGCAAAATTACTTCTATAAATTGACAAAAAGAATTACATGTTGTGGTGCAAGCCAAAAAATTTCGTTCTTTGCACAAGAAAAGAAAGCAAAAGCTTAAAAATAATACAGTTTCAAGTTGGCCGCATTCCATGGCCGGGGTATTGCTCTTCCCTCTAAATCCTCCAAGTGGTAAGCCCCCTTGCCCGCCAGACCGGTGATCTTGTAGGGTCCTTCCCAATTTGCAGGGTGTTGCCCATAATCTTCCTCAAAACCCAATCACCAACTTTGAACGGTCTGGGGTGCACAGTCTTGTTATACTTCTTTGAGAGCTCTTGTTGGTAGGCGGCCACATGGATGAGGGCCTTCTCCCGACGTTCTTCCACTAGGTCCAGCTCCAAGGCAATAGCCTCGGCGTTCAGCTCGGGCTCAAAACTCTCGCTTCTAAGGGTGGGCATTCCAACTTCCAAAGGTATGACCGCCTCCATGCCGTAAGCCAAAGCAAATGGAGTTTCCCCGGTAGATCGTCGCGGGGTTATTCGGTATGCCCAAAGGACGCTGGGCAATTCCTCAGCCCATTTTCCCTTTGCCTTCTCCAGCCATTTCTTCAACCCATCCAGTATACTCTTGTTCGATGCCTCGGCTTGACCATTGGACTGCGAGTAAGCCGGGGTAGAGTTGTAGAATTCTATCTTCAAATCTTCACAAAATCCTCTGAATAGGCGACCGTCAAACTGGGTGCCGTTGTCAGAGATCAAAATCTTGGGGACGCCAAACCGTGTGACCACGTTCTGCCAGACAAACCGCTTCACGTCTTTCTCTTTGATGGTTGCCAAGGGCTCAGCTTCAACCCATTTCGTGAAGTAATCTGTGGCCGCAATAAAGAATTTCCGGTTGCCCGGTGCTATTGGCAGTGGCCCCACTATATCTAGCCCCCACATGGCGAAGGGCCAAGGACTGGTAAGGGGAAGAAGTTCCCTAGCAGGCTGATGGATCTGATGGGCGAATTTATGGCATTTTTCGCACTTGCGAACGTACTTTTGTGCGTCGGCCTGCATGCACGGCCACCAGTATCCCTGCGAAATAGCTCGGTAGGCCAAAGACCTCCCCCCTATGTGGCTGCCACAAATGCCTTCGTGAATTTCGTACAAGAAGGCCTCCACACTATTCGGGTGCACGCACTTTAGATAAGGACCAGTGAAGGACTTCTTATAGAATGCGCCAGATGGAGAGAGCCAAAACCGCTCTGACTTCACCTGGATTTTGTGTGCTGCTTTCTTGTCAGTTGGAAGAGTACGGTCTTTGAGGAACAAGATCAAGGGGTCTATCCAAGAAGGACCCAGCGCGGCGCAGAGTACATCCGTCTGCTCGGCGTCTTCAATGCTTGGCCGCGGAAGAAAGTCAATCAACAGGGGGTTTGGAGACGTACTATCTACCATGGAAGCGAGGCCGGCCAGCTCATCAGCCCGGTTGTTTTCTTCACGGCCAATCTGTTGGACTCTGATTGCCTCAAACTGCTTGATGTGTTCCCTGACCAGAGCTTGGTACTTCGCCATCCTATCGTCCTTTGCTTCGTAAATCCCAGAAACTTGGTTAACCACAAGCTGGGAATCACTGTACACTAGGAGCTCGGCAGCCTTTATTTGTATTGCGCTTTTGAGCCCGGCAAGAAGTGCCTCGTACTCAGCCTCGTCGTTAGATGCTGGGAAGCCAAACGTGATAAAATGTTCAATGGTTAGGCCATCCGGGGAGATAAGAACGATACCTAGGCCGGCACCATGACGGTTGGACGCTCCATCAACAAAAAGCTTCCACATTTCCCCCACAAAAAGCTTCCAGCAGTCTGACGGGTCCTGAGAGTTGCGAAGGGCAGTGGGATCACCATTGCTCGGCTGTGCGGTTTCAAGTTCTGTGTTGACCGGTTCCAATTCAGTGCCCCTTGGTGATTCGGCACCGGACTCAGCAAGTTCTGTAATGCCCAAGTCCGTGGGCGAATCATCAGGTTGCAGTGTGAAGCCGGCCGTAGGTTCTGAGCTGTGTGGATCCATTCCTTCCCCCCTTGATGATTCGGCACCGGACTCAGCGAGTTGATCTGTAATGCTCAAGTCCGTAGGCGAATCATTAGGTTCTGAGCGGTGTGGTTCAATTTCTTCCCCCCTTGGTGATGCGGGACCGGGCAGAGTGGATGGGTTGGTGATACACAACTCCGTCATCGCATCACCGGGTGGTATAACCATGCAAACTGAGGGTGATTCACAGGTGCGTGCAAACTCCACGTCGCTACTTCCACCAACTAGCTGTATCTTGGCCGGCCTTGCGTGCATCTCATCATCTGCCTCGATAATATCGACCGGGCATACCGGATGAGTGCCAGGTGAGAACTCAGCGACAAAATCTGCCAAGGTCTGGGCTTTGATAGCAGTGCGCGGCTGGAACTTGACCTCAAACTGTCCCAACTCGACCGCCCACTTAAGAATTCGGCCTGAGAAGTCCGCCCGTTCAAACAAGGCCTTGAGGGGAAACTCGGTCAGTACGACGATGGTATGGGCGTGAAAATAATGTGCTAACTTCCTCGAAGCCATCATCAATGCCAACGCAAGTTTTTCCAGCGGCAAATATCTTGTCTCAGCCGGCAGCAAAGTCTTGCTGACATAAAAAATTGGGAAGTGCTTGATTCCTTTAGCGCAGACTAGCACCGCACTGACCGCGTGCTGGGAGACGGCAAGGTAAAGGTAAAGTTCCTCACCCGGCTTTGGTGTAACCAACAGTGGCGGAGTAGACAGATATTCCTTGAGTTCGGCCAAAGCTCGGTCACACTCTGCGTCCCACGAGAACTTTGACTTCAATGCATGAAAGAAAGGGCGGCAGCGATCTGATGACCGGCTTATAAACCGATTGAGCGCGGCGGCCATCCCGGCCAGATGCTGTACGTCCTTAGCCGAGCTGGGCTTCTTCAATTCTTGCACGGCTCTGATCTGAGTAGGGTCTGCTTCGATGCCTCGGTTTGTGACTAGGAATCCCAAAAATTTTCCAAATCCCACGCCAAAGGCACACTTTGACGCATTCAAGCGCAGCTTGTACTTCTTCAGAATGGCAAACATCTCGGCTAAGTCGGACAAATGGTTCGCTTTATGTCGGCTCTTTACCACCATATCATCGACGTAAGCCTCCATTGTCCGGCCAAGCAAAGGAGCAAACATTTTGGTCACCATCCTCTGAAAGGTTGCCCTGGCGTTCTTCAAACCAAAGGGCATAACTCGGTAGCAGAAGAGTCCCCTTGGAGTCGTGAAAGAGGTGATCTCACGATCAGGCCCATGCATGGCAATCTGGTGATAGCCGCGGTACGCATCCAAGAAACTGAGTCTATTGTGTCCAGCCGTCAAATCCACTAGCTGGTCAATGCGCGGCAAAGGGAAGCTGTCTTTGGGACAAGCTCGGTTGACTGTCTTATAGTCGACACAAACTCGCCACTTTCCATTCTTCTTAGGCACCACTACTGTGTTGGAAATCCACCGAGGATAGTGCACTTCCTGAATTGCTCGTGCCTCAAGCAAGTTCTTTACCTCCTCTGCAACCACCTCGGCGTGATGCAGCGCCGATCTCCTTGTTCGCTGGATGACTGGCTTTGCTCCAGGGAAGACGTTGAGGTGATGACAGATAAAACTTGGATCGAGGCCAGGCATGTCGTAAGGTGACCATGCGACGACTTCGATGTTGGCCACCAAAAACTCAACCATCTCGGTTCTCTCTATGGCCGTGAGACTTGAGCCGAGCAAGAAGAACTTGTCCAGCTGTTCTGTATCAATTCGCACCTCAACCAATTCCTCAACTGCCTTGTCTTCGGCCTTGGTGCCCACATCATCCAAGACATCCAGATCCTCCGGTCCCTCAATCATCTGAATGAATCCTTTGGCAGCCCGGCTCCCATTGACCGCCACGAAGCACTGCTTGGACATGACCTGATCGCCCCAAATCTCCTCGATTACTCCCATGGCCGAGGGGAATCTCATTACTTGGTGAAAAGTTGATGCCACGGCTTGCATGGCGTGTAGCCATCCCCTTCCAAGGATAAGGTTGTACGTCGAAGGCACTTGCAGCACCCAAAACTCAACTTGTTTGACCACGGATCCACTTTGACCGACAGGATAATCTTTCCCAAAGGCCACTCTGGTTGCGAGTTGAATCCGACCAGTGGCGAAGTTGCCGGAGCCAAGTCTGTCTCCCAGAGTTTAAGCTGCTTGAACGCATCATAGTACATGATCTCAACCGAGCTTCCCTGATCGATCAAGATCCGCTTAACATCAAAGTCCTTGACGCGTAGTGTTACTACTAGGGCATCGTTGTGCGGCGTCTGGATGCACTCTAGATCCCTCGAGGTGAAACTAATCACGTCTTTTTCTTCAGTCTTCCCCCTTTTGATGGCAGCCTGTACCGACAAAACTTCCCTCATATGCTCTGCCTTTTTTATCATGCCCCGGAGTTCGCAGACACGCTCCGGTTCCACGATGCCGTGGATGACATTAATAACTCCTTGTGGGTGGTGCGTCTCTGGGGTCATTCCTGTCCCTGGGATCAACCGGACCTGATCTGGCCTTCACGCCGCTTCAATGGTAAGGTCTAGATGCCCGGCCGCAACCAGCTCTCAAGTGTTGTTCGGCAAGAAGGTGTTGCACAAAATGTGCAACGATACCGCGGATTGTAGCCCTTTTGTCCATCGTCCAACTTAGCAGGAAACCGGACATACTCCTCGTCTCGGATTTCACTAAGTATGCGATAGATTGGAATCTTGCAGACCGTGGTTATGCCAGTCCTTGCCTTCATCCTTCTGTTTGCGTCTGCTACATCATCTCGGGGGTAGTCATCCCGGTCATTCCGACGTCCTCTACCCCGGCTCTTACGATTCGAACCACAGTCCGATTCCTCAGCTCGGTCGCTTGAGCGGCTGGACTCTTGCCCAACTGCGTGCATTTTGCCTGCTGTTTTCTTGTCTGTTGCTACCGGAGTCGCCTTCACGGTAGAAGCTGACGCGTTATCCTCTACTCGGATGTGTTCATTGATGCGGTGCATGAGCTGGCCCATGGAGGTCGGCTGGTGCATGGTAAGCGAGTCCCGCAGTCTATGTCCGACCGGGAGACCACGCTTGTATTGCGTGATTGCAAGGTTAACTGGGCAGTCCAAGATCTCGTTGAAGGTTTCCCAGTACTTTGAGTTGTATACCTTCAGTGTGTCGCTCGGTTCCATCTTGACACTTAGCAGATGATCGACTTCCTTTGGTGTCTTTGTGTTGGTTTTGAAGCGTGTAACAAAAGCCTCGGCCAACTGATGCCACCTTTGTATGCTCCCTTCCGGCAATCTCTCGAACCATTTTAAGCCCAGCTCGCCTAAACTTGACGGGAAGATTAGGCACATAAGTCCGTCATTGCGCCTATGTCCGGCCATAACCTGTCGGAAGTGGCTCACATGCATGTATGGATCGGTTTTTCCGTTACCTTCAGTATGAATATCATGCAAAATTTATTGAAAACTTTGAACTTAAGAAATTACCGTTTGGGAGTCTACCATAACAAAGTCTAGAAATTTACCGACAACAAATTTCTTTGTGCCGGCATTCTCTGTCTTGTATTTTTTTCTCCAAAGAATAAAGGGCTGTAAACATTATATAACATGTTGTCAAGGCCATTAAGGATGTAGTTTCTGCACAGAAAATCAGAATGTTTCTAAGCATCTACAGTGGTAACAACTTGCTGATCACTTTCATCCTCTTTAAGTACTGGAGCCTCTTTACGAAGAAACCGGGCCAGATTTAGAGTTATAAGATAGAATAGCATGTTCTGCTGCTATCTCTTAAACTTAGTGCCATTAAATTTTTCTCCCTTTTCTCCATGATTTATTGGAACTTGAACATGGTTCTGGATAGGAACCATCATTTCTTGTAAGGAAAAACATGTTCAAAAAATGCAGCATTCCTTGACTCTATAATAGTGTTCACATTTATATCAAGTATTTCTGATTTATAAGTCAGAAACCGATACGCACTACTATTCTGAGCATGACCAATAAACACACAATCTACTATTTTTGGTCCTATTTTAATCTTTTTTCAGAATAGAAACTTCTAACTTTGCCAAACACCTCCACACTTTTAAGTATTTGTAGGAAGGTGCGCTTATCCCGCGCGTCTCCTGACTGTCCTCCAGTGGGCGTCCCCAACTCAGCCATTGGATGGACGGCAGGTGGTCCCTCTCTCCTTCGGGTATACTCCGGGGTGGCTCCATCGATGGCAGACAACGGAAACTCGTCGTTGTTCGCCATGGACGGCGATCAGATGAACCTGGAAGACAAGGTTTTGTCTGTCAAGATTCCCACAGACGGCGCCAATTGTACGGGGAGCAAATATTCCGGCAAGCCCGTACTCCTTTCTTCCGAGTTCCGTTTATGTCCGATCACCTGCGCGCAAAGAATGGTGAGCTACCCGGCGGTGTGTGGCTGGAAAAACCCTCCGACGGTCAAGTTAGCACACACCTTAGGATAGAGAGAGAGAGAGAGAGAAGTGTTTGTGTAAGAAATTCCTTACAGAGTGTTCTCCTTTTTACGTATGGGGGGCAAACATGCTTATATACCCTCTGTGCCCCGTATCTACTCCCAGTCGTCTCCTGACACGTGGCTCCGCTATCCCGTCTGTCAGCATAAACCTTGCTGAACATCACCTAATCTCAACTGCCTGACTTCCCAGCTGGAGCTCGGCAGCCGAGCTGCTCTACCACGGCCATGCTATGCTTCATACCCAAGCACCTCACTGGATAAACACAAGGAGGACCGAGCTAGACGGCATCTCAGTAGAGCCTAGCCCGGGCACCTCCTTTGGTCGGCCTTCCTGCCGATCAAACGGTCTCCTCGGTTGACCACGCCTTTCCGGGCACCGGTCACTCAACTTGTCTGGCTTCAGCCATCCCCTGATCAGGCAGCTCGGTCCAACCGAGCACTAGCTTGCCGAGCTTCTTTTCGGTTCGGGGCGGCTCACACTTGGCCCAAGTTCTGTCCAGCCCAAGTTCTGGCAGCCCATCTCTGGGCGGATAGTCGATCATCTCGGCCCCATGCAACGTTGGGCTCTCAACCTGTTCTGCCGTTGCCTCGGCCCAACTCCAGATCACAAATCACCCTCTCATCCACATATTACAATTACAGCATATCTCATCCACATAAAATATTACAATTCGTGGTTCTTAAAATATAAAAACAATTCAAACTACCAAAACCATGAACAAAGCAGTAGTAGAGGTTGTATGCCTCTGTATTGTTTTATCTATGTCTGTTTTTCAAAACAAAAACCATTATTTTTAGAGTTAGATTTAAAAACAAAAAAATATAGATAAATAATACATTTATTTTTTTTCAACAGAATATAATCAACATAATATTTAAGCTTTTTTTTAATTGAAAATACAAATAAAATATTTAAAAAATTTAAAACACAAAGTCTTATAAATTACTAGGGATGCTCGTGATTCGGTTACGGTTAAAGGAACCTCAAATCTGTCATCCGTCCAAAACTAGGTGGATTGAAAAAAATCAATCGCAACTGTCCGTTCATCATCACGCATCTATCCAAAATGCAATGGATCGGTTCGATATGGTTTGGGCGGATTAATATATCCGTTGTTCACCCTTAGTATAGTAGGGAAAATACTTTTATTTTTTGGAGGATCCTCTCTTGTCTAAAATCTAAATTGAAAGATTTTGTTTGAGCCTGTGATCCATCACAGTAGGGGTGAAATCGGTGCGGTGCGGTCCGGTTTTGAGGTATTTTTGCGCCGAACCGCACCCTTCGGTTTTCCATTGATCTACACCGAACAGACCGAATTATTGGTAAGAACCGCACCAAGCGGTTTTACGTTGGGGCGGTGCGGTTCGGTCGGTACACGTCAATTCTTCGATCTTCAACAAAATCTTTTCTTGAAGGTGAAAGACCATTGGTGAACACATGAAGAAGATGAAGATAGAAGATGGAAGATGGAAGAAGATGAGAGAGTTTTGACAGAGAGAGAGAGAGATCCAACCTTCACATGAAGAAGATGAAGATGGAAGACCCACAAAATATTTCGTAGGAAGAAGATGAAGCATATAAACCTTCATCTCAGAACTCTCTACAACACACAAACATATAGAGAGGAAGAGAGGAGAGATAGAGCATTTGTTTTGTAGAGAGTTGCAATTACTCTTAGAAACATCCAACCCAAGACCATGATATTCATTATCGAGCAGTGTAATAATTAGATAGAGAGAGAAAGGGTTTTTTTATTTTTTTATTTTGAGCAATGTGAAACATTGGGCAGTGTGAAAGCTATTTGAATATTGGAATTGAATACACAGATGACCTGCACGAAAATAATAATAAAAAATAGCTGGACAATACATAATAGTAATAAAAAAAGAGGGAGTATATATCGGTGCGGTTCGGTGTGTATGGTTTTCAAATTATAATTACCGAAAACCGAACCGAATTTCGGTTTTTTTGTTTTAACATAACCGAACAGACCGAAACAAGAAAAAAAACAGACCAAAACCGGCCGGTTCAGTTCGGTCCGGTCGGTCCAATCGGTTTACCGGTTTTTCCTTTCACCCCTACTCAAGATGGAAAAACTGTTCAAGGCACTCGTTTCAAGCCTACATTGACGTGCTCGTTTCTAACCCTAGCACAACTCTAGTTTAGAAGGGCCTACTCAAGTTGAGTTGCGGTTGGAGTTATTATTGTAGTACTATGCCTTGTCCCATGGATGCATGAAAAACTGGAGCTTTTTTTATTTTTAATTTTTAATTTTTTAGTTTTGGATAAATTTGTATTTTCAAATTTTTAGATGCCAAGTTTGGGAAGACTAAATAAGTGTACTTTTTGACTTTTTTGTATTATGTGTAAAAAAAATAGAGAGGAGATGTTGATTGATGTGACCCAAAAAAGATAAAAAGATGAAATAAGTGCACTTTTTTAGGTTAGCCAAACTTGGCCATCACAAACGACCCCGTAAACTGTCTTCTACACCGGTCCGACATGACCCCATAAACTGTCTTCTACATCGGTCTGACACGACCACACAGTGTCTCCTATCCCATTTTTAATTTTTATTTATCAGTTTATTTTTCTGTTTTGTTACTCTCTCCAAACTCAAGTTGGTTAGTACCTATCCTCCTTGAGTTTGAGGGGGGCTGTTAATATATTTTATGTTAGTGCTTTAGGCTTTAGATTAGTGCCTTTACTTTCGGTTAGTGGATCCACTTTTGGCATGATGATGTTTGTAATTTTCTCTCCTATATAACGGAGAGTGTACCTCTTTATTCATATAACAATCAATACATCAATCAATAATACATACAATTTATCTCTATCAATATATTTTACATGGTATCAGAGCTATAAGATTTAGGCCTATACTCCTTTCTTTCCGGCGGGCAGCCGGCCGGCAACCTTGCCTTCGCTGCCCGCGGGAGTTTTTTCAACACATATCACAAACACATACCAGAAACTCTTCTTTCTTGTTTTCTCATTTTCATCGTCACTAATTTCTTTTTCTGTGGTGACTCCACCCAAGACATCCCTTCTTTCTTTGCATTGTTCCTTTCCGCAATTTACTCTCCAAGTTCAATGACACGTCATCGTCATCGTCATCATCGGATGTGCCGCCGGTGACGTGTATCGTCTCCGATGGGTGCATGAGCTTCACTCTCAAAGCTGCTCCAGAGTTTGGTGTCCCTGAAATACTCTTCTGGAACATGCTACTCATCACTGGGTCGCAAGAACATGCTACTCCTATCCTGCCTCCTCATGTCACTTGCTGGCCTCTCCACAGTGTTCTTCTCCACCAACATCTGGATCTACTCAGCCCTCAGATTTGTTAGCAGCTTTGGCCGTTCCACCATTGGAACCTGCGCTCTCGTCTTATCCACGGAGCTCGTCGGGAAACGCTGGCGACCCCAGGGGCTCTTCATGGAGGTTACTGTATCTGTGGACATGTGTTCCGGCAATCTTCTACTGTGTCTTATTTCATTTCTTAGCCCTCGAGTCTCCCAGATGGCTCTTCCTCCGAGGACGTAAACAAGAATTCCTCGCCACGCTTAAGACTCTTGCAACCCCTGCAAAACGTAGTAGCATGACGACGTCCATTGATGATGATGATGATGATATTGAACAAGTTCAAGTAGTAGAAGAGGAATCATGCAAGGACAAGGACGACGTCGTGGTGGTGGTTGGCGGCGTCTACTTGTATTCGGCCATGAAGATGCTGCTGGAGAAAAGTTGGGCTTTGAAACGATTGTTGGCAGTTATGGTGATTGGTTTTGGGATCGGGATGGTGTACTATGGGATGCCGCTGGGGGTGGGAAGCTTGGCTTTGAATCTGTACCTGAACACTACATTTAACGCCCTGTCGGAGCTGCCTGCGTCGCTGGTCACATTCTTAGTAGTAGGGAGACTGAACAGGAAAGGCTTCCTGTTAGGGTTCACCACGTTGAGCGGCATGTGTAGCGTGATGTGCTCTTTCTTGGTAGTGGTCATGAGGAGCTGCGATGATGATTATAATAGTAAATAATAATGGACAGGGACAGGGACAGGGACAGGGAGACAAGATGATGACGTCCTCGTGGTGTTGGTGGTGGAGGGGGTTGCAGATTGGGTTGGAGATGGTATCATTCTTCAGTGCGTGCACTGCGTTTAACGTGCTGCTGATTTACACGATAGAGTTGTTTCCGACGTGTGTGAGGAACTCGGTAATGTCTATGGTGAGGCAGGCAGTGGTTTTGGGTGGGGTGTTCAGCCCTGTTTTGGTCGCAGCTGGAAGGAATAATTCAGGATTGCTGTCATATGGGGTGTTTGGGGTGATGATTTGGTTATGCGGGTTATTCGTCACATTTCTGCCGGAGACAAGGGGCCACACCATTTGTGATACAATGGATGAAGAGGAGCCACAAAGTTAAAGGACAGAGAGTGAGAGAGAGCGCAAGAGCAAGCATCTACCAGCTGTCCTAATCCAACCAATTGAGATTGTCTTTTGTCGTACCTGGTGCTTTTTCTTTTTCTTTTTTCTCTTTTTTTCTTTGTCGTACATGGTGCTTTACCTAGGTCGCGTTAAGCAGCCCTGTCAATTATTAAAGCCAATAATGCTAGGTAGAAATATCTTTTATGAAAATTCTTCCTTTAATTAGTTTGTAATGTTTTGTTATATATTATGTAATTATCTTTAATTTAATTTCATAAATTTTATTTGATGATGTATAACATTACTCAACTAACGCATGTATCTTCATTTTAAGTCGATTGTTTGTATTTTGTTAGATTTTTAAATTAGAGATTAAGGTTGTATTTGGTAGAACTTTCTAATTATGATTTGATAGTAGAAGTTGTATTTTGAGTTTGTGAGTTTTAGAATTCGATCGCAATTGGTAGCTCGAGATTTTTGGCTCGAAATTTGCTCGAAAAAGTGAGAGAAAAGGAGGAGGAGAAGGGAGAGGCTGGAGGAGGGGCGGAGGAGGAGGAGGAGGGGGGCTGGAGGCGAAGGCGGGGGGCGGGGGCTGCGAGGCAGAGGCTGCGACGACGATCGGCAGATGCGGGGCTGCGACGATCGGGCAGAGGCGACGGCGGAGGGCTGCGACGGCGGGCGGAGGGCTGCGACGGACGACCTGCCTTCTCTCTCTTTCTCTTTCTCTCTCTCTCTCTCTCCTCTTCCTCTGTTTCAGACCAGCATGACGAAGAAGAAGAAGAAGAAGAAAAAAAAAAAAAAGACGTCGTTTTGGGCTGTCGAGCCAAAATCGAGCCACGAATTTCGAGCTACCAGTCATTTTCGTTTAGAATTATGATTTAGGAGTGGAAAATTTGTTTGGTGAAAGAGTTTTGAAAAGAATTTTGAATTGAGTAGAGAATTTTTGATGTGACATATGACATTTGATACAAAAATTTACAACTCATAACCAAACATATAACTCAAAATTCTATTAAAACACAAAAAAAATTAAAAATTCAGAAAATATTTTTTTCGAATATATAAAAATTAACATGTCAATTACAAAAAAAAATAAAAAAAAAATTACACTGTTCCGGTCAACCGACCGGACGATTGGTGGGACATCCGGTGAGTCGACTGGTTAGGCCAAATTTAAAAAAAAAAAATTGAAAATTGCGCCTCACACAACTTTTTTGCAAAATTTTATAAATATTGCGAAAATGTGATTTGAGAATACTATCCAAATATCATATTGAAATGTGGAGGTAGAATCATAATTTGAAAATCATTCCACACACGGTCTAAATTTTTCAAGAATGTGTAGTGAATCCCTCTTTTACGGCCAACCAATTAATTAGTTCCACCTCAGAAAAATTGCAAGTTGTACCAAAAACTTAAAATCCTCGCACCTAATTATGTCCCCTCTCTCTCTCCCCCCTCTCTTGCCCACCCAGGAGAAAGCGAGAGAGTGTTTTGGTCCTTCGGAGAATGAAAATGACTTCTGGGCTAAAGGAAATCCCATTTTTACATAATTTTAATACAAATTGCTCCATTAGTAACAATTTTGTAATTTAAAGGCTTTTGAAACTTAAATGCAACGAGTTCATCTTAGTAGAATATTCGGCAATCGTTCCCAAAGGCCTGGTTTGCCATGTGTAAAAGAAATAGAAAATAAAAAAGTTATTTAAAAAGTTAAAAAATTATAATTATTCATCAAAAAAAATATTAAAAAATTAATTTTACACACAAAATTACAAGTCAATCTGACCGGTTCAGATCTGTGGCTACATTTTTAAAGAAAAATTGCACAGTTGGAGTGCAATTTTAACACACTGTTGTTCGGTCTATGGGGCTCCATCACGGGTCCCGTTTTGATAATCTGAACCATGAATATGTAGAACTCGTCGAGTACTATATGTCTGTAAAAAATCACATTGATCGGATATTGCTAACTATATGATAATCAGTTTTGTATAAAAAAATAGATGGTGTTATAGTTAACGGTTGAAAAAAAAAATCTGATCAGATAGCTATTGATATTCGATCAACGTAATTTTTTACATGCATATAGTACTCTACGAGTTTTACACATTGAACGGTTCAGATTATCAAAACAGGACCCGTGATGGCCCCCACAAGCCAAACAGCACCGTCCAGTCCAATACCCGAAAAGTAGTCATTTATTTCTTAGCATCAATTTAGTTGCGCGAATAGTACGGCCGTACAACTCACATTCCTAATCTTCTCCTACATACTAATTTATACAATTTTTTAATACACATTTATTCATAAAAAGTCAAAAAATTAACCCAAACAATCATATTTTTTTCCTTAATTTTTTAATCTAGAAAATCAAATAGTGCACTTATTTAGAATATCCCAAATAAAATAAATACTTCTACGGAAAAATAAATAACAAAAAACAATAAAGAATACTACTGAGTATTAGATAGTTAATAAAAGATGTATTATCTAAAGAAATATGCAAGTTTTGGCGATTAAAACAAGATGACAAATACATGAACAAAATTAAGTGCTCTGTTAATTTTTTTTTTTTTTTTTCACTATTGACATTGTGCGTTTGTTTGGACAGACTGAATAAGAAGAGATTAGATTCTACTGAACTATTAGTCCTTAGTTACATTATCCCCGAACTAGTTGGTTCAACTGAATTTGTATCGCATGCTTGTTTAATCATGAGATTAAATGTCAAAAAATAACTATTTTGTTAGAATATGAATATGATGTTTATTTAATGAGAGGGTAATTTTTGGGAAAAATTGGGCCGAGCTGAGAGTTGGGCATTGAGGCCCAAAACGCGAAGGACTAAGTAAGAAGGCCGCAATAGATACTCCGGCCCAGAAGGGCAAAGTTACTCCGGCCTTGGGAAGACAAAGTTCCTTCGGCCCAAGGAGGCGAAATTACTCCGGCTCAAGAAGAGATCGTTACTTCGGCCCAAAGGAAGAGTAAAACTACTCCGGTCTGGAGGCAACTCACAGTTAGGCCGGTCTCAGAGTTAGTCCGGTCACAGTATGTTCTGGGAAGGCCGGTGTCGGAATTAGGCCGGTCGCGACTTACAATGGTTAGGTCGGTCAGAACTTGTTACTTGGAAGTTTGATCTAAGCATCAAGGTTGAACAGGGCAGCCGAAGTAGAGAGTTGGAGGAGAAGACCGAGCTAAGGATAGTTCGGCCCTCTGTGGCTCGGTATAGCCAATTTTACTTCGGTCAAAAGGAAGTTCGGCCATAAAGAAAACCATCCCACTTGGTTTAAGCAGTGGGGGAGGGTGTAAAAGGATAAGCATTATCCTTAGGAGAATGAATCCTAGGAGGACTCTGCATGGAGAAGTACAAGTCCTACTAGGATTGTGCCACGGGAAACTTATAAAAGCTCACAAGCATCACCTTGGAGGAGGTAATTGAACACAATCTTTCTGAGAACTTAGAGCTTTGTCTATTTGTCAAGTTTTCTGACTTAGGCATCGGAGAGGTTTCCGGCACACACCCGCCGGCTAGCTCACGACTGCCAAATCAAGGCTTCCACTCTTGGAATACAAATCTACAAGAGCATTATTCACCACCACATCCACAATCAGATTGGTTTTGTTCACGTAACCATGTATTGACATGCCAAGATCAAAAGCTCCAATATCAGCACAACCCGAGAGGACAGCAACAATTGTAACAGCAGTTGGGTAATCTTCTTCGCCATCTGCTCTCATCATCTCCCGAAACAATTCCAGTGCCCGAATTGGGGAGTCCCCATTGACGTAGCCCACAATCATAGCAGTCCAAGAAATAACATTCCTATGCGGCATTATATCAAACAAGTGGCGAGCATGTTCAAGATCGTTGCACTTGACATAACCACTAAGCAGGCTGGTCCAAGAAGCAACATCTTTGATTTCCATTGCTTCAAACACCGTTTGAGCTGATTGAATTCGCTTGTTTCGGCTGTACATGTCGATCAGGGCATTACCCAAAATGGGTGGTTCAGACCCACCCCAGAATTCAAACCTGAAGGCCATGGCATGAACTATCTTGCCACTGTTGAGGTCTCCCATACGGCCACAAGCGGAGAGAGCAGCGACCATGGAAAAGCCATCAGGTTTGAGACCAGAGAGGACCAAATGGGAGAAGACAGAGAAGGCATTGGTGGGAAGTTGAAGGTGGAGGTAGATGGAGATGAGGCAAGTCAAGGACACAACGTCTGGATTTTGAATGTGAGAGAAGACAGTGTGGGCTAGGAGTGGTTGGCCTAGTTTTAAGTAGGAGTTGAGCAATTTGCAGGTGAAGTGTTGGTGGTGATTGTAGATGCCGAGTATGATGGATTGGCCATGGATTTGCTTCAGCTTCAACAGGCTTTGACAAGATTTATGTAGTACATGTCCCAAGCTTTTATGGTTCATTGTTTGTCGTCTCTGTTACATTGCTTGTGTTGTGAGCATCATCAGCATGGCCATGGTGTCCTTTAGATATCCAACATATCTAGCTCATTTTCAGCTTAGGCACACAATTTTTGCGAGTTGAATTTAGCCTGTGTTTGGCGAGGGTTTTTTCAGGTTTTTTTTGATTATTTTAGCCACAAAAAATAAAATAGGCTATTTTAGCCATAACAAACAAAACATCACATTCAACCTATAATCATTACATTTTTCTCTCACAAAAAAGTCAAAAAAGCCAAAAAGCCAAAAAGCC
>NW_021026244.1:91901-136434 GCF_004153795.1 Camellia sinensis
ATTTTATATATCATGCGATGTGTCACTACTATAATGGTGAGACCCATAAATGATTATCATATATAGGACATATAAAATGTGATAAGATAATAGATTCATGATAACATTATTTAGTAAAAATGAGACCATTTTTTGCTTTTTTTCCTTTTCTTGGAAAGGTTATATTGCGTTAACACACTACAAGAAAACAGCCCAAATAACACGTAACTTTTGTTAATCAAGTAAAATATATTAAGATTATAGACTACGTTTTCTCTTGGAAAAAAAAAATAAAAAATAAAAAATTCTTAACAGAAGATGAATAAAAAAAATTTAGTTTCATGTTTTCACTAAAGTATATATCAAAGTAGAACTTGACGCTTATTCAAATCTTTGTTTAAGATTAATTCAAAGTTATAATTCTATTTCAATTTACCTTCCAATGTACAAAAAACAGTTGAGACAAATGATTTTAATATATAAAGTCACACAATCAAGACAATTAAATTTCATTACAATTTTTCTTAATGTGTTGTACAAAAATGATATTATCGTCATAAATAAAGCATCCCAACCATCATCTCTTAATTTTAAAAAATAATATTTTGTTGATGAAACAAGACAGATAACGTTTAAAATATCATGAATTTTATGTCATTTAAATCAGCTAAACGGGAGACGACAAACACAACCAAGATGAGCTTGAATGTGAAGTTCATCACCACTAAAGGGCTATAACAGAGACCCTCCATAAAAGACAAAAGAAGTAAAGACACAAAGTAAGCCATATACAAAACCTTAAAACTCTCCTTCCATTTTTCTCTCTAAAGTTACCTAGCAAAAGTATTGAAGAGACTGTACCCGGTACTACACTCGTGCCCATGCAAGACTCACATCTTGTCGTACAAGTTCGTCGAATCACAGTCAAGCCAAACAAATCTAAAGAGGTAAAAAATTGTGTAAGATAAAGATGAGAGTTAGATTTTCTATGTCTATGTTGCTCAAAAATAATACTATGATAATCATATTATTTTATTACTCAAAAAATACTACGGTAATCACATTATTTTAGGAAATCATTATTCTCATTTCACTTTATTTCAAACATATTATATTCTTTGTTTTTACTATACATAGTTATTTTGTTCATTTCACTTTGTTCTACATATACTTCCTTTCCATATATAATAAATACAAAGAAATAAATGTATTTGAAACAACTTGAAGTGGGAATAACAATTTCCTTATTTTATTACATTTTATATATCATGCGATGTGTCACTACTATAATGGTGAGACCCATAAATGATTATCATATATAGGACATATAAAATGTGATAAGATAATAGATTCATGATAACATTATTTAGTAAAAATGAGACCATTTTTTGCTTTTTTTCCTTTTCTTGGAAAGGTTATATTGCGTTAACACACTACAAGAAAACAGCCCAAATAACACGTAACTTTTTGCGACGGTATAGGTACCGTCGCAAAAAATAGTCTTTTACGACGGCATTTTCAAACCGTCTCAAAAAATAGTCTTTTGCGATGGTGGTGACCCCGTTGCTAATGCATATATCACAAAAAAAAACACAAAACATTTCAGACGCCTGATGTACCGTGGCAAAATTTTTTTTTTTTTTAAATATATTTTTATTTGTTAACAAAAATATACATTTAAATAAATAAATAAAGACATATATAATAAATACCATTACATTTAAATAAATAAATCTAATATATAAATATAAATAAATATAAACAAACATATAATATATAAATAAATACATATATAATATATAAATATAATATAGATTATATATATAGAGCGTAAGGTGAGAGAGAAAGCCAGACAGAGAGCTAGCGAGAGAGTGAGTGACGAGCTCATCAATATCGATTGCGAGGTGAGAGAGAGCTAGAGCGAGCATTGAGAGAGAGACACTGGATGGAGTTCTTTGATCGATCGCGACTACAGATGAGAAGACGAAAGGCGAGAAGATGGAGAGAGAGAGACAAGAGGCGAGAGGCCCAGAGACGAGAGGCTTACCAGGATGGAGATCAACTGAGATGGAGCTTGATGAAGATGGAGATCGACTTCGGACTTCAATCAACCAACAGGTTCAATTTTCTCTTCCCTCTTTTTTTTCTTCTGATTTTAAAATTAGGTCTCTTCTTTTGTCCCTGCCGTGTCCCACACTAAAAACACAAAAAAATAATAAAAAAATAAGGGACACCGTAAATGGCTTGTCCCGTACTAGTCCGTGGCATGTCCCCGGTGTGTTCCTATGTCCAGCACCTCTACGGCACTGATTTTGCCGTGTCTATGCTCATAGAAATGACCTAATATATTTTAAGGGCTCATGCCTCTGAGTTTGAGTAGCCCTATGAGTTCTTGAGAGAGTTTCAAGTGTTTTTCAACCTTTATATCCTAAGGAGGGTTTCATCTACTTCAGAGGTTGTAAGGAACCCTATGACGGCTTCTTCAGACAAGGGTGGCAATTTTTCTATTGGAACGGTTCTTTTAGGTAGGAGGTCACGATGAGGTAAAAGCTTGGTAAGATGTTGCGGTTGATGTAGGTTTAAAGGAAGAGGATTTATTAGATTTACATAAAGTGTTGAAGTTGCTTCAGTAGGGTGACATTGGGTTTGTTAAAAGTACTCACATTCCTTGGAGGGAGGTTTAGATTATAAGAAGGTTGTGGTTAAGCTTAATTCTATCGTGGAAATGCAACCTGTGGCGTCTCCTTTGGCTGTGATTCCTCCATGTGGAGTTGAGGTGGAGAGCCTTGACGATTCAAATGATAATCCATTTTGTAGGTCCCATCAGTGTTTAAGATAGGGTCTGGTAAAGGAAGTATTTTGTTTCTAAGGGTTCACTTCAAACTGATGATAATGGGTCTTTAGTTCTCACAACAATTGATAAGAACACTGGTAAATTTAAGAAATTTACCCTCACTAATGATAAAGGTGGTAACCTAAGTCAAGTACAATTTGAACTAATGGTTAGGAAGATGGATAGGAAGATCCATGATTGTACTTGCATTGACAATGATAAATCAAGAGCTATACGGTTTAGATGAATAAGGGAAGGGAAAATCATCTGCTAGGAAAAACAAGAAATTTAAAAAATTTTAATGTATAATTGATTACAATGGAAAGAAGGTAAGGGAAGCTTTAGTGGGGCAGCGCGGAAAGGAGATCAAGGATGGGTGTTTGGTAGGGGATAATAGAGTGGTGAAGCCTCCTAATGGGTTGGAGCAGCCCCATTTTGGAGGGAAAATTTTACCGAAGAATCCTCTGTTAGTGCTTTATTTAATCTTCATGGAAAAATGTTCAAATCAGATGCATCCGGAGATTAAATATGTTGTTATTGGTAAAGCTGGTAGAGTCCAATGGAAATCAATGTCAGAAGCTGAGAAAGCTCTTTCTATGAAATTGCCACTTTATTGAAGTATTTTAAAAGTAGGGAGAGGTTGCAAGTTTGGTTCTATGAAGAGTTCTAGGATTACACCGAATCGTGATTTTAACAACCACACCATCAATATGGAGTGGAGAATCAACCATAACAATCCAAATCCAGCTATAATCAGGAAAAGTAATATTGAGCATAGCTGAAGAAAATCCTATCCCATCCCTAGAAACAGCATTTCTAGAAATATGGGAGACATGTTGTGTACATCTTGCCCTTCCCCAACCTTGCTTTAGTAGGAGTCACGTGCACTAGGTCGTCCTATTTAGCTGGAGGAAATCTAGAATATTATTGCCTCTTTGGAGCATCGAAAACCAAGACACCTTATAAATAACGAAGTGCTACCGAATGAGATCATATCTCCAAATAATCAAAATCCAGCTATAAATAATCAAAAAGAAAAAAATAGGTGAAATGACTAAATTTTTGTGATGAAACAAGCATAATCATATGTCTCCCAATGTTGTGACCTTAAAGTCGGGAGAGACAATACAATCACATTATGTAGTTAATCAGCAAGCAAGAAAAAAATGACCTTGCATAACTCAAGGTTGCATGCAGAAAAAAGGAAAAAAGAAAAAATATCAAAAACAACTTAAAGTTTCTAAATTATAAGATGTCAAAAGTCATTGCATGTGCCACAACATAAAGACTAGAAATAATGACATGCTTTGATTATGGATTAAGGTGGCACTGACCCAACAAGTTCCATTACTGTTGTAATAAAGGAGAATGAACACAGCAGTGATGAACCAGTAACAAATTGTACACAGGACGATAAAGAAAAGGGAAATTTGGCTATAAACCCCCTTTACCTTCCTTTCATTGTTAGAAGGACTAAGAAAAAAATTATACTTTTTAAATCCCCTCATAATTATAAAATCTTGCATAAAGGACAAAATTTATTATTTAAATATTTTATCAGACTATTATACCCTCGAATTCGGATCCTTGGTCGCCAAAATTTATCTTCTCTCTCGTCTCTCACTTCTAACCCTAGCTTCCTCCATGGCCGGAGCTGTGTCATTCCTAAGCTCCGACGATCTCTCTCTGCATCTTCTCAACTCTCCTCCTTCAACTCTCCTTCAACTGTTCATCTTCTATCTCGTCTCTCTCTTCTAATCCTAACTTCCTCCATGGCCGGAGCTGTAGAGAACTTGCAAATCGCGCTGATACATATATATATATATCTATATATATGTGTGTTTTTGTGTGTTTTGAGATTTGAATTCGAATATATATATATATATATATCTACATATTCCGATCTGTAATATATATATATATATGTGTGTGTGTGTGTTTGTGTGTTTTGAGATTTGAATTCGAATATATAGATTTTTGAAAGCTCAAAGTTTTAAAAATCTGAAAAATCTGTAAAATCTGAAAAATCTAAAAAACCGGGGTATGAAAAATTGAGATTTCTCTAAAATTTTCAGATTATAGGCCTGATTCAAGGATTATAGGCATGATTCAATGTTTTTCAAAGTAAACATCGATTGATTCAAGGATTATAGGCCTGATTCAAAGCTCAAAGCTCTAAGTTCCATCGATTTTTCAGAGTAAACATCAAATTTCATTTGAAATTTTACTCTGGTTCTATTGCTCTGTTTTTTTCATTTGACAGAACCAAAGTAAAATTTTACTTTTATACAGAGTAAAATTTTACTTTTAGCTTCAGAGTCTTACAGTTTACTTATTTTTCAGAGTAAAATTTTACTTTTATACAGAGTAAAATTTTACTTTCATACAGAGTAAAATTTTTGAAAGTAAAATTTTACTCTGAAATACATAATGAAAATGTCTTAATAGGAGAGCTGATAGATATGAGGGTAATATAGTAAAAGAAACAAGTTTTAAAATATCAGGGGGTTTTGAAAGTATTTATATAATTCTTGTCCTTTTGAAAGAGAAATTAGATAGTGAGGGGGCTATGACCAAATCCCCCTAAAGAAAATACAGACGAATGCAGCATCAAGTATTGAATAATGGTGATGAAGAAACTAAGTAACATTCCTTTTCTAGTTTGCAGCTGTGAACATAATCTTGAGAGTTGAAACAATTCTATAATGCAAGCTCTTCAAATCACATTTAAAACCAGTCAACCATTTCTTTTCAGCATTCTCGTACAATATTTTAGGAAAATCATTCCTTTCTTTGTGATTGATCAGTCTAAGCCCAACATACATGTCTGGTGAAGCTTATTGTAATCTAAAAGCTAATGATTAGAAAGCAAAGACTAAAAGCACCCCTCCCCCAACTTTCATATAATTAGCTTTTTTTAGCGTATTTAAGTTATTTCTGCTTAATAAGTTCTAAGCAAAAAACTGCATGAAACATTCTGACACAGACCCCTAGAATACAGAATAAAAAAAGAAAAATGCTATAAGCAGCTCAGATAAGCCGCACCAAACAGACCCATGGAGGAAAATTGTGGCTAGTTTGTAATGCCAACCACATGGCATAGAAGATTTTCCATAACAAAGTAGTTTTAGCTGCAATGTTATCAGCTATTTAAAAGAAAAGAAAGCAGGACTACTTTGCTAACTAAAGATGCTTTTATTTACAAGACTATAGAAAGGGGAGCAGAAGATGTGGTTATTGGGAATGTTTCACATGGTCGTTTCTTTGGGCTTGTGCTTGGTCCAACAAAAAAGAACCCAGGTCTTAGAAAATTTATTTCTAGATTTGTTAACATTGTGCATTAGAGGTGTTTCTTTGTTTCAATGTCTCTTTGAATTGAGTGCAACCAAAAAGTTCAATGAGCCCAACCAAGACAGTAATTAGGGTCCATAGTTTAAGCATAGACACTAATACGGTTAAGTTTATAGATGCTAATCGTCACCGAAAAAATCTCTCCCAGAACACTGTTTCTTGTTGGAAAAACATGCCTAAAACAAAAGGTTGCTAATCATTTGTCCTTTACAAGCACAATTTCCTAGCTTAGTCAACCGAATATCACAAGAAAAGAGAGATTGATCAGGATGTAATGTATGTTATAGAGACAACACTAACTAGGTTATAAATACCAGTGGAAATGATAGGCAAAATAAAATCAAACATACAGCACTGACTAGACAAAAATAGAGAAGCAAGATGGTCAAAGAAAAACTAACAGAGAAAATATCAAGAAAAATTACCACGATTACGAGTTACAAAAACCTAAATATAGCTCAAGAAGGGTGTTAGCATTACAAGATATTGTTCATTACATGTTCTAACACAGTAATTTTTTAAATAAAAAAACGAAGAATAAGAAAACAACCATTTAAAAACATGATTATGACCTATTGCATTTTTTGAACCAGCAACTGTTAAGTTGTAAATAGTAACCAATATGTAGTGCCGCAAAAGAAAAACAAAATCAACATAAGAAATAGGATAGGAGAATAGGGTTTAGGAATACCTCCCACTCTTCTTGGCTCTGAATTCCCTCATAAGCCATTAGGAATGGCTTCATCTTCTCAAGTGCATCCCGAAGAGGAATGGGCGGCTTCTCGTCAATAACTGGGTTTGTACCAAACTCCTCCATCAAGTACTCTGGTTCGCATTCAATCTTCAAAACCACAAAGTATATGAAGAAGTAAGATGTCAGATAACTATTAGCGAAAATTGCTTAGTCCGGTACTAATTAATATAGAAATAAAATATGGTTTACCATGAAATTAGTGTGGAGAGCATCCAAGTAGGCATCATCCATAGGAGAAGGCAACACACTGCCGCTCATCTCTTCGAATCCTTCCACCAATTTATTCATATTCTCGGGTCCAATCCTCTTAGCCAATTTCTCACCATCAGCATTGTCACCAAGATAAAGGCCGGCTCCGTAGTCATCGTCCGCATCTTGAACCCCACGACCTCCTCTTCCTGCGCCTCTCCCTCTGCCTCTCCAACCCCTCCCTCGGCCACCGCCGCGAGTGCCTCTCCCTCTAAAACTACCTGTTCCCGTCCCACCGTCCTCCACTCTGTCTGCCACATCAACACTGCCCCTCGACAATATCCCCACGGCCTTCTTCACAGCCTCCCCACGGCTCAACTTTGGGGTTGCACTACTCTTAGTGTCAATGGATACTTGGCCTCTCCCTATAGCAGTATGACGGGACCTAAGGTGGTAGTTTTCTTCCTTAGGCATGTCGTCGAGAAACAATTGTTTAGCGGAGGGCTTTCCACGGCCGGCACCAGACAGGACAGATAAAATACTGGAGGGGAGGTTGCTGTCTGGGGGATTTCCAATTTGGATTTTAGAGGGAGTGGTCAAATCAGTCGCGTCTTCTTTGCTAAAGAAAATGGGTCTCTTAGGCTCATGCTCAGATTGCAAAGGAGGGGCAGAGGCTCTGCCACGTCCAGTAGTAGTGTTGTTGTTGCCACTACTACTAACAATGGAAGAGATGAAAGAAGAAAATGATGGAAGAATAGGGGTACCAAGTAGGGGTTTACATCGGCCATGACCCATCCCAGATGGGAAGCCTTTCGGATCATTTTCATCACCATCACCATCACCAGGGGTAGGCGGAGCGGGGGTGGTGGTGGTGGGAACTGTGAATTCGAAGTTGGAGGAGCCTCGTCCCCTACCTCTGCCTCCACCGCCACCAGCAGAAGTGGAAAAAGCAGAGGAGGAGAAGGCGATCAAATTGTGTTTGGTGGCATTGCCGATGGTGGGACTTGAAATTCTTCCCAAGCTTTGTCTCATGGCAAAAAAGGAGTGTAAGTATCTAAAAATCTAAATCACTTCACCTTCACCTTCACCTTCACCGGGATTTCAAGCCTAGTTGAGAGTTTGCTTCAGCTTCAGACATCTTCAATCCTTAAAAGCTCTGGAGAACATAAAGCCATAATATACTAAGAAAGATCGGAGGTGAAAAATCACATAGAAGATGACAAATCATGTAAAATACGCTCAAAGAACAGGAAAAAGGTATTAGGATCATGTAAAACTCTCAATTTTCTAAATAAAATCATAAAGAATGATAAGCAGAATTTGCTCCCATAACATTTTATCTCTAAACACTTAAACAACTTCACAAGTGAAAATTTAATAACTTTAATAAAAGAGCAAATTCTAAAGAATTAATAAATACTTGAGGTATCTATCAAGCTTCCAGATTATCAGATAAAAAATTCCTTCAAACAATAAAGAATTTTAGTAATCATGTACAGACTTAAGTGGTAAGAATAATTACCACAACTGACAGTTATGCTAAAAAACTTGGTAGTCTCGACAATGTGCTTAGAGAGTGCAAGTGATCCTGTCAAAAAATTGAGAAACTCAGCAATCTTTTGTGCATTCTTGTCCTGCCAAAGATGCCAAAGTAATGATTTTAAAAAGGACAGGCATGATAATAAAATAATAGCAGTCACATGTACAATATATCTAAAAGTTAATAAACAACTTCAAGCAAATCTTTGAACCAAATTCAGCCCATGAGAAGAGAGCCACTTCCACCAATTTATTTTTGTTTTGCAGCCCCAAAAACCAACAAAAACCAGAGAAGATGACTTCCAAACATTGTTAAAAAAAAAAAGGGAAAGAAATAGCAAGTCGAACTCGAGTTATTCAACTCAATTGGTTTACAATCCTTATTTAGCCACAACATTATATTTTTTTTTTTGAAGTGACACATTTTGCCAGCAATTTATGCATGCATAACATTACCAGAATTTATACATGAATATATACCTCAGTAAAAGAATTACACCTAGAATTATCATATAGAAAGTCTATGAACCCAGGAGCAGATACAAGAAACAGAACCAGAAAATTAGTGTGTCACTCACACATGAAATCAATTTCAATCTTTCAATATATTTTCTCGATATTTTTCCGATTTTATTTTTTAAACAGTAGAACTGTTCATTATCATAATCTTATAAACTTATTCCCCTAATAAAATGGGATCCATAAATCATTTAGAATCGAAGGGTAGTGTCTATGTTTACTTGTAAGTTGTATGAAAGACTTTTGAAGGGCAGTCTCAATCTTAGCTGATAGAACATGCTCTTTTACACATGAATATGAACCCCCCATAAAAGTGCACAACTTGCATAATATTAGAGAGAGAGAGAGAGAGAGAGAGTGTGTGTGTTTAGGAACTTCAAAAAAAACCCTCCAGCCAAATGGGCCCAAGTGTAATCATCTATTAGCACAAGTGCTTCTGCAAATTATAACAATTGTATTGTAAGTATTGAACTTTCATGAAACCACAAACCCAACTAGCAAAAGGAAATTAACCCAGAAATAGAGGTTTCAATTAAAGCTAATAACAAGTTTTGTGAACCAAAATGAACCCAAAAAACACAAGTTTCAAGAAATTTCGTGGCAAACCTTAACAATGAGAAGTGAATCAAAGTTATGGTGGATAAGGAAACAAGTTTCTTAGCCAAACAGATGAAAAGAGAAAAGAATAGAATAGATTCAGACGATATATATAACCAACTAATAACAAAATATACTGTTAGAGACAATCACACTGATATATATAGAGATAAATCACATGTTATAGAAATGAAACAATTCATGGAAAAGAATTGAAGAACAGGGGATAAAAAATTACCAACCTTTTCACATTTGGATCACAAAAAAGTGAAAACCCTAATAAATAGAGAGAGAGAGAGAGAGAGAGAGAGGGAGAGAGAGGGAGAGAGGACTGTTATTTTTTAAGCTTATCTCTACAGATTACAGAGCTTCTTCATTATACTAGTTAAAGGGCCGCTAACTAATGCCCAGCCCAGCCCAGACCAGCTAGTGCCCATTACATTTGTGTTTAGAACTGAAATTTATAAACATATTAAGTCTAGAGTAGAAAATTATACGGAGAGAAAAACGTTATGTACATATAAACTAACTTAGAATTGAGCTATCTGTTTAGTGGAAAACAATTGCAAGAGAATTTCTCTCTAAATTTCAATATATCACAAGAGATAAACATAACTGGTAATACTCAAAAATAAGTGTAACAAAATAACCATGGGCATTTTTCACTTGTAGACTCAGAAGGGTGATCCTCATGGTGAATTGACTCGAAAAAGAAAAAAGAAATGTGACAAAATAACCAAGGTCATTTTTCACACTCGTAGAATTGGAAGGGTGATCCTCACAGTGAACTGACTACATTCCAGACGGAAGCCTTCTTAGCTTGGCATGTAGTTTTGATTCGCTTACTTGCTCAGCCATGAAAAAGAAAAGAAAAAGTTCATAATGAACTCAAATATTCGCAAGAGGGAAAAAACAATTCATAATGGTTGCTGAAAAGATTAACAGTAACATAACCAAGGTTATTCCACAGATTTGTTTTTGAGCGGCAAAAGAAAGGGAGAATATATTACAATGATCTAGGAGGGAAAAAAATTGCATCATTGTCCAAAACACCTCATCCCAACTGTGTTGGCACCTAGTGATGGACCAATCATGTGCACTCTTAGCAGCAAACAAACAAATACAAACAGAGTTGATAAGGATTCAACTCATACCAACAATGAATGCAACACACAACAACCAAGCTTAAACAGCAAGTAGAAGCAGTTAAACTGTTGCCAGGCCTTTCATGTAATCACCCAGTTCTCTTAACGCAAAGTTTGGTTGTACACTTTGAAATACACATTCATTCCCTATGTTTTGAGCACATTCATTCAAGTTTTTTGTGATCAAAACCAGTCCACCAGTGTAACAGCCCATCAACAGTCCTAGGTATGAAAATTTAAAAACAAAGAACAAAAAAAATAAATGGGCAGTCAACATTAAGCATGAAAATTTAATCGGTATTACTGAGTTTGCATATTAATTTAAGATATTTAGTAGAAGAAAAAATAAAATAATCAATTGTGAAATAACTTCTTCCAAACATCACATTTATCTTTCCCACCTCCCAACATGTAGATATAAAACAAAACATGTATTTTAAACATAATTAGAAATGCATGGGATAGATAAGAAAAATGAAAACAAAAGTGCAATTGTGAAATTATACCAAATGTTTAGACTTGATCATTTGAAATGCAAACATTTGTTTGTTAAAATTAACAAATTGTTTTCTAGCTTAAGAGTAGCCTACTTCATAAAGGGTACACTTTTTGTTGTACAATTTATTCAATGCAATTTTTGTTTTGTCTAAGTTGAAATAATGAACATATAATGCTTGAGATCATTATAACAATTATCTAAAATATTATGTGTGCAAATTATCAAGTAACAATTACCTTTAATTTGTGGTTTCAGAAATTATGATAGCTAGAAATTAGAAGGTACTCACCTTGATCTTGTTAATCCTATACATTTGGTAAATTATATTGTTGTCACAAAATCCATTATTTCCCTGCAATAGAGACTGAGAAAGTGTAATCTTAGCCTACAACTCTCTTAAATCCCATATTTGTGCACACATAACCAAATAAAGAAGAAATGCATATCCATGTCTAGATGATTGCTGTTATACACCTAGAATTTGTTTTTTAAATGATACACAAATGAAAAAAATATGAACAAGTAACAAAATCTACTAAAGGTAACAGAGGAAATTATAAAACTTATTACAAACTCACATCACAAAGAAATATGAAACCACTAAATATGAAGCAAACCATTGGCCAAGACTCCAATGACTATATGTAGTTTTCCTCACATTTTTATTTAACCCTCCATAGTGGCCCAAGGCCCTAACCCCCAATCAAATTAAAACATGATTCATACTAATGTGGTATAATTCTCTTTTATGAATGAAACTCAAACAAAAACCATTTCCAAACCCCAAAAAAAAAAGCAATGAAGAGAAAAGATTGGATCTTTAACAATTCAAATCGACGTTTAAAAGTGATCTTAAGAAATTGTTGACATTTATGGAACATGTAAACAAATATAGTGACACAATTTGTTAGCTGATGAACATAGGGAATATGAAGCCAAAGCAAAACCACCCCACAACCCTTCTGAATAGAAACAAAAACAGAAGCAAGTTTCACAAAAAAATTGTGAGAAACAAAATTGAAAAATAGGCAGAAAAATAAAAATCAAGACCCCCTTACGCAACAACAAAAAAAAAATGTATAGGATCTGGAAAAAAAGCAAAAACCCAAACTTTGTTAGTCAACCTCTCATAGAATTCCCATTTATGATCAAACAAGGAAGACGAAGACGAAGAAAAAGCAAAAGCACAACCACCACACAACCCTTCAAAATAGAAATAGAAAAAGAAGCAAGCAAAAAAAATTGTTGACAAAGAAAAATTAAAAATCAGACCTCCTTTTAATGAAAATAAATAAATAAATAAAATAATGTACAGTAGCTGAAAGATGGCAAGAACCTTAATTTTCTTAGGAAAACTCTCTAATTTTTTAGGCAAACTCTCACAATACCTCCGTTCATGATCAAAGAAGGAAGATGAAAACAAAGACAAAGCACAACTACCAAACAAAGCAAGTAACAAAAACATAATTGCACCAACAAATCAATAATCTATTCAATTCCTCAAAAATCAAAGATAAGACAAAATACAAAACTTTTCCAATAAGAGAATTAGCAAGAACATACTTGTTGGTGAAGGGAACTAAGTTGACCTACTACTTTTTGACCACATCAGTGATTATGTGGCAATTTGTCTTCCAAGTATTTTATCAAATAATTCAAGCACAAAATTCAAACACCCAATGGATATTATCTTTGAAAAGAACAAAATCTCCAATATTCAACCTAAAGAACTAAATTCCATCACAATATTGATTATATGTTTAGTCTGTCAGAGCTAGAATTGGGTTTTAAAGTTCAATCGTTGGCATTAAACACATCTTCAAAATTCATTTCAAAGCCAAATAGGAAAACACCAAAAAAGTTTTGAATCACACAAATTGAGTTTTTAATTCTTTATTTGCACAAACCCTAAAAGTTTAACAACATATAAAATCCAAAAAAAATATTATAGACAAAAATTACAAAGCTAAATAATAAACCCTTATATTTTTCTGAATCACACAAATTAAGTTATTGATCTACACAAAACTCAAAAATTTAGGAGTCATACCTAGATGAATGCCCAAAATAAAAATACCCACACATCATGGTAATCATAGAAACCAAAGAAAATGGAATCGATAATAAAAAGAACGATAGAAAAATCAGAACTTACCCAAAAACGTTGCTGCACTTACTTTATTTTGTACACTTTGATTTTCAAATAAGAATATAATTAAAAAAAAAACAAACAAACAAACAAACAAACAACGAAACTTACCGTATCAGAACTCGGAAATCCATCTTCCAAAGACCCTCTGTAGAAGAAAAATCAATTTCTTTGATTGAATCTGAAGATATGGTTCGAAACTGTGGATTAGCTCCAAAACACACAACAAAATCATAATGAAATCAAACATTTAACAACACAAAGAACAAATAAGGAAGAAAAAAAATAACAAAATCGCAAAATTTACCGTATCAAAACTCAGAAATCCATCTTCCAAAGACCCTCTGTAGAAGAAAAATCAATTTCTTTGATTGAATCTGAAGATATGGTTCGAAACTGTGGATTAGCTCCAAAACACACAACAAAATCATAATGAAATCAAACATTTAACAACACAAAGAACAAATAAGGAAGAAAAAAAATAACAAAATCGCAAAATTTACCGTATCAAAACTCAGAAATCCATCTTCCAAAGACCCTCTGTAGAAGAAAAATCAATTTCTTTGATTGAATCTGAAGATATGGTTCGAAACTGTGGATTAGCTCCAAAACACACAACAAAATCATAATGAAATCAAACATTTAACAACACAAAGAACAAATAAGGAAGAAAAAAAATAACAAAATCGCAAAATTTACCGTATCAAAACTCAGAAATCCATCTTCCAAAGACCCTCTGTAGAAGAAAAATCAATTTCTTTGATTGAATCTGAAGATATGGTTCGAAACTGTGGATTAGCTCCAGGGCCCATTGGGATGATGAGATGGGAATGGCTGAGGTTGTTGGGAAGAAGGGTAGCATGTGGACAACAATAGGAATAGTCCGCAGCAGCAAGATCTATTGCTCAATTGAAGAGACTCTGTAAGTGATGTAATGATGTTCTTTGAATTTTCCACTCTTATCCTCATTGTAATGGTAAAGGCACACTAAAGATCGAAGTGATAATCAATAATATAAGGATTGATGAAGTTATTTGATGTTTACCCTCCTAATAGCAAATTTAGAAAGTCATCTCCTGGCAATCCAAGTTTCGTTCTCTGCATGATCAGGTAATAAATATTGTTGATATTTTGAAGTTATATTATGCCTCTGTTCTTTTCTTGTTGCTGTCAATGATGTTTCAATCTCACTATTTTCCCCTTCATTTTATTTTACATCTACTTGGTGCTGTCTTTAGGTTGTCTTTAGTGTTATCATTCAAATTATACACCCATCCTAACATCATAACCCTGCTTTTCTGCTCTAACCATACCACAATCTGACCCCAAGATCAGATTGTATTATATATACTGTTAGGAGACTTAACAATTGTTAAAAAAAAAAAAAATGCATTTCACAAGCAGACAACCCTAACTTCAACGAAAAAGGAGGAAAAAATGACAAATTCAATCTGGTTCAATCTGTTTTTTGCAACTCACAAAAACTGTTCCAAAAAAACTATTTTCACAAGAAGAGAAAAACGATGAATAGGGAAGGAAAAAAAATTAAAAACAAAAATCAGATATTGTACGTATGAAAATCCTAACTTCTGAAAAACGAACCTGAACGATAGGAGAGGGGAGTGTGAGAACTCTGGCAGGAGGAAGAAGTGCAAGAGCTCGTTCGCTGCTTAGCTGAAGCGGGCGGATGTCAACAGTGGCGGTAGTCACGGATGGGTCTTCCTCCTCCGTCTCCTTCGATTTCTTCTGTCTCTCTCTCTTTCTCTATTTGTGTTTTGTTGGTTCTGTTTTTAAGCTTTAGAATAAGGAAAGAAAATAAAAAGACCAATGGCCAAAACAGATATTTCAACACCCGAGAGGTTACTGCTCATCCGAGGCAGAAAATACTGTTTACTATACCTCGGTGCTTTATATATATTGTATAGATACATTCCACACTAAGTATTTGAAAGAGAAAGAAAAAAGAAAAAGAGAGAGAAACTCACCAGGCCGGAGAATCACCATGGTCAGCGTGCTGGAGGAGTGAGAGAGAGTGACGTAGAACAGAAGGGAAAACCCTAGCTGTATCCGATTCAAAACACATGGAGAAATGGGGCCGGTACCCATCCCGATGGGGATTCAAATTTCAATGGCACCGGCCCGACCCTATAGGTGGAAAACGGGGAACCCATGTGTTTCGGGTTGGGTCTTCACTAAAAACCCTCATTATTAGAGCATTTCTAATGCACTAGGCATATAATACTTGTTAGTTAAAATACATAGTTTGATTCACTTTTTTCAATTCCAATGCACTAGGTATATGATTAGACATTTTGACTCAACTCATATTCACTAGCTACATGTAGCTAGCCTTCAACACTAGGCAAAATGTATTCAATCATTAGGATTATTTCCCTCCATCTTTGTTGTTGACGTGGCATTCTATAAAATTAATAGTATTTGGATAAATAGCTAAAATAAAGAGTATGGTTGGAGTAAAAACATAAAACAGTTGATAGGCAAAATAAAATATATACTTTATAATAATATTTAGATAGGTAAAATGTCTACTACCGTTAGAGATGCTCTTAGGCCATGTTTTTTTGGCTGTCTTGGGGAGTGAGCAGAATTGGATTGCTAATGAGGTAAGTCTTGATGACTTATTTGGTAGTTTTATTATGGAGTGAGATCGTTCTCGGGTGATTCTACTTACACCACTCTTTTACCTCTGTACACTCTACATCTCATTACACCACTAAAAAAATATTAGATTCTCATTACACTCAATATATTACCAAAACAAACCCTAAGGTAAAAAAAATCTTCAAAACCCATCTCTTTACACCCATATTTTTCCGGTGTTCAGTTGCCGGAAACAATAGATCCCTTCAACATTTTGTTGCTATACATTTACAGAGCCACTTTCTCTTAGACAACGTTTGTTTAATTTGTGTTGGGCTTGTTCGGTAATATAATACTAATCAATTTGAATTACTCCAGTGCCATATTATCGGATACAATTTTTTTTCCTAACATTATGTTACTGTTCAATTGGATAATTTTAGTTTGCTTTACAACAAAGCCAGTGGAGCCCATAATGAAGTGCTTGTTCGGTCACACAATGCGAAACAATTTACAAAACTTCGGTGTTATAACGCCGAAATGAATTGATTTGTCTAACCTTTTGTTCCTATACATTTACAGAGCCACTTCCTTCCAAATAATATGGTAATAATTTGTGTCAGGCATGTTTGGTAATAAAATACTAATGAATTTCAATTACTCCAGTATCGTGTTACCAGACAAACTATATTTTTCCCAACATTATATTGTCGTACAATTGGATAATTTCAATTTGCTTCACAACAAAGTCAGTTAAGCCCACTGTGAAGTGTCTGTTCGGTCACACGGTACTAGACAAATTACATTTTTCTGGTGTTATGTTGCTGGAAAAAATAGATTTGTCTAGCGTTTTGTTGCCATACATTTACAGAACCACTTTACTCCAAACGATACTTTGGGCTTATTTGGTAATACAATGTTAATGAATTTGAATTAATCCAGTTCGATAAAAAATATTCATAAATCAAACACGCATCTATAAAATCATACATAAAAAGTATGTATAAAATTTTTCATAAAAAAATCAAGTGTACGAATATCCATAAAAGCATCCATAAAATCTGTCATTATTTGTATCCATCAATCAAACATGTTATCACAATTCGTCTATATCGATTATTTCAGTAGTTACTACGTCCGAGCTAATAAGAGTACAGAATTGATGCATACGGATAGTATATGCTTTCTTCCATCCACTAGCACCCGGTGATGAAAATGAATCCAATTATTTGCTATCAGAGGTACTAGATGACTAGGTTGCAGATAAACCTATAACAAGGAAATTAATAAGTAGAATTACAAAATAAGACATGGTAATGATCTAAGTAGGTTCAGTAGTTACCTGCACAAAATGGTTTCCATTTACAAACCCTACGTAAATATCTCTTCGATCAGGTGTTGCAATCGGTGCTGATCTAAGTGGTAGAAACATCAAGCATTGTTACATGGATAAATGATAAAGAACGACTCGATAGTATGATGCTATCAAATGGCCCATGTCGGGTATAGTCATATAACGATTAAATCCAGGGCTAGGTTCGAAGTAGGATAAGATAGAGTTAAGGTCATCAACCCTTTCTTGAGAACCAAATAGTTGCACATAGTGCACAACATTCGAATACAACTCAGTCAACAAGTTGCACCTAACTTGTTGCCAATCATTTTCACCTAAACCAATTAATCCAGCTATTGTCTTGAAACCACAATTGCCATCTGCTTATACATCTTTTATGTGACGGATATATGGTCTTAACTTCTCCGGAAATTGTTCAAAGTAAGAGATACGATTTGTTGATTGCGTCATACAAACCCACTTCACAAATATACAACAATGGATATATGAAATAATTAAAATGAGGCTGAACAACTATTAAAAGAAATTTTGTACATAGTTACAAGTTTTATGTAATTCCATACATTATCATTTTTTGCTTTCTTCCATTGCAGTTGCTTACGAACTGGTGCAATTAAGATAGTAACACCCTATGAATAACTATATTCCCCATATAGTACAAACTTAAACACAGATAGCTCACGTTTAGTAGATGTATCGATTTGGAATACCACGGCCACGACCTCGGCCTCTACCTCGCATGTCAGTCTTGAGTTCAGGTTCCATAAAAAATGTATTGCTTAGACTAATTAACTCCCTCAACTTCTTCAGAAGGATCACTTGTTGCATCTCGTCAATCATTTGAAATTTCTCAATAAAAAAACCAGTATCTATTTTGCAATCCAACTCCATAAAAACACTTTTTGAAACTGGAAACATATCTAACTTCCTCCAATGAGGATTTATGCATGAGAAGGGAATTGGTTGACCTTGTTGAAAATACTCAGCTATTTCATGTGCACATGGCGACCTGTGTGTATGTCGCAAAATGCAGCCACATGCAGCAACATCTATTCCTACATTATTCGATCTCTTTGACTCTACAAATATTTTGTCCAAACTACAAATTGAAATAAAATCGTGTAATTCAATGAACTCAGTGGGTGTGTAGTTGTGTTGGACTACAATCAAACTCTGCTAAAATGAGGCTTTAATGTCTGCATGTTGTAACTCTAACAAATTGTGTATTTTGGTCTAAGATGTCTCAAAACTGCCTTGACTTGATCCAAGTTGCCTTTTCAATTTAGCATGAGAACTCTCCGCCCTATAAGTATGTATATTTAGGTATTTAATATAAAAATCAAAAAATTATAGCAATTCATAAATGTAATGACCATAATTTACCTGTTTGTAGTAGTATTTCTGAAATGCATACTATTGTCTGTCCAAGCTACAAGAAATTGTTCCTTGTATGGTTCTAACCAATTGGTAGTAACATACTTAATAGCTTGAGGACACGTACTAAATTTGGTCTTCAGATTGAAAAATTGTTCATTGAATGATGTTTCTGTTCTAACCAATACCAAAGCACTCCAACTATGCATGAACTTATCCCATTTATCTTTCATTTCAAAAACCTCCTTGCACTTCATCAGAACATTCTTGCTAATATGCCATCTACATAAAAGATTAGTGGCCATAAGTAGAACTTTTGATATGCCTTTTATCAAAACCAACTCTCTATCTGTAATAATGACTTTTGGAAAATGTGTATTCTCCATAATAGTACGCAATACGCCTAAAGCCCATGTATAGTTGTCCTCCCGTTCATGACTAAGATAAGCAAAAGGAACTAAAAATGTCAAGCCCGTTGATGTTACCCCAACAATCTCTGAGAGAGGGAGTCGATACCTATTAGTCTTGTATATGCAATCCATAATTAACACATGTGGAAATGCACGTAACAACTCCAAACTAACCGGGTGTGCCCAGAACAAGTCAGCCACCATCTCTCTATCATCACATCAATGCCACTCAACATAATTTTGAATTGACAA
The DNA here is from genome assembly GCF_004153795.1 of Camellia sinensis. NCBI lineage: Eukaryota > Viridiplantae > Streptophyta > Magnoliopsida > Ericales > Theaceae > Camellia > Camellia sinensis. The sequence goes on from NW_021026244.1 coordinate 111,447, forward strand.
TTGCCCCAATAGTTGTTGCATCTATGATCTTCTTGTCCTCTGTACTACTAAATGTCAATGACGTGCATTGTAGATTGTCTTCATTGTTGTCGCATTAAATGCATCCCTTTGTTTCAATGTAACCAATATCTCTTTTGGTCGCACCATACTTTTTGACATGTCAACTAATAAGGATGTTTCATCCTTAGATAATCTGTGAGCAAATGAGTACCCTTCAAGATGTTCAACAGACGGATGATTGTACACTCCGCATAAGACATGCAACACCCATTCATCATTTGTAGTTAATTTTTCTCCCCTTAATAGAATGGGCATCCACACTTTTTAGAATCTGTCAACCTTAATTGTTCCCCCTTGATCTTCCTGTTATCTTTATAGTAACCACTTCTTTCACAAACAAGGGTAAGTCTTAGTTTTCTGCCATTACCTCTTGCATTTGATGTCTTTACAACAATGGCAAATCCAGTCTTCCTCCCAACGTCAGAAGCCTATTTAATTAATGCTTGACGACTACTAAAAATGTAAACATAATAAATACATTTATATGTCAAATTATTAATAAAACTCAATACAAATTAAAAATAAGAAAAAATTGTATTCATAAAAAAACTTAAAAAATCTCATCTGTAATGAATTCATGACTGGAGTCCACTAATAATGCAGTATATGCATCGTTGCAATGAGTATAAGTATAATCCTTCTAAGCAAAAAAAAAATGAAACTGAACATACATGACAATGAGTAACCGAATAAATTTAAAAAGTCCGGCTTTATATTACAAAAAATGTATATTTTATTCGGCAGTTGGATACCAGACTTATATTTTTTGTTCGGCAGTTTGATACCGGACTATGTTATTTTGTTCGATTTTGAAATACAGAACAAAAATCGAAGACCAGCCTAGAAAATCAAAACAAAAACCTATCAAACAAATAAAAAAACTCACAATTTCACTTTTTTTATGGTTCTGCACTACCATTTCTTCATCTATTGCTTTATTTAATGATCAAAACACTATGATTATCACTTTTTCAAAAGAAATGTGTAAGAGAAAAGAAAAGTTGAGAAAGGAAAAAGAGTAGGGATTGAAGACCAAGGGGTGTAAGGAGATAATCAAATATATTTAATTTTAGTATTTTGCCCTTAAAAGTAATTTCACACATAGATAAAATTGGAAGAAAAAAAAAACTCATATAAAGAGTGTAAAGAAGTAAAGTAATGATGTAAGTAGAATCACCCATCGTTCTCATACCACAATTAGTTTAGTTTTTCCTCACGAGAAATGGGATTGAAAAATTAATTTATGGATTCCACAATATTGGAGGACAACGGGCTCAAATCTTCAAATTTTTTCTTCTTTTGAGAAATGCTAATCTACTTTGCTGCTTTAACAATACAAAATGAATATTTTATAAAATAAAATTATATATTTTTTAGGAAAAAAATATTTATACTGTTAACAAAATACTAAAAATTTAAAAAATATTAATTTTACATATTAACACTATAATCCTGTGGTCACCACCACACTAATAATCTCCTTAATTAATTTTATCATATTCTTAATTCCCTTCCATCATAATCAACTAAACAAACACGCCTTAGGCCTCGTTTGGGAACATGCTATTTTAGTAATTTTTTGGCTTTTTCGCTAAAATATGAGATAAAAAAAACTAGTATGTATGGGATGATTTTTTGACTTTTTATGAAAAGATTTGCAAAAAATAGAGAGAAAAATGAATCTTAACTTTTTGGTATAAGTTATAAGTTTTTTGACTTTTTTAATAACTTTTTAACTAGAATGTTAACTTGCCAAACAAGGCCTTAATATCTAATAATAGGGTTTGTTAAACTTTTAGAGCTCCAAGCTCCTTGTTATCAGAATCTCTTTCTGGTTTACTTCGACCAAGATTATAATGTTTGGTTAGTTCCTCACAATCACAGCATATTGTTTTTTAGGTGAAATTATATTAGTTATTTTTATAAAAATAATCAATATATTTGATTTTAATTTTCTTAATTCAATTTTTTAAAAATTAAGTTTTTTATTTTTCGTATTTTTTTATTTTCAGTGAATATTTTTAGATGCACCTGATTTTTTTTTTACTTTTTTTGATGTACCTTACTTAGATGTATCTAAATAATAAAATATTTGTAAAAAAATATTTTAAAAAATTAATAAATACACAAAAATACAAAAAATGTATTGAATTTTCATATTTTTTGATATTTATTGTATTTTAAAAAAAATCACAAATATTATTTTGTTCACAAATTTGCTAAATTATCTATACAATATACTTACAAAGGGATGCATTCTTTAGTATATACTTACAAAGGGATGCATTGTTTAGTATATTTATTCTAAAGTTTGTTCTTTATATTATAAGTAACAAACACTTTTAAAAACTAATTACAATAGAATAGATTAGAGAAAAATCACCTGCACCTACTAATAGACTAAAATAATTTAAAATTTATTATAATATTTTTTTATTTATATATTTTTACATAAAAAGTCAAATAAAATAAAGGGATTTTTTTTAGGGTCCCTGATATTACAATTTTATAATATAAAGGACATTTATTTTTTTCATAAATAATTGTAAAGAAGAACCATTAAAACAGTAAATAAAAAGATTAAATCACATTAAAAAAAAAGAACAATTGAACTAACTACAATGCAATCACATTAAAAAAAAAAAATCATTGAACAAACTACAACCACATCACATTTTTCTCATAATAAAAAAAATGAAAAAAAGAACCATTGACTAACTACAATCACATAAAAAAAAAAAAAAAAAAGAACCATTGACATTATAAAGAGAAAATCAATATAGTGATAGTGCATGAAATTAGTTCAAGTACATCTTTGATGGATGAATTTCCTCTTTTAGAAAGAACCATTGATCTTGCTTAGAAGATGATCTTTTTTAGTTTACATACTCTTGATGTTTTCTCTAATTTATATAATAGTGACTGCAACAGTACAAGAGAGATTTTTTTTTTTTTGGTTCCTACAAACATTTTGAAGAACCAACTTGGCAACGAAATGAATGATAAGTGGATGAATAATGGCTTTGTTGTGTATTATTGTGAAAGACATTTTCAATAACATATATACCAAATTAGGTTGTCATGCATTGCTTTCAAAATCTAAAAAGTCACCATTCTCAACCAAAAAAAAAAAAAATTAAGAAGTCACCAAGTTATCTATGAATGACATTTCGCTAAATAAAATATAAATAAATAGAAATAAAAGTAAGCATTAGATTTATGAAACAGACAACTCATAATTCATATTGTTATTTGGGTATATTAATATCAATATATACTAAAAAACAGACTAACCAGATTAACAAGGCTTAAAATAAGAATAGTTAAATGTCTGTACGCCAACACTTTTACAAACAAACAAACAAACATATCAACACACTATCCACTTGAATCTGTTGGTGCTTTTACAAACAAACACTACCAACACTTGAAACCCATTGAGTGTGTTGGTATATTTATTTGTAAAACTGTACCAAAGTTCCTTGGTGTGTTTATATGTTTGTTTGTAAAATGTTGTTCTTGACATATGTACACATTGATGACCGTTTCTCATCTGTTGGACCACTCTGGGTGCAATCACCCGGTATACAACCTGAGACGGCTGGTAATCTGCTGGCGGCAAATGGGACAGTTGGACACTCTTGACCCACATTCTCTACAAGTCTGCAAACAACATTTAATTATCACTCAAAATTGTCAAACTAACAACGGAAAATATTATACAAACTAACAAATTTTGCAAAAGTTTCTTACTCAAAAATGTGATATGTGATATGTAATAATGAAACTGTGATACCTGTGAGACAGAACCACTAGAATAATATGACAGGAGGAACAACTCATGCAAGTTAGAAAAATTTGTAAAATTTGTTAGGTTGTATAACATTACTCAAACCAAAATAATAATGTCATCACTGCATCTCACCGTGTGCCCACAGCCAAAAGCCATATCCTTCACATTAGTCAGGCAAATTGGGCAAACCTTCACTCAAATAAGAAACATAAAAGAAATAAAAGATTAATATCCTGAATAAATTATTGGAATGATCCATAAACGAAGGTCAGTCCACTTGCCTCCTTACTGTGCCTTTTTTTTTAATTAAGAAAAAAAAGAGAGAGAAGCAGAAGAAAGTGATTGACCCACCCAAGTGGTTCAATCAATTGATATGGGTGGCAAATTTATAGTCACTTTCATTTTTCCTTTGATATTTCGTCTTGTCTTGACTAATTTTTATTACGTATACCAATTGAACTAGAAAATATCCAACTTTTCTGGCAACTTTCAAGGTATATAGGAGAACTTTTACAGCACTAACAAGCAATTGTATCTATGGGACAAGAGAAGCAATAAGAGTCAGGCTATTACCTGGTTTTGTTCATCTACCACAGGTGTCGAAAGATTGCTTCGTTCACGAGAAGGACGGGGAGTGTAAGGAACTGGGGGAGGGCGTGGAACTACTTTCTTAGCTTTTCCTGTCACACGTCTTTTGCCCAACACGATAAATGAGAGAGAGAGAGAGAGAGAACATGCATAGCAAATGCTACTGAATGCTTTTCATTAGACAAGGCCTTCAGAAAAAAGCCCAAGTCATTCTCTTATATATATATATAGAATTAAGTTGAAAGCATGTATGCATCCATGAGAATTATCATCTCCAAAACAATAATTAAAAAGATGAAATGACCTCACTGTATAAATTTTTAAAATTGACAAGCATAGGGTACCATTCTAGGAACTCTGAAGGAACCAACATAAATTACTAAGTAAAACAATTGGAATGACCTCAGTTCCATGTACTTCAAATTTCTACGGTGATTACAAAGGAGCTCTTATCATTTGATGAAAGGCTCAAAAGTAAAAATTAAGAAAAGGATTAGTTTAGTACTCAAAATTGCAATATAAAGTGGAAACAAGATTAAATGCTCCTTACCCTAGCAAACCAAGCTCAATGGCTGCTTTGTATTGAATGGGAATCTCCATGAGAGCAGCAAGAGCAAAAGCAGTTTCTTTCTCAGAGGGAGTAGCATCTTTAGACATAATGGCAGTGAAGTTAACAAACTGTACACATGGAAGACAGTCAACCAAAGAGACTCTTAATGTTGAATTATAACATGGGTAAGTTGCTTAAAGATATGCTACATTGCTAGCTACTGGCCTTGTACCTGAAAGTTATCAAATTCACGATCAGGGACCTTGTCATCAAATTTCTTCATGTCTTCCCAAGGCCCATCACCAACACCAACAAGAACAATTGATAATGGATAGTTACTGGTCAAATAAAGTAAAAAGAAGAAAGGCAGGGAGGGGCAGAATTGGAATGTTATTAGAATTTAGTTTTCAGTATCACTTCTTGATGTGGACTTTGCAAGATCAGCTAAACCTTCCAATGCAAAGCTTAATTGGATTAAAAGCAAACACAAAAAATAATATAAAATAAAACCTTAAAAGTTGGGAGAATTATTATATTATTAATATCTTGATTCAAGATGATAAAGAAAAAAATTCATTCAGGTATATCTGTTGTATACACCACAGATTTATCAATTAAACACCAAGTTGCTCAGGATAATGAAAGTCCTGAGAAGAGTAAGGGGGAATCTGGAGAGAGACTATGCATACTGATGACAAGGAACTAGGGAGTGTAAGAGAAGGGTGAAAACTATGTTCCCTTAGCTGAATGGTTTGATAATAAGAAATTGAAGAAGAATAAGTCAAAAGGAAGAAGTCTCTTGAGAAAAAAAAAATGATTAAGATAGGCTCTTGGGAACATTAGGAGTATGAATGACCCTATTAAACAAATACATGTTAAGAAGTTGCTTGTGGATAATAAATTGTACCTTTCAGGAATTGTTGAGACCAAGGTGAGGAAAGAAAACTGATTCCCACCCTGAAACATAGCTTGCCTATTTAATGGGAGGTGGTGCAAATTGGTAAATGTGATGGAAGAAGATAAAGATCGAGGAAAATGTAGATTGCTTCAACACGCTTTAATAAATCACTTTCCTTAAGATGATATTCGCTCCCGCCAATTCTACTGAAACTATTGTGCACCGGATTACCAACGAATTTGCCTCCAGGATAAAATAAACCCTAGTCTAATGACTGTTGTCTAATTGCGTTATGCACAAATGAAATAATATCTCGACTACCTTTGGATTTTCAAATCCACCAAGTAGAAGAAGAGTGATATGAATTCTAGAGAGAAAATATGACATTCTATCTTTGACTTGTGTGATATGATTCAAGAGGAGTGAACAATCATGAGACCAAAAATACCCAAAACCCAACACCAATGCTGTAACCCTGAAACCACACTTGTTCTCTTGCTGAAGGGTAATTGAGCCCTGAAGCAAATCCGCTTCCTTGCTCACTCCCTGTGCCCCTGCTATATTTTCATCTCTCTTTCATCTCTACCAACCCTCTCAATATCACTCCTAGAATCCCCACAAGTTCTCTATTTATAGGCAAACCATAGATATCCTAGTCCCACACAATTAATAAAACCCTACACATTGGATTCCTGATGAATTCTAAACTCCAAAACCTAATCCAAATACATGTAGAAACCAATAATTGTATGGGTCTCGCAAAATACAAGAGACACACCCAACAAAATTGACCTTCTAAAAGGCCTAGATAACTGAAATTTGTAATTGTAATTGTAACCCAGTTCCATTACAACAATTATAATCCAACTAAACAGGATCAATGTAGCAAAAGCCTTAAACAAGATCTAAATGGACTAAAATATTGTTATGTCAAAATACCTTGCATTGACAATAGAATTAATTGTTTTCTCTTCTTGTGGGCTGAGTTCCTCGTCACCCGTGTTCACGCTTCTTGTGACCTTAATGAAAAATGAAATTATGTTTGGGAGGCCAAGTGAGTGAGTTGAGTGTGTGTGCGTATTCATGTGTATCAGAGAAAGGCAGCCTTAGAAGTGACCTGGCCATCTGCTATGATAACCAAAACATGGTATTGCCCACCACTTTTCTCCACAATGTCTACTGCAGCCTCAACTACCGGTGCATAAGATGTTGGTCCTTTAACACAATCAAATAAATATCTATAAGATTTCTTGAGATAATAAAACATTGATGGTATGTTATGATCAGAAACAGCCCATGGGTTAATTAGAAAAGCAGAATGGTCTACAAATGACCAACAAAATATGAACACCATATAGATATAAAAGGAGCAAGACACCAACCAGACAGTCGCAAGTTTGGAACTATCTGCTTGTAGCAACTTAAGACTTCTTCAAAGCCATGGCAAGGTGAATGATCATTGTGAAAGCTAAACACTTCTTGATCATGGGTAGTAGCTATCAAGGGAAAAATTAAAACAATGAATACAAGAAAAACTTGAATTCGGAATAAAATTTTCAAAGAGGATCATAACTTACAATCACCAAACCCAAAACAGGGAATTAAGTTATCTTCATCAAAGGGAGCCAATGTCTTTCCGATAATAGAGATAGCTTTCTCATATGGATTAGGTATATCACCAATCTTATGCAGGCTCCGATTGTTGAATGAGATTTTGCCTTCAGTGACAACATTAATGCATTAGCCCCAACATACACGTAAATTTAAGACAAACGCTCCCATAAGAACATAAATAATCTGAAGGTAAATGCAATGTTTAACCAAATATAAATTCAAAGACAATGTGATCATTGGTTTCAAGGCCATGGAATAATTATTAGACAACTATGGAGAGGCCATGTTATTATGTCGGAAAATAAACTTGGTTTACACCTATACAAACCTGTCCACTCATTACTTTTTGTGAAATCTATTCCAATAATAAGATTTGACGACTCAAGGCCTGATTCTCTCAAGGCTGCAGTAACCTGAGAAAGGAAAGCATGTTCTGAACTGCATCAAATCAGGAGTTCAACACAAACAAAAAAAAAGAAAAAAGGAAAAAAAGAAAAAGAAAAGTATTTGCATAGAGTGAAACAACATAATCAGCCAATCTGCATATAGTGTTTAGTGATTACTAGAATTTAATGTCGATGGAAATTGGTAACAGACATGAACCCCATATGCTAAAGTAGACACTTGAGTTCAGCACAAAAAAAGAAGAAGAAAAGAATAAGAATAAATAAAGAAATAAGAACAAAAATAAGGAATTTGACGGCTATAATGGCATCTCCATCAATTTATTCAACATAAGAGTATCAATGAAAAATTTTCAACATAAAAATGTTCATGCTTCATTGGACACAATGAGTTTTCTATCAAACTTAGCTTCTTGTTTTTCTTGGTTGATTGATTCCTAAACAAATCAATAAATGACAAGTACTAGTCAACGCCATTGTGTGTAAATTTAGGGTTGATGTTTTAGGGGTCTTAAGAATTTTCCATTGGAAGGATATATTTCTTCTTGTTTATTATTGCATAAATAGAGATCAACCAAGAAAAATGTTGCATCATGGATTTGCATTGGAGAAATCTGTCTTCCATCCACCAGTTAACATATACCATATTTGTCTAAAGGGTAGTGGCATTCAACTGCAAATTTGTTGCAGTCAATAGTTTAAGCCGATGACCATTTCTTCCTTTTAAATGATTTTATTGATGAGTTCATTTCTTCCTTTTAAATAATTTTATTGATGAGTTCAACATCATGAACATAAAGTAAATCAAATAATCTCCACTTCTTTGATAGAACTGTGGAAAAACTTCGATGTCTTATTCTAATTTGCACTGGACCCATATTTCTCCAAAAAAAGCTTATACATACATCAATGTTAGTACATAATATAGCCATATGTCTATGTATAATGTAGCTGATCAAAGATATTACTCAAGAATGAAGAAGACTCCAAGAAAAGGGAGGAGAAGGTGGTAAGTTCCTTGGCCTAATTGTTTATAATTTATGGGACCAACCTTGTTATGAGTTGGGAATAGGACTCGAGAGAATTTGGAACTTGGCTAAAGATGAGGAAAATCACAGACAACGGGCCTACAACCAGCATACTTTTTTACAGCATCCATTCCATACAAAATTACTAAAACCTAAGACTCGCAATTAGTAATTAATTTTTTACCTTAGAAACTGGCTAACAAGTAGAGGTATACTGTGGATTGAATGAGAGAAAGGGGACTCAATCCTCCAAGTTCAGTCAAGAACATGATCAAGCTCTGAACTGTTGTATTTTATACTTCGTTTTGTCACAAATTGAATCCAAAACATCAACTTGACATCCTTCATATGTTATTCAGAAAATCCTTCTATAAATAAGGTTTTGAAAAGTGGTCGCTGGTGTAAAGGCGAAAACGTAATGGTGGTAATTTCCCAAACTAAGCCTCTTTTGCATCCTAATACTCAAACTAGGCCTAGTTTGGACGGAATTTTCAAACTAAGCTAAAGCTCACGCTTTCACTGTTTGGAGTCCAAAATATAATGAATAGTGAAAGTGCTATTAAAAACCGCACTTTTAATTAATAAAGCGCTGTTGAAAATCACGCTTTTAACATAAATTTTTTTTTTTTAAAGAAAACGCTATTCGAAATAGCGCTTTCACTGTGCATTCGTATTCGGAAGAAAACGCTATTTGAAATAGCGCTTTCACTGTGCTTTCTTAGGAAAATATTTAAAATATATTAAAATGTGACTAAAGTAAAACACAAATGCTTTGTAGCACAAATGGTAGTGTGCTTGTCTTGCACCACAGTGGCGTGGGTTCAATCCGCGGGAATTGCTACCTTTCATTTTTTTTTTTTCTTCCACCCACTCTACACTTTATATATTTATTATGTAATTTTTTTTTTCTTCCACCCACTCTACACTTTATATATTTATTATGTAATTTTTTTATCAAAAAAAAAGTAAAATGTTTGTTTGGTTAACTAAATTTTTTTTCTATAAAATACAATTTTTTTCAAAATGTCAACATGATTATTTAAAAAATATTCAGTGTATTTGGTTTGAATTTTTTGGATTTAGTTATTTGAAAATTGAGTTTTTTTATTTTCGTATTTTTTTGTTTTTAGTGAATATTTTTAAAATTTTAAATTTTTTTTTTTACTTTTTCAGATGCACCTTAGTTAGATGTATCTAAAAAGCAAAAAAATTGTAAAAACATATTTTACAAAATTCATAAATACATAAAAATACAAAAAATGTACTGAAAAAATAATTTTGTATTTTTAGTATCTTTTCAGCAAATTATGCACAGTGAAAGCGTACTCAAAAAATATTTTTTCAGCAAAATGTACTCTTTTAAAATGTACCAAAATATTTTAAAAGCGTGCATTTTTTGAGTACATTTTGCTGAAAAAATTAATATTTTGTATTAATTTTTTCAGTACATTTTTTGTATTTTTTCACTCACTCTATACTTTATATATTTATGAAAAAATAAAAAAATGTACGCTTTTAAAATGTACTAAAATATTTTAAAAGCGTACATTTTGCTGAAAAAATATTTTTGGAATACACTTTCACTGTGCATATTTTTTTGAGTACATTTTGTTGAAAAAAATGAAAATTTGCTGAAAAGATACTAAAAATACAAAAATATTTTTTTAGTTCATTGTTTATATTTTTATGTATTTATTAATTTTGAAAAATATTTTTTTACAATTTATTTACTTTTTAGATACATCTAACTAAGGTGTATCTGAAAAAGTAAAAAAAAAATATTTAAAATTTTAAAAATATTCACTAAAAACAAAAAAATACGAAAATAAAAAAACTCAGTTTTCAAATAATTAAATCCAAAAAATTCAAACCAAATACACTGAATACTTTTTAAATAATCATGTTGACATTTTGAAAAAAATTGTATTTTATAGAAAAAAAATGTAGTTAACCAAACAAACATTTTACTTCAAACCAAATATACTGAATATTTTTTAAATAATCATGTTGACATTTTGAAAAAAATTGTATTTTATAGAAAAAAAATGTAGTTAACCAAACAAACATTTTACTTCAAACCAAATATACTGAATATTTTTTAAATAATCATGTTGACATTTTGAAAAAAATTGTATTTAACTTAATTGAAAGGTAGCAATTCCCACGGATTGAACCCAGGCCACTGTAGTGCAAGACAAGCACACTACCATTTGTGCTACAAAGCATTTGTGTTTTATTTTGGTCACATTTTAATATATTTTAAAAATTTCATAAGAAAGCACAGTGAAAGCGCTATTTCAAATAGTGTTTTCTTCCGAATAGGAATGCACAGTGAAAGCGCTATTTCGAATAGCGTTTTCTTCAAAAAAAAAATTTATGTTAAAAGCGTGATTTTCAACAGCGCTTTATTAATTAAAAGCGCGGTTTTTAATAGCACTTTCACTATTCATCACATTTTGGGCTCCAAACAGTGAAAGCGCGATTTGTAATAGCGCTTTAGCTTAGCTTGGAAATTCCGTCCAAACTAGGCCTAGTTTGGGAAATAGGATGCAAAAAAGGCTTAGTTTGGGAAAAGCCCCGGTAATTGGAGCCGTAATTTTTTATTTTTTATTTTTTTGCATAATTTGAAGAAAATTTATCGATATGTATATTTTTATTTTTAGAATGTTTAAAATAGATTTTGATCAATTTTTGTTAAGTTTTAAGTATAATCTAATATATTTCATATTTTCAAATCACTAACAGATATTTTTTATATTTTATTTAAAAAATTAATTAAGAATAATTTATTTTAAACGTCTACAATTTATTTTTGACCAATACTTGAACTAATTAAATAAAAAATATTCACAATTATTAAATGAAATGATTATAAAAATAAAAGTTGTGTCATAAACAAAAAGAGTAATGATTCATCCCCCTTTTTCCCCCACCCCCTTTGACCCCCTCTCTCTCTCATTGGTTACCTTTTCTTTTTCTTTTTCTTTTTTTTCCTGCTCCTCCAATCACCCCCTGCCACGTGGCAAAGGGGGGTGAGGGGGTGACCCCCAAAAAGGGGTCCCAAACATTATTCTAAACAAAAATTATTTTTGAGGCATTTTTTTAGACAACATTTTACAGCTAACTAAATAAAATTATTTACAATTACGGTCTTGTTTGGAAACAGGCTATTTTAATATATTTTTAGCTTTTTATGAAAAGATATTCAGAAAAGTAGAGAAAGTAATGTGATAACTTGTAATAACCTTTTAACTAAAATATATAGTTGATAAACGAATCCTAATTATTAAATGAAATGATTATAATAATAAAAATTTGTCATAAATAAAAATTATTTTTGAACTACTGATTTTATTTATTTTTTAAAAAACATTTTTGAACAAAACATTATATTAACAAAATAAAAAATATTTACAACTAAATATTAAATAAAATAATTACAAAAATAAATACAATTACTATTTATATATATTTTTATTTTACATGCTAATATAATGAAATAAAAATTTTAAAAAATTATAGAGAAAAAAAAATCATATAAGATATTTCCTTTAAGTTTCAACCACTTTAGTATTTGTTTTTTTTTTATTTATAAACTTTTATTTATTTATTTTTTTGGAAAAGGAAATAATATTATAAAATAGTGTAATGGTGTATAACGGATCCTTATTACGTAATACCGAAACAACCATCACACATATAAGTTTTTGTCACCTTGCTATAATGGTTGACGATAACCACACAACATAATGATTGCAGCTGATTTTTAAAACCTTACTTCTATGTCTATTTGGCATTCAAAATTGGATTTCTGGCAGGATTTATTATTAGAATAATACTTGGGATCCCTTTTTGGGGGTCACCCCTCACCTCCCTTTGCCACGTGGCAGGAACAAAATAAAAAATATTTACAACTAAATATTAAATAAAATAATTACAAAAATAAATACAATTACTATTTATATATATTTTTATTTTACATGCTAATATAATGAAATAAAAATTTTAAAAAATTATAGAGAAAAAAAAATCATATAAGATATTTCCTTTAAGTTTCAACCACTTTAGTATTTGTTTTTTTTTTATTTATAAACTTTTATTTATTTATTTTTTTGGAAAAGGAAAGAATATTGTAAAATAGTGTAATGGTGTATAACGGATCCTTATTACGTAATACCGAAACAACCATCACACATATAAGTTTTTGTCACCTTGCTATAACGGTTGACGATAACCACACAACATAATGATTGCAGCTGATTTTTAAAACCTTACTTCTATGTCTATTTGGCATTCAAAATTGGATTTCTGGCAGGATTTATTATTATTATCATTTTATTATTTAAGAGGCAAGAGACGGTGGGGTGGGGAAGCAACCAATTGAGTGATCCGCGGTATTGTCTTAGCGGCTTTAGTAGCTAAAGACTCAATCTAGGCTCTAGAGACAAGACAACCACGACCACCATTACCACCAACAGATAGATGATATAAAGCCACTCTCTCGCATAAGAGAGAAGGGATTTTTTTTGGGTGAATAGAGAAAAGGGATTAGCCAACAAGTAATAGTTGCAAAATTGGGGGTTGTGTGATTGAATAATCACCTTTGTCTAGGTGGGTATGTTTGTTTGTTTGTTTTTCAATGGATAATAAAATATATAATTTTAATTATAGTATATGTTTTTAGATTATTAGTGGTAGGATTATAAATATAAAAAAAATTGCTAATATCACCGGATAATATCCATGGAAGTTTAACAAAAATTAGAATCAAACAACATAATAGCTATAGCTATAACTATAATTGGCGGAAGGAATCAAAGAGACATGACATGATTTTGAGGAAAAGCAGGGGGGGCCGCGGAAAGAAAGAGGGAGAAGGAGAGAAAGAAGCACAAGTACCTGATCGAGGGTATAGTAGTTGTCGGGGATGAAGTCGTACTTCTTCTTCTTGTTCTTGTTCTTATTAACTGCAGTAGAAGATGTAATACTAGTAGTAGAGGTTTGTTGACTGACAGGAGGGAATGAAGACGACGGCTGCTGCTTTGCCGTTTCCTCAGAAGACATGATTGGCCTATTTAAAGAAGTCGTTCTTCTTCTTCCTCCTAGTTGTGCTCCTACTCCGACGGTGCTGGTGCTGGTGCTGGTGCTGGTTCTGGTGCTGGAAGTGCCGCCGCCTCCGCTACTGCTATTGAAACCCCTGCGGTTCTGCCTCCGAAACGGAATTATATTTCCCATTTCATTTTTCTTTTTCCCTTCATGAAATTGACAAGGAGACAAAAGGAGAATTGGAGTGGAGTGTAATAAGAGCCAACTTTTTTTGCTTTCCAGGAGACATCCATGTCCCACTAGGCAGGTTGATGCGGATGCCCCCTCCTTACTTTTTCACTACTAACATTAATTCAATTGATTAGTACTATTACTGGGAGTCGTACTTGTACTTGTTTGTTAGTAGAAGCAGTTAGTAATTGTTGTTGGATAATGGAAAATTTTCTGCTGTATTTGTGAGGACGAGAGACAAACCGGGGAGGACGACCACCGCCGACTCAATCGCACCATCTAACTGAAATAAAATTATTAGATTTTTAAGATTATTATGCCACATTGTTTATGTCAGGTTTTTAATAAATAAAAAATTACAATACTAAATAATTTCTTATAACTTTAATCTCAATGATTACTTCAAAAACGAATAGATTGCTTTACCCTTTCCTTTTCCTTTTGCTTTTTGGGCAGAGGAGGTAAAGGGGATGGGCCAATCCAGGAATATGATTCTCCTCCGGAGAGCTTCTCTACGTACCCCACCTTTTCTTGAATTCACATTATTATTTATTTTTTTATTAAATTATTAGTTATTGAATAAAAAGTATGAGAAATTGTGTTTTAATGGAATAGTAGATGATTGATTTTTCATTGATAATACAAGTCTCTTGTGTATATGTATGCTATAAGTTTTTTCTATTTTTGGTGTAAATTTTTCTTCGCTAGAGTTTTTGTCTGGACCCGAACCCCCCTCCATAAGGGTCGGTGAGGTGATCGGCCAATAATCCGAGATTATCAAAAATTATCATGTACAAATTAAAATAATCATAGCTAGAGAAAGCTTAATACATAATTAAAACAAATAATCTATTGAGCTGTAAATCTACACGAACAATCACATGATTACATTAATATATCCATCCTGTAATACATACATAACATCATGTACAAAAACATTTATACACACACACATATATATATATATATATAAACGTCAAAACCCCAACACCATAAACATAAGCTTGCCAAAGGCCATCTAAACTTAGCCTCAACTTGGAGGCACCAAAAACTCAAAAGGCTTCCGATGGTGACTTGGCTAAAGGAATCATTATGTGCTTGTTCTTCATGTCACCCATCTATACATATATATACATACAGTAAGTTAAAACTCAGTGAATAATATTAAAGTAAAGGAGTTTGAAAACAAATTCCGAATATATCATATTCATAAAACAAATCATAACAAAATCTGTAACGCCCTCAAAAATAATACAAAAGACCAACATTCTTCTATTCATCAAAGTAGTTCTTACAACAGTATTATAGGTTATTAACAAAGCAAATGCCCTACGGGCTTACAGCTTTCCAAGTTAACATTTGGTTACAAGAAAATAGAGTGCTAACTCAAATACATATTAAGCCCTTGGCCTGAATTTCATTTAATACATCAAGAAAATAGACAACAAAAATGTCTGTCCGCCTCTAACCTCCCAAGCTATGTCCTTGGAGGTGGCATGCTACCTGTACCTGAAATGATGTTCTCATATAGGGTGAGCCACAGCCCAGTAGAAATACACTAAACCAATTATAAACAATGACTAAAATAATAGCATTCAACAGATGGTCCAGACTTACATTCCCACTTATACCGTGTTACAGTTTTATGACAGTCCTGTCCAAGTTACATTTCACTTTCCGTTTCTTATCCAATTCTCAATTCATACCATAGTTCAGAACCCAGTCAAACAACTTATATGAGACAATAACTCATCTTTAACATTTTTCCATTTCTAGCTATATCAATACTTCAACAGATAAACACACAAGCTGCATCCACACTTCAAAGGATAAGCATATGAGTGATATCAACACTTCGAAAGATAAGCATATGAGCTATATCAACACTTCAAAAGATAAGCATATGAGCTATATCAACACTTCAAAAGATAAGCATATGAGCTGTATCAATTTCCGATTTAGAGGTCCAGCCCCTTTCTTCCAATAAACCGTTTGGTTTAGAGGTCCAGCCCCCTTCTTCCAATAAACCGTTTGCACAAAACAACACACACACATATATATATATATACACATCGGTAATATACATAATCAATCCATACATAAAGTTAATGTATTCTTTCAACCGTCATACTCTATGACACAGCCAATTGATTAGTTTTAGTTTGCCTAATCATCATGCATTGTCTACAACAATCAAAACTACCCTCCACCGGTAGCCCAAAGCGATTATTTCTAAACAGAAAATAAATGCATCCAACGGATATTGCAGTCAACATTTCAATTTGGTGAGCGATAAATTATTCAACTACACCCTTTAATCCCATACATTCCCAATCTCGACTTTCTCATTTCAATTCCTCATTTTTCACAATTAATTATACAAATTAATTAATCAATGTAATTAGGGCATTTTCCATAATTAATATTGCAACCCTAAGGTTTCATTTTCATCAATGTTTCAACATTAATTCCATTTCTCTATGCCAAACATGCATATAGGTTTTATATATTTAAAACCCTAACTTTTGTAAAATTACACAAAGGTCCAAACTTTCTCAAAATTACCCAACAGCCCCCAACGTAACAAAACACTAAGATTTAACGACAAAGCTCATAAAGAGGAGTAGGATATCCCTACCTCGAATGATGAAACCCAACGAAAAAGATGAAGAAAATGAAAATGCTCCAAATCTCGAAATTTTTAGGTTAAAAGATAGCCCTCGACGATCAACACAACTTTTGTAAAGGTTGGAGGTGAGAAAACAACTCCTACTAGATCAATCCTAAGAGAGAAGTTAGGGTTTTAGTGAGAGGAACTCTCAAAATAGCTTTCTGGAAAAGTAAGAGAGAGAAAGGATGTTAAAAAGTGAACAAAAAAGTCGGATCTCGACTTTATATAAAAGTCTCCCCGCTCGAGCGTGGAAACCCCCGCTCGAGCGTCACTCACAGACTCCCGCTCGAGCGGCAGATGCACTGTCACGACCCAAACCCGGCCCTATGGGTTTAGCACCGTAGCCGGCCAGTAATCCGAGATTACCGAAGGCCTGCTTAACAGTAATACAGTAAAACAGAGTACAGGGCCTGGCGGAAGCCAATACAGTAATTAAACAATGTCCAATGAGCTGTGATGGTCTGTATGCCAAAAAGATTTTTCATACATTCATACGTAAACAGTCCAGAACAGTATGCACAATATTTACATTCATTCAAACCAGGGACTCAACCCTACATAACAGTACAGAAAATATTCGGTCTATACAGAACAGTAAGACAGTACAGAAGGAGAATTCCTAAAACACCCCTAAGCCTTAGCAGATGGGCTCGGAACCTCGCAGTGAGGCACAAAGGCTGGCTTGACAAAACTGGAGTTACCCTGACGCCTCTAGCCGCGGTCTGGTGCCTGTACACCTACATATATATATGAGCAGTGAGCTAAAGCCCAGTGAATAACATAAAGCGTAAAGGGGTTTAGAACGAATGTCCTTACAGTAATGAAAACAATTCAATTCAATCAGTATTTCAGATGTTCAGTACAGTAAACAGTCATATGTGGTACATCCATTAGCATATCAGTAACAGTAGGTCTTGAGAGACCGAGCAGTAATGATGGCCATCAGTCAGTAAACAGTAGTGGTTCCACGAGGGAACCGACAGAGAATTCTGTCACAGTAACAGTAAACAGTAGGTACTAAGGATGCCACAGTACAGTTCAGAAATAAAGGACATACATTCATTCAGTAATACCAGTTCAGTAAACAGTTCAGTTCAGTATTCAAAAGATATCAGTTGAACATATCTTTACACAATTGTTACTCACAGAGTTTGGGCTACAGTAAGCTAGAGCGTGTCTCCCCAGTCGTCAACCCTACACAGTTAACAGATTGAACACACACTAAGCTACACAGCTGGGAAAGATGATAACTTAATCCCTAATTTGCCTTGGTGTGTTCTACATCTATATCCTCATTAAGATGTCTTAAACTAGGCCTAAGAATGCCTAGAATGGGATGAGGATGCAAAGATGTACATGCAAAAGTATTTTCAGAAAAACAGAGTTCCGCTCGAGCTCAGGTTTCCCCGCTCGAGCGTACATGTAACAAAGGTACCCGCTCGAGCGTAAACTTTCCCGCTCGAGCGTACCATGAAAGTACTGGATGGGTGAAATCTCCGCTCGATGCCCGCTCGAGCGTGAGACCTGACTCCGCTCGAGCGCCCAATCCTCCGCTCGAGCGGACTGCAGAACAGTGCAGAGATACTGGATGCTCGAATTCTATGCTCGAGCGGTACTTCCTCCGCTCGAGCGGAAGTGCAGAATCTGGAAAACCCAGATTGCACCTCCAAGCCAAAAACCAAGTTCAAAAGCATCAAAACTCGACCTCTTGAGCTAAATTTCCAGAAAACACATGTAAACTCATAGTTAAACATGATTCAAAACTCAATTTGAGAAATCAAAGCCCAAGGGTGTTTAATTCAAACCCAATTTCAAACCAATTTTTCCAAGAACAATCCTCAGAACATGACATGCAATGATCTTTAATCATTTCAAAGCTTTATGTTGTTTAAAAGACTCAAATCCTTTCAAAACAAAGATGAACTCATGGAGTATGACCAAAAGAATGGACATGCATGT
The DNA here is from genome assembly GCF_004153795.1 of Camellia sinensis. Lineage (NCBI taxonomy): Eukaryota > Viridiplantae > Streptophyta > Magnoliopsida > Ericales > Theaceae > Camellia > Camellia sinensis. The sequence continues at coordinate 130,289 of NW_021026244.1, forward strand.
TGAGGAAACATGGACTACAACCTCAAAACTTCATAAATGTACATGCAATGGCAACAATGTAAGCTTTTCAATTCAAAACATTAAACCATGTTTTGGCTCTACTCCCAATCAATATGACATGAACCATGCAAGAGTCAAACTTAAAACATGACAAGAAGCAATGAGCTACTTTAGTCTTGTAGTTCAAGAAGGGAGCTCAATTAACCTAACAACCTCAACAATTTCCTTCAATTTCCATGCAATTCTTCAGATGAAAACCAAATTCTCTCTCCTCTCTCCTCTCTCTAGGTCGGCTAAGCACAAATGAGAAATGGGCTGATGAAATGTTCTTGCAGTGTGTACTAAAGCTCAAGTGTGTGTATTGAGATATGGTCCACATCAAGGGCAAACGGTAATAAGTCCAACTCTTTATTAGCTTATTATCTATTTATCATACCTAATCAGTTGTTCAGATAAATATAACCATAAAATCATACATTAATATGAACGGATCATAAAACACTAAATCAGTTCGCGAAAATCGGCGCACCCGATAAGGCCTTCAATTAGCAGTTTAAACATATAAACATGAACAGATAATCAGACAATCAAACAGATAGAATGCAATTAACTAACATATACTCGGTCAATTCAGTTTCCAATTTCAGTCAGTCAGTTCAGTACTTTAATCAGTTCAATTATCAGTCAGTTATCAGTCATTATCAGTTCCGTTTAGCAGTAATCGGTGATTATCGGTAATCAATCAGTCATTAATCAGTAAACAGTATGAGGGTTGTTACATGCACACTCCCAGAACTTTTACAGACATGGTCCCCGCTCGAGCGTCAAACTCCCCGCTCGAGCGTTAGACACAAACTCCCGCTCGAGCGGCCAATCCCCCGCTCGAGCATCTACCACTGCAGACGAGATACTGGATGGGTGATTTCCCCGCTCGAGCGGATAAGCAACAACAAAGGCCCGCTTGAGCGTCAAAGCACCGCTCGAGCGAAGAGACCAAAAACTGGGCAAAGATTTTACGTTTTAAAACACAACCAACTTATTCCCAACTTGCCTAACACAACCCAAAACTCGAACACAAAGAGTAAGAGATAGAAAGAGGATAAGACAACAGCACCCTTACGGAACCGAGTCTGGATTACAGTTAAACACAAAAAGGGAAAACCGGGATTGCTATAAAATCATTCTCATATCTGAACATAATAATGGTACATTCAATAGAATATAACACATTGTCATCCGACTAGAGTAATCGGTTCCGGATACCGATTATCAAACATATCACCACTTCGTCAAGTGGTTAGTGAGATCTTGTAAACATATAGATGTCATAGACCCACATTATTATGATGTCCCCCATGACTTGAGACTTTCTTTGGATGCCATAATAGATCAAAATAGGATATTCATTCATTTAAAACAAAATAACGTTTCAGAAATCAAAAAAAAAAAACATTTCAAAAATTAGTCGAGGTACATGCAAGTTGGCCCGGACACCTTGAGTTATCAAAAAAAATATTTTAAAAATTATAGCTAATCAAATAACATTTCAAACATAATTCATATAAACATATCTTTACAATAATGCTACTCACAGTGCATAGTCAGATGATACACCTTGACGGATCAACCTCCATAATACACACAAAGACATACACATTGAAACACAACTCTAATCAATACTTCAGCTTTCTAATCCGTTACTTAAGTTGGTTTCTAACTTATCAATCTTCCATGACGTCTAAATTATGTCTAGAAATGCTTAGAAGAAAATGAGAATGAAAATATAAACAAATGTTGTTTTTCAAAATGCACTGAAAATTGGGTCATGGTATTATTTCCACTATGAGTAATATTCTTATAAAGATATGTTCGAAATATATTTTGAAAATCGCTACACGATGATGAATTTGAAATGTTTATTTTATATGAATGAATAAATATCCCTTTTTGAAATGTATTTGTGGCATCTTTTTGTGAGGCCCTTGTTTAGGAGAAATAATACCATGGCCCATTGATTAATAGGCCCTCACCAAGGAAAAACAATACCATGGCCTATTGGATTAATTGAAACAGAGATCTCTAATATTAGACCTTAATGGTCCACATTGAATTATTGATTATTGATTGACCCATTGTGATTCAATTGGATTGACCCCAGTGGTCCTATTGGTTTCAACCCATTGTTATACTGTTACTCTATTGGATGTACCACGTATAAAACTCAATTGGTTATTGTTATTGCAAATATTGATATGATTGGATATATTAATTGTTTTGGAAATTTGAAGGTATGTTTTATGAGATGATGGGCTTTGTTATAGCAAATGTTTTGACATGAATGTGAAATATGATTCATTTTGGAATTGTAAAATATGTTTTTATATCATGTTGGATTTCATTCATTAACCTTTTTATTTTGGTATTACTCAGTGGGTGCATTTGATTGGGGAAGACTATTTTCTATTTGGATTGTAATCTATTAGAAGCCTTTTATCCGGTGTTTTTTTTTTCTAGTCTATCGGACATGGAATCCGACCGGATTCCTTATCCCCCATATGTGGGATTATTCTGTCCCGTGGGATGAGGGGAGGGGTGAGACAATTTTCATGGGATAACAATCTCATGAAGATTAGGTGGTAAAATGACCATTTTGACCCTCTACTATTTAATTATATATTATATTTAGTAAAATTCAATAAAATTTAAATTTCTCAATTTAAAAATAAAATAATTTTATTTAACTTTTTATTGATGTTTTATTTATTTAATTTTTTAAAATATTTTTTATAGATATTTTATTAATGTTTTATTTTAAAATTTTGTTTATATTTTATTTAATTTCATTATTTATATTTTAATAGATGTTTTATTTAATTATTATTATTTTTTAAAATAAATTTATTTAAATTTTAATTAAAAAATAACATATACTTTTATTGATATTTTTAAAAATAAATTTATTTACTTGTGTAAAAAATAAAATAAAATAAATTTTTATTTAATCTAACTAAAAATAATTATAATATTAAATATATGTTTAATATTGTTATTACTTAGTAAACAATTGAAAAATGATAAAATAGTCTTTTGAACATTTATTCTTATCCAGTCCATCCAACCAAACATTGGATTTACTAAAAATAATCTTTTTCAGACATCTAATCTCATGAGAAAGCAAACACAGGATATATATCCAATCCAACCAAATAGTTCTAGGGATTCACAGTCTCAAGATTCAAATCCGATGGATTCTGATCCCCCTTACCCAGTTCGTCCAATCAGATGTAAGTGAGTAATTGGAAGATTGGTATTAGAGTTTGTCTCGGAGCCCACCCCTTTGGAATACTCTTGAGAAATATTGATGGACTTATAATTTTGGGAGTTTATTGAATTGAATCTGCTGTGAACTATTATTTATGACATTGATTTTACAAGAATGAATGAGAGTGAGATTACTTTGTCATCATATTGTGTGTTTCTTAAAATATGAATTTCAAATAGGTTTTGTTAATGTTTGACTGATAATTGCCTACAGGAATTTGTGACAACGTGAATGTGTTTGCTACAATATCGAATTGATCTTGTCGATAACTATTATTATGACCGTTTCGTTTTGTTATTGGGATTTAATCCCTAGATTATATTTTGTGTTGTACATAAGCTTGATTTTAGACTTATGTGCACATATATATGTATATCGAAGTTTGTCATGTTTCATTTAAGCATGCACAGCTCATTGGACGTTATATTTTATTATTTATAGGCTTCCGCCAACCCCTATTGCATTGTGTGGGAGGAGATGGGGGATGTACTCCACGGTTTATTAGAAGAACGGGGCTGAACCTCTAAACCGAATCTTGTGACAGTGATACAGCACTACAATGTGTATCAGGCTGCGAATTAGAAGTGTTTTCTTGTGACAGTGATACAGCACTACAATGTGTATTAGGCTGCGAATTAGAAGTGTTTGTTTGATTTGATATAGCACTAAAATATATATCGTTATTAATTGTGAAGTATAGAAGTGTTTCTATGTCATGTTGATACATCACCACAATGTGTATCGTTCGTATAGTATGGGAGTGGCTTATGTGTTATTGATACAGCATCAAAATGTGTATCCACCATGAATTTCGAAAGTGTTTTTAAGATGAGTCTTATTCTCATCAAGTTATTTGGCTAAGTTTTGAGCCTTGTTTTCAAACTCAAAGTTGAAAAAGAAATGAGAAATGAAATGTAACATGGATTTAAATGTCATGAAACCGGAATGTGATATAAGTGAGTGTATCGGTATTGACCATCTATCAACTGCTAATCTTTTAGTCATTGTTCATAGCTGGTTTAGTGTATTTCTGTTGGGCTGTGGCTCACCCTTTATGGGACATCATTTTCAGGTACAGGTAGCATGCCACCTCCAAGGACATAGCTTGGGAGGCTAGAGGCAGACAGACTGCTTTTTTATTTTTTTTCTTTTGATGTATTACATGTAATTTCAAGCCAAGGGCTTAATATGTATTGAGTTAGTACTCTTCTTTTTGTAACCAAGTGTTAACTTGGAAAGCTGTAAGCCCGTAGGGCATTTGCTTTTATTGTTAACATGTAATACTTTTGTAAGAACTACTCAAATTAATGGAAAGATGGTTGGTTTCTTTGTATCAATGCATGTCTATAGAGATGAGTTTTATGTATTTTTTTGAGGGCGTCACAACTTGGTATCAGAGCGTACCGGGTTCGAATACTTTGGGTACGTGGGAAGTGATTAGTATCACAATGGGTTTGTCTCGCTTGTTAGAAACTTATGTGTAACATTATGTGTTTATTTGATAACATATTTATGTGACTACTTGGGTATGGGATTTAGTTTCTAGGATGTTGATTGGATCCTTGGGTTTCTGTGAGTCTTGTTGGAAAAGCACTTGATCAATGCTGTTTCTAACCGGAACTCTAGTAACGCCTCGGGACTATCATTATCCAGAAATGAAATTCGTAGGTGCTTATGTGTTTATGTGCTTACGTGGAGTGAATTACAGTTGTCCATGTATTAGGACGCGAGTGTTTAGTTTTGGCACATTTATGAATGTGCTAACGCTCTTCGTTACCTTTATTAGGATGTCAGGACGAGGACGTGGTAGACGTGGTAGACGTGGCAGACGTGGTAGGCAGGAGATGCCTTTACTGGATGATATTCCGTCACAGCAGGAGGGAGTTGGTCAGGCTAATGTGGCCAAGCCAGCAGGTCAGAAGGCTATGGGCGCTTTAGCCCGAGGGATAGCCGATGCTTTGAGGGAGTCTGTGGGTATTTTCCGAGCTGAGAATCCAGTTCAGGCCCAGGTTGTTGAGGCAGGGCCTTCCTTCTTGAAAATAGAGTTCTTCCGGTCTAACCCGGACGAGTTTATTGGGGATCCGAAGGAGCCACTGAAGGCTGATGAGTGGTTAGAGCAAATGAGTAAGACGTTAGAGATGCTTGGCATCGAGGACGGAGCGTTGAAGGTGACCTTAGCATCCTTCCAGCTAAAAGGGGGTGCGGGTCAGTGGTGGAAATACATGAGGGGCCGTATTGCTGGCACGTGGGAGGCTTTTGCGTAGGCTTTTCAGGAAAAGTATTTATCTCCAGCAGTCAGGGAGAAGCTGAGAGACAAGTTCTGTCAGTTTTTGCAGTTGAGTTCTTCAGTAGCCGAGTATGAGGCTGCTTTCACTAGCTTGTCCAGGTTCGCACCTGAACTTGTGGCGTCCGAGGAACGCCACTGTATCGAGTTCGAGAAGAGGTTGAGGCGCGACCTCAAGATGAGAGTTGGAGGTTCGATGATTCGAGATTATGGGCGCTTGGTCGATGCTGCAGCCCATATGGAGATCATGATGCAGGAAGAGGAGGGACAGAGGGGCTCCAAGAGGAGCCAAGATGGTCAGGGTGATGGCAGGAGACAGAGGGGTGCTAACCCTCAGCAGTCTCAGGGTAGTGTTGCTAGGTCGACCTTTCCAGTGCCGAGTGCAGGCTCGGGGAGAGGTAATCAGGGGGAGTTCACCTGTTACAAGTGTGGTCAGTTGGGCCACAAGGCTTCAGTTTGCCCACAGAGGGGAGGAGGTCAGAGAACTGCTTCATCTTCAGCTAGACCGCAGAGCCAGAGTCAGGGCAGGGGTCAGTCCTT
>NW_021026244.1:137476-148313 GCF_004153795.1 Camellia sinensis
GACTACTGGAAGTTGAATCGGGCTACGGTCAAGAATAAGTACCCTATGCCCCGTATAGATGATTTGTTTGACCAGTTGAAGGGTTCCCGTTGTTTCTCTAAGATAGACTTGAGATCGGGTTACCACCAGTTGAGGGTCAGGGAGGAGGATATTCCTAAGACGGCATTTCGTACGCGGTATGGCCATTATGAGTTTCTGGTGATGCCGTTTGGGCTCACCAATGCACCGGCAGTCTTTATGGATTAGATGAACTGGATCTTCCGGGAATTCTTAGACCGTTTTGTAGTCGTTTTCGTGGACGACATTCTGATTTATTCACCTTCAGAGGAGGAGCATGAGGAACACTCGAGAGTGGTGCTTGAGTTGCTTAGAGCCTATAGGCTTTATGCCAAGTTTGAGAAGTGTGAGTTCTGGCTAGGAGAGGTCAAATTCTTAGGCCATGTGGTATCCAGGGAAGGGGTGTCTATTGATACATCCAAGGTAGAGGCAGTACAAGATTGGGCACAGCCAAAGAGCGTTTTTGAGATCCGCAGTTTTCTGGGATTAGCTGGGTATTACCGCCGGTTTGTGAAGGATTTCTTCAGGTTAGCTTCGCCATTGACTAAACTGACTCAGAAGGGAGTCAAATTTGTATGGAGTGAGACTTGTGAAAAGTCGTTCCAAGAGTTGAAAGTTAGATTGACCACCGCTCCGGTCTTGATTATTCTAGAGAGAGGATTGGGTTATGCAATTTATTGTGATGCCTCAAGAGAGGGTTTGGGTTGTGTGTTGATGCAAGAGGGGAAAGTGGTAGCTTATGACTCACGTCAGTTGAAAGTACACAAGAAGAATTACCCTACACACGACCTAGAGTTAGCAGCAGTGATCTTTGCCTTGAAGATTTGGAGGCACTACCTTTATGGTGAGAGGTTCGAGGTGTTCTCGGACCACAAGAGTTTGAAGTATCTGTTTACACAGAGAGACTTGAATTTGAGGCAGAGGAGATGGATGGAGTTCATTGAGGACTATAATTTTGAGTTGCACTATCACCCGGGAAAGGCCAATGTTGTGGCCGATGCCCTTAGTAGGAAATCCATTAGTGATGTAGCTTGTATAGCCATCCGGGAATGGGAGATGTTAGGTGCACTTGGCGAGTTTGATTTGCTTCTGGGCGAATCTGTTGAGGCTGCGGCCTTGTTTTCTGTTGTTGCGCAGCCTACACTTGTGGCCCCAGTATTAGAGGCACAGAGAGGTGACCTTGAGGTAGAGTCCTTCTAAGAGAAGATCTCCAGTGGGAAAGTTGAGAAGGGTTTGACAGTGTATCCTGACCAGAGTGTGAGATACCGAGACCGTTTGTTTGTGCCGGAGTCTTGCCGAGAGGAAGTACTCCGAGAGTTCCATCATTCACGCCTTGCGGTGCATCCGAGAGGCACTAAGATGTATTGGGATTTGGGTCGCCAGTTTTGGTGGTGGGGTATGAAGAGAGATGTGGCTGTTTTCCTATCGAAGTGCCTTACTTGCCAGCAAATGAAGGCCGAGCATCAGAGGCCAGCGGGTTTGTTGCAACCCGTGCCTATTGCCGAGTGGAAATGGGAGCATGTCACTATGGACTTCGTTGTAAGTCTTCCAAGGACTCAGCGGGGTAGTGATGCCATTTGGCCGGTTATAGACTGGTTAACTAAGTCGGCGCACTTCATTCCTATGCGCGTGAGAGATTCGGTAGATCATCTCGCCGACTTGTATATTCGGGACATAGTGAGATTGCACGGGGTCCCAGTGACGATCGTCTCAGATAGAGATCCTCGTTTTATTGCTAGGTTGTGGCAGAGTTTGCAGAGTGCCTTGGGCACTAAGTTGACCTTTAGTACGGCTTATCATCCTCAGACTGACGGGCAGTCCGAGCGTACTATTCAGATCCTTGAGGATATGCTTCGAGGTTGTGTCCTTGACTTTAGTGGGACGTGGGAGAGGCACTTGCCCTTGGTGGAGTTTGCCTACAACAACAGTTTTCAGTCTAGCATCGGTATGGCACCGTTTGAGGCCTTGTATGGCCGACCGTGTAGGTCTCCAGTGTGTTGGGCCGAGGTGGGTGATGCACATTTGTTGGGTCCGGAGTTGGTCAGGGAAACGACAGAGAAAGTTGAGCTTATCCGTAGGAGGCTTGTTACAGCCCAAAGTCGCCAAAAGAGTTATGCCGACCGTAGGAGGAGGCCTTTGGCGTTTGAGGTAGGTGATCATGTCTTTTTGAAAATATCACCTAGGCAAGGTTTAATGAGGTTTGGGAAGAGTGGAAAGTTATCCCCTCGGTTTATCGGTCCCTTTGAGATCCTTGAGAGGATTGGGGAGGTCGCTTATCGTTTAGTTTTACCACCGCAGTTGTCCGGAGTGCATGACGTGTTTCATGTGAGTATGCTTCGGAAGTATGAGCCGGATCCATCCCATGTGTTGGATTGGACTGACTTAGAGGTTGATGAGGATGCCTCGTATGAGGAGAGACCAGTTCGGGTCTTGGATAGGAGGGATCAAGTCTTGCGAGGCAAGACCATTCCCTTGGTAAAGGTTTTGTGGAAACATCACGGAGTGGAGGAAACCACTTGGGAACGTGAGGCGGATGTCCATGAGAATTATCCAGACTTGTTTGTTGATGTATAATTATTTATTGTGATTTTGTAATATTGTTAAGCCTTAAGGGCATTGTATATGTCTAAGTTGTAAAACATAGTAATGTTTTGATTTAATGGAAGTATTTTGAAACTTGCCTCAAAATGAAAGTTTAATGTAACATTGCATATGTTGGATGTATTGTAGAAATGAAAATATATCATGAATACTGAATATGATATAGAATTGTGGAATGTAGTATTGAAATTTGTGGAATTTCAGGAAATGCATAACTATAATGCATGTTGTGGAAAATGTTGTAAACTGCCTCTTGAAAAGAGATGAGATAACCGGTAATGGGTCGGATTGTTTAATATTATGTTGTAATATTGTTGAGAATGGAGAAAACCTGTTTTTGAAAAATTTGTGTTTAATTTCGGGGACGAAATTCTTTAAGGGGGGAAGGTTATAGTGATCCCGGTTGTCCCTTTACTGTTCTGCTGTATTCCGAACTCGGTTCCGTGGAGTTGGTAGTTGTATCTATCTTGTTGTCGTCATTTAATTCCATTTGTTTGAGTTTTAGGATGTGTTGGGCATGTTTCGAACAAGTGGGTTGAACCTTGGTCTAAAATCTTGTTGCTAGGTTTTTGGTCGTTCCGCTCGAGCGGGCCTTGTTGTGCTCGAGCGGAGATTGCACACTCCCAGTATTTCGTGTCCCTGCAAAACTTCTGCAGGTGTGATTTTTACGTTCGAGCGGGTATCTTTACGCTCAAGCGGGTACTCTGGCGCTCGAGCAGGTAGTAATTTTTGGTGTAAGTTCTGGGAGGGGGAAATCTACGCTCGAGCGGACTGGTTTTCGTGCTCGAGCGGATGTACTTTATTCTTGTGTCTTGGCGCTCAAGCGGGCCTTCTTGCGCTCAAGCGTACCTAGTTTTTTGTTCTTGACACTCGAGCGTTGTGTTCTCCGCTCGAGCGGGAATGTCGTATATCAGTTGGCAGCTGGGCATTTTAAAATCACTTTTTACATTCTCTCTCTCTCTCTTACTTTTCTAAAAAGACATTTTGAGAGCTCCTCTCTCTAGAAACTCCATTCTCTCTAGGGTTTGATCTAGTTAGAGTATCTCTCCATCCTCCGGCCTTTGTAAAAAGTGTGTTGATCGTCGAGGGCTCCATTTTGATCCGTGTATCTTTGAGTTTGGAGCATTTTGATTTTCTTTAACTTCCCCGTTTGAGCTCTAACTTCGAGGTAGGGATATCCTACTCCTTCTCATGAGTTTTGTCTTTAAATTTTAGTATTTTGATGAGTTGGGGGTTGTTGGGTAATTTTGAGAAAGTTTGAGCCTTTGTGTAATTTTACAAAAGTTGGGGTTTTGTTTATATAAACTTATATGCATGTTTGGCATAGGGAAATGAGATCAATATTGGTTTATTGATGAAAATGGAACCTTAGGGTTGTGATGTTAATTATGAGAAATGCTCTAATTACATTGATAAATTAATTGGTATAATTAATTTGAAGAAAAGAAGAATTAAATTGAGAATGTTGATAATATATCCATTTGGTGCAGTTATTTTCTGTTTAGAAATAACTGTTTTGGACTATCGGTGGAGGATAGTCTTGATTGTTGTAGACAATGCATGATGATTAGGCAAACTAAAACTAATCAATTGAGTAAGCCATTGAATATGGTGGTTGGCACAATACAGCACTCAAATGTGTATTGATTGATTTAATTTGTATATGATAATTGTTTCTATACATTGCATTGTGTGGGAGGAGATGGGGGATGTACTCCACGGTTTATTGGAAGAACGGGGCTGAACCTCTAAATCGAATCTTGTGACAGTGATACAGCACTACAATGTGTATCAGGCTGCGAATTAGAAGTGTTTTCTTGTGACAGTGATACAATACTACAATGTGTATCAGGCTGCGAATTAGAAGTGTTTGTTTGATTTGATATAGCACTAAAATGTATATCGTTATTAATTGTGAAGTATAGAAGTGTTTCTATGTCATGTTAATACAGCACCACAATGTGTATCGTTCGTATAGTATGGAAGTGGCTTATGTGTTATTGATACAGCATCAAAATAAGACTACAACTCAAACCTATAACAACCACAAAACCATCCCACACAACACCCATTTCCCATCACCATCCCAATAGGTCAGGAATTATGCATACAAAGACTTTGACCAAATTGGCTTTTATTTAGGAGAAAGCTAAAAACACCCTCTTCTCTACTTAATCGAAATCAAAGCTCAAAACCAAGAACTCCACCCATCACCTCCAGGAATTGAAGATGTGCAGTTAGCTGAGGAAAATGGCCATTTGTGTCGATGATCTCCACAGTTGATTTGGCCTTGATCTTCTTCTGCATGAAGTATCCGATGGAGATGGGGACGGCAAGATCATGGGTGGTCTGGATGATGGTGCATGGGATCGTAACCTTTTCAAGCATGTCTCTTTGGTCACTGTGGAAGATGAGTTTGGCTGTTGAGAGTGCAGCTTCAGGGCTCATTCTTTGCAATGAGTTTTTGAACTTATCAACAGTGATAGGGTCATTTGGATCAATAACACGAGAAGCGAAGCTTGAAGCCCATTGGTGGAAGTTGGATTCAATGCTTGACAAGAGTTGCTCAACATCTGAGCTTTCAAATCCCCCTTCATAATCTTCCAAATTTATGTACCTATATGTGAAAAAAAAAAAAAAAAATTACAAATATAGTGCAATTGTTTCAAGATTGTCCTACTTATTTACAATTTTTTCTAAAACTTATTTGTTTAGATATTAATTGTCAAATAAAAACGAATTATCAAGTATCAAATTGGGTTTTTATTTGATGTTTTTAATTTTATCTCTTAATTTATCTATTGACTTTTGTTGACTATCTGTTCAAATTTTTTCCCTATCTGTTTTAAAATTTTCCTATCTGTTCAAAAATTTTCCTTATCTGTTCATTTTTTTCTTATTTGTTCAATTTTTTTACCTTATCTATTTATTTTTTTAATATTTTTAATTCAAATTTCCCTTATCTGTTTAAATATTTGTCTAAATAAAATTATATATGTTCAAATTTAATATCTATTTAATTTTATTGTCTATTAAAATTATCTATTAAAAATCCCTATATGTTGAAATTCTATCTGTTCAAATTATTTTTTCAAAAATCTATCTGTTGAAATTATTTATTGAAAAAAATCCCTCTATTGCAATTTATCTGTTCAAATTCTCTCTATCTCTTTTTTACTATCTGTACAAATAAAATTCAAATTCAACAACAACAACAACAACAACAAATCTATCTATTGAAGATCTACCTTTATTGTTGAAATAAAAATTTCTCTATTGCAATCTATTTGTTCAAATTCTCTCTATCTCTATCATACTATCTGTACAAATAAAATTCAAATTCAATAACAACAATAACAACAAAAAAAATCTATCTATTGAAAATCTACCTTTATTGTTGAAAATCTATCTGTTCAAATTCAACAACAACAACAATAATAAATAAATAAAAAAATAGCCACTACCTGTTCAAACACACATACACGAATAGATAATGGAAATACATATCTGTTGCGGAGGAAGAGAAAATGCTAGCAGTTGTGAGACGAGATAGGAGAAAGGAGAGGGAATGAAAGAGAAGAGAGAAAGGCCATGACTTAGTGGATTTCGATGGTAGTGACCAAGAGGGGAGATGAATCAGTGCTCTGGTTGCTCGTGAAAAGTAGATAAAAGTGGATTCTGGTACCAGTAAGGCAAATTGGTACTCCGACCAGCACGATTGTAGCTTCATCCTCATCTTCCACACAGATTTGGTGCTGCACTACTCCCTGGTGGTGCAAAATCGTGAAAGAAGAGACGAGGTGGTGTGGTGGTGGTCGGTGACAACATTGGTGATGTCAACAGTTGAGGAAAGAGGGAAGAGAGAGAGAGAACTGTCAACTTGTGTTAGGGATTTGTTTCGAAAATAACATATATATATATATATATATATATAATGGGATATTTTAGTCATCTTGTTTAAACTTGTCATTTTGAATAAAGTATTTGAACACTTGAATTTTTAGCCAAACAAAATTGATATTATGTTTGGTTTTGACTTTTTGGCTAAAAACACACAAAAGACAAAATTGACTACATAAGCTAATAAGATAAAATATTACATCCAAACCATAATTATTATAATTTTTCTTTCACAAAAATCAAAAAAGATAAAAACAAAAACCAAACGAGGCTAAAAAAACCAAGCTAAAATAGTCAAAAAAATCAAACTATTTTAGCTCTTTCCAAACAAGTATATGGACCAAGTGCCCAATTTTTTTATCAGTCACATAAATTTTCAGTTTTACTATAATAAATACCCTTATATTATTAAGAAGAGAGATGTGCATATATAATTTAAGGGAAGCTATGATTCAAAACAAAACATTAAAGAATCATGTCACAATCACAAATCAATGTCATCCGGAATGTAGTTGAAATACAAAATAGTTTTTTGGTTCATAATTTGTTCCAAACAGAATGTAGTACAAGCAAGCACACACCACACAAATCCAGGAAACAACTGACAAAATATATATATATATATATATATTATTCAATCGTCTTGCATCATATGACACAATGTTGTTATATCAGATCAGCACACAAAAGGAGCGTCAACATGATGGTCACTGCAATAGAGGCCTGGACGCTGAGTGAAACCCTGGCTTTTCAGCAACTCCCGGGCCCTCAATACAAGCTCCTGATTGTTAACAGTACCATCTGTTTCAGCAATTATCATCTGAATTGCATTGCTGAGAGCTCCGTAAGCTTCATCAGCATTGCCAGATGGGCTAGCATCAGCAGAAGTTTGGTCGGTTTGGCAGCCACTAATCAAAATGCCATTTTCAGGAAGTGCCCGCTTGCTTGCTCCGGCATAAACCTCTTGCTTGCTAGCCACTTCTGTTTCAAGCGCAGGTTTTGCATAGCTTTCATCATTTTCATCAAGCTTTTGCTTCAGGAACTCCTGAGCCAGATTTCCAACCTTCCCCAGAAACCCACTGCCTTCGTCCCCACCCTCGCCCTCACCGCCACAATGTTCTTGGAGTTTGTTCATGATTACCTTCATAAACTTCTTTACCTTAGGGCTGGCATCTTCACCAAAGATGTCAAAGAGTGCCGGCCTCAGCTTGCCGACATCAATGTCGTCCTTTCCAGTTTTCTGCTTGAGTATCTCGATGAGAGTTGAAAGAGGCAAAGATTTGCTCTTCAAATACCCCCAATTCCCATATCCAGCCTCAGCTTCTGTGTCATTGACAGCTTCTTCATGGTGCCGGTGGTGGTGGCGCAAACCTGAAGGCAGTTGAATTCCACGGGACTCGAATGCATTCTCCACAGTTTGATGCAAGAAGCTTTTGAATCCAAAACCCGATTCGTTCCCTTGATGGGAATTCCTGGTGCTCTCCCCAATTTGCTCTTTAGCGTCATCAATAAGGCCACCACTGTGGCACGAGTCTGATACAATTGTAATGCGGCAACCTTCTGGTACCTTGTCTACAAACTCCCTAAAATCATCATCTGTGTGGACACGACACACATAGAAATAGTTAAAATTTTCTCTCTCTAGGTTAAGAGAGAAGCAAAATACTACACCTATTTAATCTTTGGAGGAGGAGACTCAAAGCAATATGCTTTATAATGACAATGAGGGGAAAATCTTTAAAGCATGGCTTTGCTTCTGATTCGCATTTGTAGGAACATTCAAAGAACATTTTGAACAGTTTCAAAGGAATGTGACTCCGTTTGTTTTAATGTGAAATTTTGTACTTTGTAAAATACTTTTCAAGAATTTTTTTCCTAAAAATGAAACATTTTTTTCGTCATTCTCCAGGGTCTGGTTAAAATTTTGTATAACTTTTTCCAGAAATGATTGAAGCCTACAGTCATGAAGATTTACCATAGAAATGATATAAGAAAACAATCTACGTGTATTTTAGATACTAGCTTTAGCTAGAATCCTGTTCAAAATACTCATTAAAATACTTACTTAAAAAGCACTAAAATTTACGCAGCAAATAAAGAAAAGATAAGAGAGAAGGCCTCTCGTGTGAAGCATTTCATCAAGTAGTTAGCAGACAAAGGAGAGTAAGGTATATTTGTTGATCCAAAAGAGTGATAGTCTTGGAAGATGCAAAAGGTAGCAATCGATGCAACCAGAACGGTTTTTAATCAAATCAATCCAACAAAACACAACCAAAATGCTTTAATCTAATTCAAGAGAGACAGAGAGAGAAAGAGAGAGAGAGATAAAAAAAGAAGAAGAATTATTAGAACCTAAAATTAAACAGGATCAAATCAAAACCAGAGCAACGAACATAGAAATCATCTGCAACAAATTGAGAGACAACCCGTATGGTTGAAAAAATAAATCTTAAAAAAATTCAAACAATCGATCAATTGAGGGTGCATAATGATATGATATATTGGAGCAAGTCAACAGCCTCAAGAAGTTAAAAAAAAAAAAAAAAAAGTGTCAATTTTAGTAGTAGAGTATGCACCGATCATCGAAAAAGTAAACTTTCCCAGAGGGAGATCCGAAAAAGGTGAAAAGTAGGGGTAGAGATCTGAGAAGATGAAAAGAAGAAAGTAGATGATGGTGATGGTGGCATAAGCATACTCATACAGATCATACAGATGGCATACCAGCGATGAGATTCATGTCAGTGGGGACGATGCACTCGTCGTAGCCGGTGTCGTCGTGCTCGCCGGTCTCGGCGGGGAGACGGGTGCCGTGACCGCTGTAGTGAACGAAGAGGAAGTCGCCAGGCTGAGCAGATCGGAGGAGATCGGAGAGGGCACGGCGGATGTTGTGGCCGGTGGGCTGAGTGTAGGAGTCATCGGTGTCGATGAGCACCGTGATGTCGTCCTCATAGAACCCGTAACGCTCCACAAGGCACTTATACATCCTCCTCACGTCGTTCACGCATCCCTTCAGCTCCGCCTTCGTCCCCTCGTAGTTGCATCCTATCAGCACTGCTTTCTTCCCCATTTCCTCCTCCTTCCTTCCTTCCCTTTCAATTCAATTCAATCCCCAAACCCCCCCAACTCACCCTCTCTCTCTCTCTCTCTCTCTCGATTTTCCGCTTGATCTCATCCCTTTATTTTACTCTCTTTTATTTATTTATTATTATTAAGAAAACCTTTGCCATTCTTTTGTTAAATGAGGTTGGGGTAAAAATAAGGGAACTTTTTTTTAAGTTCCATAATAATAATAATTTAGAGCATAAAGGATACTTAAAAAAACAGTGATGCATCATGTCTCTGAATAATTTGGCGTGCGTTTTTAATTATTTTGTGGACCAAAATACCCTTGTCAAAATCAACACAGAAACGAAACTCATTCCGACGTCTGAGTTCCATTCCAAACATCCAGCATCTTCACAGCAAAATTAGGGTTTCAACATCATCTGCACCATCGATATTAGAGCTTCGTTATCTTCTCCAAAAATCATTCTCATTCCTTCCTCACAAATTTCTCTGACCTAGGTTAAAGTTTCGTTTTCACTGCTCATCATCATCTCAGTCCATCTTCGTCACGTCGCATCTTCATCTCGGGCCATATCAGCTCGTCATTCAAGTTTCATTCTAACTCTGGTAAGTTTTTCTACAATACAACTAGATTTTCTCTAGAAACACAATTAATAGCATTTTATAATAACCTTCTGTACGGGGAGGAAATAATTCTCCTCGTATAATCCTGTTGACCAAGTCCACGCTCCTCCGTACGACGTCGCTTTGTCACCTGAAAACACAAACGTGAGCTAGCCGGCGGGTGTGTGCCGGAAACCTCTCCGATGCCTAAGTCAGAAAACTTGACAAATAGACAAAACTCAATGTTCTCAGAAAGATTGTGTTCAATTACCTCCTCCAAGGTGATGTTTGTAGGCTTTTATAAGTTTCCCGTGGCACAATCCTAGTAGGACTTGTACTTCTCCACGCAGAGTCCTCCTAGGACTCACTCTCCAAAGGATAATGCTTATCCTTTTACACCCTCCCCCACTGCTTAAACCAAGTGGGATGGTTTTCTTCATGGCCGAACTACAACATGACCGAAATAACACTGGCTATGCTGAGCCACATAGAAGGCCGAACTATCCTTAGCTCGGTCTTCTCCTCTAACTCATTACTTCGGCTGCCCTGTTCAACCTTGATGCGCTTAGATCAAACTTCCAAGTAACAAGTGCTGACCGACCTAACCACA
>NW_021026244.1:160545-177831 GCF_004153795.1 Camellia sinensis
TATATGTATATATCTTTTTTTGACTAATGTAAATTTCATACCTATCGATGGTTATATATATATATATATATATATTTTTATTGTGATTGTCAACACAATCCACACAGAGAAAATTGTCTGCAGAAATTTCTCTGGTATGAACTACTAGAAATTCACAGAGAAATTTAACTTGTATTATCCCAAGGAGATGCCTATATGATCATGTAATCTGTAATACTTTGTGTTGGTACAAAATAATCATCAAACTCAACAAAACACAAAGCGCACAGTAATTTTATCTGCCACTGGAAAATTTCATTGCATGAATTTCAAATTTCAAAACACAATGCCCAGATAGTTTTCTCTGATAATGGAAAATTTCTCTGGATGAAATTGACGGATTCAAATGGTGACAGAAAATGGAATTTCTGAGTTATGAATTTCTCTGGGTTGAGGGATTTGGAGAGAAGGAATTTCTCAGTGTTGGTGAAAAAAATTTCTCTGGCTTTGACACAAATTTCTGAGTTGAAGTGAGTCCAGAGAAATTCTTCCCTGGTCCAGAGAAATTGTCAACTCAGAGAAATTTTAAAAGAGCTTAATTTTGTTTCTTGGTTATACAATAATTTTTTGTATGCTCTGTCTGGTGTGCACATTTCTTGAAATGACTGGTATGAAGCTACCAGAAATTCACAGAGAAATTTAACTCATATCTCGCCAAAGAAGGTGCCTATATGATCATTCAATCTCTAATGCACTGTGTTAGTACAAAACAATTATCAAATTCAAAAAACACAATCCACACATTACTTTATTCTGCCATTGTCAAATTTATGTGGATGAATATGAAGCTTCAAAACACAATACACAGAATTTTCTCTGCCATAGGAAAATTTCTCTGGATGAATTTGACATGTATTACAAACCCACTGCCTATAGTATATATCAACAAACACAATGCACACTTTAACTGATATTGGAAAATTTCTCTGGATGAATTTGATTGATATTATTATATACACTGTCTAAAAAATACATTTCACAAAACAAAATACACAAAGTAATCATCAAATGTATTATTCAATTAATAAAATGTATAATCCTCAACTATTTAACAAAGGTTCCTTGCACGTCCTCTTATTATGGTGACCAATACTCTCACAACGACTACACTTAATCACCCTTTTAAACTCTCCAGTAGAAGCAATTATGTTTTTCTTCGGCCTCCCAGCAGGTCTCTTGCTCAATAGAGGTAAAATCATAGCATCTTCAATGCTACACACAGGTTTTTCAACAGTTGGAACTGGGCCAATCGAAAACGAGTATGCTTGACGATACATATCAGCATGAAAAAATGGTTCAACAAATGAATTCAAATTCTTTCCACTCCTAAAAATTGCAGCAACAGCATGTTGACATAGATACCCATTTATTTCCCATTTTCGACATGAACAAGTTCTCAACCCAAGATCAACCATAACCGAAGGAAAACAATGCACTTCAAAGACATTATTAGATGATAAACTCACATTCCATGTCCTCCCATCCAAAAAAGACTTTTCCAACACACTATTCATACGAGGACATAAAATTTTATTCCATTTACTAGAGAGCACCCTTCTGTCAGACCTCATATTCATGATTTGCAACCGTATCATGTCCACCAAATTTGTTATTGGCAAGTGCCGAGCTTCTCGTTTCCATGAATTGAATGACTCAGAAACATTTGAATACATCTCACCATAACGTTTCCCCGCAAAATATGCATCACTTCAATTTTCATATGGTAAACTTCTCAAGAAAACACTCACAATGTCTCCTCCCTCACTTTTTAATTCATTTAACTTGAAATGAAATGATGCCTTTGTTGGAGCATATGCACATTCTAAAAACTTGGACACAATCGTCTCCCTAACCAAATTTGTGTTTCCACATGACAACTTATCCCTCAAATTTCTCTTCAGATGTTCCAGACAAAATCCATGAAAGCAGTTAGGGAAAAACCTAGCAATTCCCTCCATAATACCACAATGTCGATCTGATATGAAACTTATCACCCTTTCTGATCCCAATACTCCACATAAATGTTCAAGAAACCAACACCAATTGTCTTTATTCTCAGTATCAATAACAGCAAAAGCTACAGGAAAAAAACCTACAAAACAAATAGGAACAAGCATATTAGAAATACACATGCAGAGAAAAATAGAACAATAAACAACCAGAGAAGTTTGACACTGCCAACATCCAGAGAAAATTCACTTAGTGCCCAACTCCAGAGAAAATTCACACATTGGCAACATCCAGAGAAAATTGACTTAGTGACCAACTACAGAGAAAATTCACACAATCATAATATCCAGAGAAAATTCACTTAGTGACCTCCTACAGATACAATTCACACAATGACAACATCCAGAGAAAATTCATACACTGACCAAAATCCAGTGAAAATTCTCACAGTGGCCAAAACCAGAGAAAATTCACATTCACTCAATTCCTACATGTATAGAAAATTCACATACTTAGATAAAATTAGTTATATTTACAATTATCTTCATTCCTATCTTTCCCCGTTGCAGCAAGTATAACTCCTTTGTATCGTCCTTTCAAAAATGTTCCATCAAGAAAAAGCAATGACCGACAATATTTGAAACCAGCAATGCATGCATGAATGAAAAGCCACAAACACTCTTTTGAAACGCTTGTTATCTTCAAAATCTAACTCAAAACGACTACCTGGATTGTTCTTCAATGCCTCATCAAAATACCACCGTAATTGATCAAATGACAAACAAGAATCCCCATATGTACTACATTTTGCTTTTTCAACACCCAACCAACCAACCACAGTTATAACTGATTGAGACCCCATACTTGTCTTTCATTTCTTTCACAACATCCACTGGACGAGTTAAAGGTTTTGCACTTACCTCTTCAAGTATCAGCCCAGAAACTAAGTTGGAAGTCATCCTCGAATGTTTACTCGTACGAACCGCCACACCACACGTATGTTCATTGTTCAAAGTCCTTATGTAGAAGAACCCATTTGTTTTTTCAACAGAAGCATGTACACGCCACATACATCCCCTTGATTCCTTATATGCACATTCTGCCGTAACCCTCATCTTGTCATTTTTAACATACGTAAACTGAAAACCAACCTTAATAGCATACTTGCATAAAAAAGTACGGAACTCAACCACACCACCCTCAAACTTTTGTCCAACACTCGTAATATTATTCCGCCAACTAGCCGACAATAACACCTTTTCTTGGTGAGAACAAAACTATCACGACCCAAACCCGCCCCTATGGGTTTAGTACCGTAACCGGCCAGTAATCCGAGATTACCGAAGGCCTGCTTAACAGGGATACAGTAAAACAGAGTACAGGGGCCTGGCGGAAGCCAATACAGTAAATAAACAATGTCCAATGAGCTATGACAGTCTGTATGCCAAAAAGACTTTTTCATACATATATGCAGTCAGTGACAAAACAGTATGTACATATATACAATCATTCAGTTCAGGGACCTAATCCCTAATAAACAGTATGGTAACAGTCTATACAGTTAACAAAACAGTTTGTACAAAACAGATACAGAGATAGACGGGGAAATTAAGACACCCCTAAGCCAAAACTTGACAGACTCGGAACCTCGCAGTGAGGCACAGTGGTTGGCTTGACAAAACTGGAGCTTACCCCGACGCTTCTAGCCACGGTCTGGTGCCTGTACACGCCCAGTGAATAACACAATGCGTAAAGAGGTTAAGAATGAATGTCCTTACAGTATGAAAACAGTTCATTTAAACAGTGTTTCAGTCATTCAGTCAGTACAGTCATATGTGGTACATCCATTAGCGTAACAGTACAGTAAACAGTAGGTCTTGAAAGACCGAACAGTAAATGATGGCCATCAGTCAGTAACAATAGTGGTTCCAACGAGGGAACCGACAGAGATCTCTATAGTAGTAACAGTAAACAGTAGTTGCTAAGGATGCCACAATACAGTTCAGAATATAGGATACATATTCATTCAATTAACAGTATCAGTTCAGAAAGCAGTACAGTTCAATTGTTCAGAAGATAATCATTTTGAACATATCTTTACACAGTTGTTACTCACAGAGTTCTGGGCTACAGTAAAGCTAGAGCGCGTCCCCAGTCGCCAACCCTACACAGTTTACAGATTGAACACACACTAAGTTACACAGTTGGGAAAGATAATAACTTCATCCCTAATTTGCCTCGGTGTGGTTCTACATCTATATCCTTATTAAGATGCCTTAAACTAGGCCTAAGAATGCGTAGGATGGGATGAGGATGCAAAGATGCATTCAGAAAACATTTTCAGAATTTTCAAAAAACAGAGTTCACGCTCGAGCGGACATGCAAACAAAGGTTTCCGCTCGAGCGTAGAATTACCCGCTCGAGTGTTCTGCAAAACAGTTAAAAGTGCTGGATAGGTGAAAATCACGCTCGATTGGGCGCTCGACACCCGCTCGAGCATGAGACACAAAGTCCCGCTCAAGCATCAATCATTCCGCCCGAGCGGACTTCAAAACAGTGCAAAGTACTGGGAGCACGAATTTCACGCTCGAGCGCCAGTCACCCCGCTCGAGCGTGAGTTCAAAATCTGGAATTTCCAGATTTGAACTTCCAAGCTCAAACCAAGTTCAAATGCATTAAAACCAATTCCTTTGGGCCCTTTTCCTGGAAAACATTTGTAAATACATAGAATAACATGATTCAAAGCTCAATTTGTAAAATCAAGGCCCAAAAGGAAGATCAATTCAACTCAATTTGAAACCAATTTTCATGAACATAATTCAAACATAACATGCATGAATTTAAACCATTTCAAAGCTTCAATTTGATGCTCTAGTGAGCCAATTGTTCCCAAAACAAGATGAAATCATGGACTTAAGCTTAATTATGAACATGCATGTGACAATATGACATGAAAACAACTTAAAATTCATTAATACAACCATGCATGCATTAATTAAGTTATAATTCAACATGTGAAGCTATTTCATGACTTAATCCACTAAATTTGACATGAATCATGTAAGAACAAGTTCAATTCACAAACAAGAGGGTAATTACACTACCTTAGGTCTTGTATTCAAGGTCTAGGAGCTCAATTTGACAATTCTCTAACAATTCCTTCAAGTTTTCTAGCCGAACCCTCAAGATCAAGTCAATTCTCTCACTCTCTCTATACAATCGGTTGTAGACAACAAATGGTTGATGAAGTGAGTTTGTGTCAAAAGTATGCAAGCCTCTAAATGTGTGAGATAGTGGCCACTAAGTGGCATTTAGGCAATTAAGTCCACCTAATGCAATTTAGCTTAATTTAATCTAGTTTAATCGTACTAAATCACATTTTAACTAAATATGCCATAAAATCACATTAATTCTAAGGATCACAAATCATCAATCAATTTCAGATTCGACCGCCGATAAGGCCTTCAATTCGTAATTTAAACACAAAGGCATGAATAGATAATCAAATAATCAACAGATAGACATACAATTAAACAGATATACTTAATCAATTCAGTTCCAGATTTCAGTCAATCAGTTTAGTACTTCAATCAATTCAATTACCAATCATAATCGGTCTCAGTTTAGCAATAATCAATGGTTAATCGGTAAACAGTGACGAGGGTTGTTACAGTCTCCCCTCCTTAAAAAGAGTTTAGTCCTCTAAACTCGAGTTACCTTCATTTTGTTCTAATAATATGTCCATATGCACTTATAATTTTCTCTGAACTTAAAATAAAAGTCCAAAGACATCTACAAACTGATATTCACCTTCAAGATGATAAAAAACAAAATCACAGAAACTTAATGAATCACAGAGAAATTTACTGCTAACTATTAAACACAATCATAGAAAAAAATCACACAGAATATCTGTTATGAAATTATAGGCTTCTCCATGATTTTCACCTCACTACAGGCTAACAATTTTCTATGCGTCATTTTGTAATATTGCACTCATAGAAAAATCCAGAGAAATTTACAAACTTATATACACCTTCAAGATAACAAAAAACACTGCATTGTCCATCTAAACTGAAAGAAAAAACACAAAAAATAACTTTTGCTTAGAGAAACAAAAACTTCTATTCATCTTCTACAAACATATAATTTTCTCTGAACTACAAACTGAAAGTGAGTAACAAACTTACAATTTTCTCTGAACTACAAATACAAGTCCAGAGAAATTTATGAACTTACATTCACTTTCTCATATTCTATCTCCATTACAAACTTCTAATAATATGTCCATATGCACTTATAATTTCCTCTGGACTACACAAACAAAAGTGCAGAAAATGAAATTTCTCTAGTTTGACAAAACATAGAACAAAACTTATCATTGATCAGCATGTTGATAAAAAACAGAGCACGAAAAATGAACTTTAAACATCAAAATCACCTACACTGTCAACACTATTTGAAATTGATCAAAAAACAAAGAATGAAAAATTAATTCCAAAAGTCTCTCTTTAAACAAAAATTCAAAACAAAAATCAAAATCCATGTGGAATCTAAATCGAAAACAAACCTGATTCAACTCCACTGAAAAACCTATGCGTTCAACACACTGTCAACATTCTTTGAAATTGATCAAAGAACGGAGAATCAAAAATTAATTTCAAAAATAAAAATCAACTCTATCAAGCTAGCCTCTCTCTAAACAAAAATTCAAAACAAAAATCAAAATGCATGTGATATCTCCATCGAAAACAAACCTGATTCAACTCCACTGAAATCTCCGACGAAATCTCCAACGAAATCTACACGATCGTAGCAATCTTTCTCGTCAACTCTACTGAAATCTTCGACGAAATCTCCACCATGAAATCTCCACTGAAATCTCCGACGAAAACTCCGACGAAATCTCCACTGCAAATTCGGTTTCCAAAATCTATCAGTTAAGTCAACAATATAATATTCAAACAAATTTATGTTATAAAGGAAGGGTAATTTAGGTACTTTACAACCTAAATTAAATTTGAGGGACCTTAGCCATCAAAACATATTATTTTGGACCTCTCCTCCTATCAAAAGTAGAGGAGGGACTTTAGGCCAATTTTTCCTAAAAATAATTAAAAAAAATAAAATATATTCAAAATTTAATAAGATAAAATATTATATTTAAATTATAATTATTTTTTTATTATAAAAGTCAATCCAAACGAGATTGATACAAAGATTAAAAACTAAAACAGTTACCAAATGGTTAATAGTTAATTTTCTCTATTTGCCCCTATCATTTATGTATGAATATACAAAAAATTAAAAATTATTTTTTTAATTTAAATAAAAATATAAAATATATCTAAAATATGTAATAAAAATAATTTATAATTTCTTAAATTTTATTCATTTTTATAAGAGTTACACATAAAATAAGATTTTTATTTTGATGTTATCAATTGTGTGTTCCAAATTCTTAATAAAAAATAGATTAATTGGTAAAAAATTAAAAATAAATTACAAAAGTTATATTTACGATAAAATATAAATACATCTCATTTTAGGAAAAATTAGTGAAACATCTATCTCTAACTTTAGGTAGTAGGTCCAATTTTTTTTTATTAGCTGAGGTCCTTTGATAAAATTTTTCTGTGATCATATCAGAATATCAGAGAATTTCTCTGTGAAAGTTAAAATTTCTGTGTCGAATTTTCTCTGTGAAAATATTGAAGGACCCCAACTACTATGAAGATATTGTATGCCATTTATCTTATGAAATCTTAATATCAGGGATCTTAAAAAAAAAATTCCTTCATTTTACAACTTTCATAGTTTAAATTTACCATAGTAGTATGTAAAACCTAAGAATTTATCTACTCAAAATTATAAATTGTCTTATGTCATAATTTTTATGTGAGAATTGATTAGAATTAATTTGTGTTGATGAAGTTAAATTAATTATTAGAAATGACCTAGAAATCAGTCGACTCAATATTTATGTAAATGTGACATTTACCTAATAATTTGTCTTAATTTATATCCAGCTTATGAATCATTTGACCTATTTATTTATTAAATTAATAGATAAATATTTGTAAGTATTTTTTATAATAAAAATATGAACATATTTTATGCATATTTATTAAAAAATTTGAACTTAGGTAAAAAATTATATATATGTTAACTATGAAATGAATAGTTATGTATATTGATGTATAAAAAAAATTATATAAGATAAAACCACCTTAAATTATAGGTTATATTCTAGTCTAATCTTACACTTTTATCTAAAAAATTGATAAATTAATTAGTAAAAATATCTTATAATAATAAATTATGTATAAATTATATCACAGTTTATTGGTTCTTGACCGATATAAGTTAGTTTAGGAGTTTCAATATTATATTAAATGCTAAAAATGAGTCCCAACACTACAACAAATTACACTTTTGGTAACTAAATTTTTAGTCGCCAAAACTCATTTTTTAGTCACCGAAGATTTTTGCCTATTAAATTTTTTGGTCACCAGCTTTGTCGCTAAATGATTGTCGGGAAAGCTATTGGCGACCAAAAATTTAATCGCCCAAAAGAAAATATTTAGTCGCCAAAAAGAAATATTTTCCATCTTCAGTTTTTTAGCTACCAATTTTTTAGTCACTAAAAACGTGACACTCCTTTCTGACTACCAATTTTTTAGTCACTAAAAATGTGACACTCCTTTTTGGTTATCAATTTTTTAATTGTCAAAAACCTTTTTTTTTTTTTTTTTGGCTACTAACTATTTAGTCGCCAATAAGTTTCTTTTTATTTTTTGGCTACTAAATGTTTAGTCACTAATAGCTCAAGCTCTGTTTTTTAATTTTTTTTTTAAATGCACAAATTGAATATTTTTCATTCATTTCTAAATTATATGCATTTTATTATCAATGCAACCTGTAACCTGTACGTATACAGGATAATACATCTATCAATTATAATCTAAATCCATTATTAATAATACCTATTTCATTATCAACTATTAAAAAACTTTAACTTATAACATTATATTCCAAATATCATATAAATCCATACAAACCAAGTATAATCCATCTAAATTAAATATTACCTATAAAAACACTAGATTTCCAAAACAGATGATTGTTCCAAAATAAATGTCTTCCATATACAGAACAAATGCTCTTCATACACATCCACAATAGCCTACGCAAAAGCAATCTGTAAAAAAAGAGAAAAAAAATTAACCATTAGCACTTATTCAATATAATTAACGTTTCAAATTATAACAATTATAAAATTAATAATTTAGATAAATTATACTTTGCAAATTAAAACAATTCTAAAATTAAAATTAATAATTTAGATATATTATACTCTGCATCAAGGTTATTTTAATGTTTTTGTTTTGTTGAAAATTTATACAACCTCCAAATTAAACCCCATGCCTGCCTAGTAAACTCTAGTTTGACAATTACATGCAATGTTTTCAAAATTTTCTTTTCTCACCAGTATACAACATGATCCTAATTGTTTCAAAATCAAAATCCTTCAGCAGTTTTCATCAAATTTTGTTACATTTGGTAGTCTGCATTTTCACAAATCCTGAACATTGAAGGCACTACAATTCCACAACCTCCAAGAGTCTAAATAATTAGTTTACCAAACAAAATGATTCCTCTTGTTGCTGCCACAATAGGCATTCATAAATAAGTAAACCTAAACTCCATCATAAATTATATCTAGTACCAGTCTAACTAATGCAAATATCATCAAAGCACAAAATAAAAGAGGAAATAAGTTCAAAAAATAATTTCAGATACATGAGAAAGTTTGTAAAATTATCTTTCAATGTTGTAGCGTTTAACCTTAATACGTAAATATATATTTTTTAATTTGCACTGAAATGAAATTTCCCCAAAATGAAAAGCATGACAAATTAGGTTCAAACTTAAAACTTCACCAAAATTGTCCTATTTTCACACTCATGAATTGATCAAGGTCCTTATCATCCAGTGTGCTTAAAATAAATCTATGGCTTGTGTTTAAAGTTTTTGTTGTGTGACCAAACCTTGAGTGAATCCTAGCCATTAATTTCAATTTCTGGGTGTTTTTCTGAATTCCTAGTTTCAGTTTGGCAGTCCTTTTGGCAACCCACTAGAGAAGGATTTTTTAGGGGAGTTGTTATAATTTAACAACAGCAACAATTATAGCATCTCACTGGAGATTCTCTTAGTTGCAAAGCTTGAGTTCTTGTAAATGAGAATACAGTAAGATGCTTCTTTTAAAATTTTGATTGAAGAAAGATCATGTGTAAACTAGAAGGACCATTTAGTCACTGTTATTGAACAGACACACAACCAACTTCAAATTTCCAGAATGCAAACAACATTTATAGCACCCTATTTGGCAGACCTACTAATAGAATTGTATCATAAGAACTACACCAATGTGAATTTCCAAACGATACTTCCATTCAATGTAAAACTAGTTATTCGGTCATGTGCCCTTCTTTAAGTTATGACTATATGTATGTCTAGAATTCTAAATCTTGTTGAACCTATTTTTTTTTATTCATATATGATAATATAATGAAATTCAATAAAAATCAGCAAAGCAAATCCAACCAAAAACTAAAGAATGTGCCCATATTTAATAATGTTGGCACTACATTCATCAAGCAATATCATTCTAGGATCTTGTCTCCAATTCTTCTATCGTCCAATCTCAAAACACTTATAATTATTAGATTTAAGTGAAAAACTCACGACATAATTTAACAACTTTGACTGTTTTTGAAACAAATGGATAGATTTGGAACAAAGGCTCCGCATCAACAATGTTAAAAGTTACGGTAAACCCCAGCATGCATTCCCTAGGGACCTCATATAACGTAAAAAAGACAATTCCAATTTTTTTCAACAGCTTCAAAAATCAAACAGGTGAGCAAGCCCCATGAAAATTATAAAAAAAAGAAAAGAAAAAAGAGCATGCTCTATAGTGTACATATACACTACCTGACTTTTTAGCACTTTTCTTAACAGGCAACATGCGTCTACAGAAACACATAAGTCTAGTTCTCAATAAATTTTTGCACAAAAGAGCAACAATTCGATACATACCTAGTAAGAGTTCTTCACAGCTATGAAACCAACTCTGCGCCAAAAATGCTGCTTTAGATCACACACAGAAACAATGGCTCATCTTGAAATACTCTAACATGATAGGCAAAAAAAAATTTTATCAGCAAAAAGAACTATTATTGATGAGTGAAAAGGATTACAATACAAGCACTTTAACAAACATCAATAATAGAAAGAACCTCAAGAGAGTTGCCTCGAGAACTTAGAGCGACTTAACCTAACCATAATACCACCCTCTCTAAGACGAAACCAAGGACTCCTAATGAAGAGAACAATCCGAAACTATACAAGCATCCCCCCCCCCCAAAAAAAGAGTATATATTTAATAATAATAAAATAAAATAAAAAAGTAAACAGTGAACAACACCACACCATTCGCAAAAACATGAAGGCAAGTGATCGTCAGAAATAGCACCAGCATCACACGATACTTGAAGAAAATTCTAATTGAACACCTTTCCAAAACTAGTCATTACCTGTTTGTCCACCACAGAGCTTACCTCTTTCTGACATTGATCAATAAGAAGTTGGGAACAAAATATTCAGCTAAAAAACATAATTAACATAGACATACATTCAAACAAAAACCTACAATACATGATTGCATGTGCACATTGTTTGAGCACACGCTTTTGCCGAGAAAGAGAGAGATGAACAATCACAAAAGTGATACCTGGTAATGTCATAAACAACTTTTCCCAAATCTTTCTCCCAAACAACTTTTCATTAATTTTTAAACCTAACTCAATTTCTTCATTCTCTTTCTAATTTACCTATATGACATGCAAATTAAATCTAATTTCTTTCCAATTAAATGAAATTTAGCCTAATCATTTCTTGATTTTAATTATTAGATAATTAATCTACAAGAATCAAGCATGTAATCCTTACCTAGAGTTATTGATTGATAATCTCTTGAGTCAAAGGGATCTACGTCACCTCTTGAGCTTCCAGCACACACACACATCCGTGCACTTCATGGGTGATGAAAGAGTCGTCGATCGAGCTTCTGTGGGTGATGGAGATGCTTTAAAAATCCATAACTTGTCAATCTTGAATCAGAACAGGGTACCCATTCACAAATATTCACTAGTATGTATGTAAAAAAAAATTAAAAAAGAAAACTGGACAAGTTAATGCGATTAGATTCAATGTTTGATTAAGAAACACAAATAGAAGTCCAAAACATCAAAATTAGAATGTAGACCAAATCAGAATCCAAAACCTAAAATCTATAGGCCATAATATAGCATCTATCTATCTATCTATCTATCTATCTATCTATCCATTATATAAGGAAAAAAAGGTTTTTAACTCACAAGTCTTGTGGGAGTTCCAATATCTCAATCTTAATTTCTTAATTTTTTGATTTAAAAAAAAAAAAAAAACTCAGCACTTATTGACTTCTCCCAAGCCTTTTTGTCTTCTCCTATACACACCATTTTCAACTTCTTTCATACCTATTTAATTATTTTGGAAATAATAATTATCCCCCCTTTTCAACTTCTCCCATACCTATTTAATTATTTTGGAAATAATAATTACACCTTAATTTATGGATTTCAAATGGAAAGATAACAAAAATATTTCATAATCTCTCGATTGTAATTTTTCTCATCGATTTCCAAAAGAAAATATTAAAACTTACCTTCCTTTTCTCTCCCTCAAAAAATCAGATAATATTTTTCATTAGAATTGTGGTTATCTATCTATATCTTATATATTATATTGTAACATAACCCCCCTCCCAAAAATAAAAATCAGATATACAAACAGATAAAATTAATAAATATGATTTTTATTTATTCAGTTAAAATCTTCCTTTTGCTTCTCAATACCCAATTTTAAATTTTAAAAATCTTTAAAGTCTATCTAAACAAATTTTATTTGAAAATATCTTACACTATCATATTTTAAATCAATAAAACTCACATGTCTATCACATATCTAACTCACATCGTGACTTACCTAAATAATAATAATTAAAAATAAATAGAAACCATAGATAAATTAAATTTTAAAAATAGAAATCCACAACTCCATCTTAAATAAATTGAAAAAAAATAAATTAATCAAAATTTTAAATCACTTAATGGGACAAATTAATCAATTTTTAAGCTATATTTAAAGAATAATTTGATTAGTCATTCCAACTCTTAGGCTTTGCTCGCACTGGTGGAGGAGCTAACAGATTAAGCGAGGTGAGGTCTAAATTGTTGGGGGTAACATCCTACCACTCCATAAATTTGTTTGCTTTTTAAATTTATTTATTTTTCCTTATGTGATTCTCTATCTCTGTTGTTGATTTGGTTTTGGTTTTAGTGAGATTTATGTGTTTGTTTATAGGTTTACATGGTGGAGAAGAATTATTGGTGATGATGGTTATAATCGAAGTATCTATGCCCATTCTGTGTTAAGGATTTTTATTAGATTTTGTTTTTTTAGTGAAAACCGTAAGATTGAAGTAAAAAAAAAAAAAAAAGGGTATCGAATTATAATTTGATAAAAATTTAAAAAGATGAAATGTTGAAAATTACTGTTTTTCATCAAAATTGATGAAAAGAAAAAAAAAATTGGGATAAGAATGAAAGTTCTTTTTGTTGGAAAAATGGTTTAATATAGGCATATTTTTTAGCTCAATTTTGAGTGGGCCCCAAACGTCTTTTGGGGTGGATCCGAAGAGGTGATGTGTTCCTTGCCGCGTGGCAAGTCACACGGTGAAGACGGAACGTCAAAACCATTTATGAGTGAATGGGAAGTTGACGTCGTTTTTGGATTTAACTTTAATTTTTTAGATTAAATTCATTTGAATTTTTTCAATAAAAAATTATGGTGGGAATTCAATTTAATTCTAAATTCAAATTTTGAGTTCCTAAGTGGTTTCTTAAAATTTGTAATTGTGAGAATTTAATTTAATTCTAAATTCAAATTTTAGGTTCCTGAAAAGTTTCATAAAGTTTGTACCTCATCATTTATTTATTTATTTAACTATTGCATTAGTTTAATATATATATATATATATTTGAAATAGTTTGAATAATTAATAAAGTTCTACAGGTTATAATTGTTGACTAACGGTCAAACTTTTCAAAGTTGTTTGAACATTGGTTTTCCTTGTGCCGTTGGTCAGACAATTGTTTTGCACCTTTTCACTTATTTGAAGCACCTTTTCGGGTCTAATTTGTTGCCTATATATATAGATACATTTCCAGCAGTTGAGACACCCCGAAAAATTCAGTCTGTATTTTTGTTTTGATATTGCTGTTCTCTTTGCTCTAAGTACATATATTCTTCATATATAATTTTAGGGAAAAAAATATTCAGAGAGTTAGAATACAGATTTGGTTCGCCGAACAAGTTGTTTACCTAACGACAATCTTGGACTGTTTTCTTTCTACCAACAGCAAACACAATGGAGACGGCTTCAACCCTTTGCCTTTTTGAACCTACTCCAAAAAGAGAAATTTTGTAATCTTATCATGATCTGTTGTGATTTTGATTATCACTTATGGAAGATATTTTTTTTTTATCAACAATGCTAGGATACAAAGAAAATTATCAAATGTTTTAATAAATGTGTCACATAAACGTGGGTTGGTAAAGTATGGGTTGGTAAAACTCTTGGTAAAAATGTTGGGATCCTAACATTTTTCTTTTTTTATTATACTTTACATGGCATTGATCGAAAAGATTTTTAATTATGTCTTAAATGAAGTTCGATTATAATCGACTATATTTTATTTTAGAAGATATTTGTGATGATCTAATAAAAAGATAACTACGTACACTTTTGTAAAGGATGTCAAATAGTGCTTTAGTTATGATTCAAAATAATGTAATTATGACATTTGTATTACCAATACCACAAATATCATATACACTCCAAATATATATATATATATATATATAGGCAGTGGCTTTGGTCCAGTTCGAGATCGGACTGGACTGTGTTGTTGGGCCCGTGGGGGTCCACTACGGGTCCTGTTTTGAAAATCTGAACCGTTCAATGTTTAGAACTCTTTGAGTACTATATGCCTGTAAAAAATCACGTTGATCGGATATCGATAGCTATATGAACAAAACAGTTTTTTATCAACCGTTAATTGTTTCACCGTCCATTTTTTTTTATACAAAACTGATTTGATCACATATCTATTGATATCCGATCAACGTAATTTTTTACAAGCATATAGAGTTTTACACATTGAACAGTTCAGATTATCAAAACGGATCCAAAAAATAGGTCCTATGGGCCGAACTGGACGAGTCCAGTCTTGATCTCAATCTGAGACAAGCTAGACCCTAAATATAAACCCCAAGAAGATGTCAATCTAATTTACCTTGATAAATTATAATATTATTTTAATTATAAATTCTTTAATTAGTTATATATTTAGTTATCATATTTATTTTTTTTTAATTATGATTCAATAAAGAAAATTATAAGGCACGAGGTATCCCACAAAAATTATAAAAAAAAAATACACAAGAATTTTGAAATCTAATTTGTTGTTTGAAACAATCTAAACAATTATATTTTTTTTTGTCCTTTTACAAAAAAATATGTAAAAAAATAAAAAAATAATACGATAAAAAAAAGATAAAAAAATAAATTATTTAGAAGATGCCAAACTACTTACTTAATTAGTTCAACGAAACTTCATCTTCATTCGTATCCGAAACAAAAATACTACCCGCATACAAGGGCCCTTGGGAAGTTGCCAAAAAAAACCGGCCTTTTTACCCAAAACACCACACACTAAAAAAAATTAAAAAGTCTACTGTTTACCAACTTTTCAAAAACCCAGGGTCAAAAAGACACACAAAAAAGAGAAAATCACAATCCAAGCACCATAAAAGCCCATGAATAGAAATCCTAGAGCCAACAGCTGGCTTTTTCCCTCCTTGCCGAAGGACTTCAAAATCTAAACCCTAAAAAGCCCATCAATAGTAATCCTAGCCGTGGCCCAGGTTACGTCAGAACCACCGCCTCCCCTCGAGTAGTGGCCACCACTGCCCTCACTGTATCCACGGTCAGGCCCTCCGCCGTAGCCACCTCCATCACGTCCTGCGCCGCCTCCGCCGCCTCTGTAGCCACCGCGGCCTCGGTTGTAGCCACCTCCATGGCTGCGGAGCCCGACGCCACCGCCGCCACCGCTTCCGCGGGTCTTGGCCTCACTGACTGTAATGTTACGACCGGTAAGATACTGGCCGTGCATCCCCTCGATTGCATCCCTCATCGCCTGCTCATCCTTGAATTTCACAAATCCGAACCCCCTCGATTTCCCAGTTTCGCGATTTTTGATGATCTAAAAACCAAATCAAACATAAATCGATCAAATCTACAAAGATCAATAACATATAAACAAACAAACAAAATCAAAGTATATATACAAAACTAGAACTGAAACTCAAAATCGATCGATTTCGAGAAAAGAAGGCGATCAATAAAAGTAACATATAGAGAGAGAGTTAACAGAGAGAACGGACCCTCGATTCGACAATTACTCCATATTCAGAGAAGGCCTGCACAAGGTCTTGATCATCGGTGGTGCCAGCGAGCCCGCCAACGAAGACCTCGTGTCCAATCACAGAATCCGTGGATGAGACAGACATAGAGATATTTTTGGTGATATCACAACCCTAAACGAAGAGACCCCACACCTAACCAATGATCCCCAAACAAAGCCCGCCCCAAAGCTGGCTTATATAAGCGCGCGTGCGGAGTTAACTAGGGTTAAGGCCATCCACAATGGATGTGTTAAAATTGTGTGTTAAAGTATATGTTATATGATAAAAAGTGTTCAAATGAAACTCAAAAATATGTGTTAAGAGTTTGTTAATTTATTGAGTGAATAGTGAATGAATGGTGATACAATAGATGTATTAAGGTGTGTGTTAAATATATATATATATATATATGTATATAATAAATAAAATAAATAAATAATTTAATGTAATCAAAAATTTCAGTCGATAGAAAGAGAAGATCCATATTAATTTTCTTGTGAATAGCCTAATGGAACTATTTTTTTGTCATCACTAGATACATCCGACATTTTCAAAAACAGGGTAAATGGTTTTTGAGATGTTAGATGAGGTTGTTAAGAAGGTTGGAGAAGAAAATGTTGTAGCAAGTTGTAACTGATACAATGCTTCTAATTATAAATTGGC
>NW_021026244.1:183638-254550 GCF_004153795.1 Camellia sinensis
AAAAAAGAGAGAGATTTCTAACTATCAATCTAATGCAAATGGGCAGGACAAGGAGTCCAAACAAGCCCTTTCTCTTATCCATTAACATTCGTCCCCGCCAATTTATAATTAGAAGCATGTCAGTTACAACTTGCACAAACATTTTCTTCTCCAACCTTCTTAACAACCTCATCTAACATCTCAAAAACCTTTTCACACCATTTTTGAAATGTCGGATGTATCTAGTGATGACAAAAAATAGTTCCATTAGGGCTTTCACAAGAAAATTACATATGGATCTTCTCTTTCTATCTGACCACAACCATCCGACATAATTGTACATCCGGTCTTCTTCCATTGTTCCTTAAACTCATCAACCAATTGTAGTGTCTCATGCACTTCTTTTTTTTAAAAATGTCACCCTAATTTCGTGGTAAGATAGTGGCACAAGTCCTTTTCCATAATCCCCAATCTTCTTAACCATGAGTGGAAATATAGGGTTGTTCACACAATTAAAAGGAATTGCACTAGTGTAAAAAAAACGAGCTATGGTTTGACAAACATCATCTCTCTCTTCTTTCTTAAACATTTGATTGAGAGTTTTTTGATTTTGACGTCCAGATTTCTTCATCACAAATTTATCTATGGCACCCACCCGTTTTTGTTTGTTTTGATGATGATATGCTAATAGTTCCACCTCCTCTTCAGAATCATCACCAACATCAAACATCTTTCTCTTTTTATTTTGAGACTCTAATGTTTGAGTTCTTAAAAGACTCATGAACTTTCCTCTAACATCTTCTGGGACTTGAGGACATGGCTCAACATTTTGATGAGTACAAGCTAAATGGTGTTTTAATCTAAATATACCTCACGATCGAGTCACGTTACAATACTTGCATTGTACCTTTTTGGTTGCAGCATCTATTTCAACCAGGATCCGTTCGGTTACCCGTAACATTTTTCCTCTTCCTCCCTCTTCCAGAACCAGAAGCAGACATTGTTAACTCAATTCACAAACCTACAATCATATATTGAATATCACTGAACCAATTGATTACAATTTACAAGTTAATAGTTGTGAACTATTAGAGAGAAAAAAGTCAAGTTACAGATACAGTCAAGATGCTGGCATAGTAAATTCATGGATAGACTTTTAGCAAAGCAAAAGGGTTAGTACATAACATCTTCTTATCCACCCTTACAAACTTGTGAGACAAAAAGAACACATAGAAGAAGAGGAGGGAAAAAAAATGGAAGCAACCAAATGAAAAATAGAACAGAATAAAAAAACAAAAAAGAAAAATAACAAAAAAAAAATAGAAACAGGAGCAGTAGCAGAAAAGGGAAAAAATGGGAAAAATGGAAGAAGAATAAGGGGAAATGGGGGAAAAACAAAAGGGGAATGAAAACAGAAAAATGGAAGAAGATGGAAAAAAAGCAGTAGCAGAAAAAGGGAAAAAAATGGAAGATAAGAAGAAGAAGAAGAAGAAGAAGAAGAAAAATAAAAAAAAGTCGAACAGAGGAGAAGAGAAGTCGTCGAACCATAGAGAAGAAGAGAAGAATGAGTCGAACAAAGAAGAAGAATAAGAAGAAGAGAAGAAGAAGAAGAAGAAGAAGAAGCATACCTGAATATGGAGGCTGGATGGATTCTTCTCACTTCACTACTGGCTTCGTCTGCTATCAGCTCTCGTCGTGACCAACTTTCCCCAATCTTTTGCCCTAGTCTTATGTCATGGGTCTTTAGAAAAGAGAGAAGGCATCAAACCTGTATTAAAATAAGAGAAAAAAAGGCCAAAAGTAGGATCGTATAGGATCGCGATCCAAATATGATCCTACGATCCCATATACGATCCCACCGATCCTGTTACGGACCTTCGGGGGCCAAAATCGTGCAACAGCCATGAGACGGCCCGGGTAACAGGTCAAATGCCTTGGGAGGGACCAATATGAGTTGTGGAAACTTACGGAACTAGCACGGGACTCTCGGTTTGAAAACTAAGTCCAAAAAGGCACTTTTTCACATTTAAGCTTGAAAATAGACCTTCGGGGGCCAAAATCGTGCAACAGCCATGAGACGGCCCGGGTAACAGGTCAAATGCCTTGGGAGGGACCAATATGAGTTGTGGAAACTTACGGAACTAGCACGGGACTCTCGGTTTGAAAACTAAGTCCAAAAAGGCACTTTTTCACATTTAAGCTTGAAAATAGACCTTCGGGGGCCAAAATCGTGCAACAGCCATGAGACGGCCCGGGTAACAGGTCAAATGCCTTGGGAGGGACCAATATGAGTTGTGGAAACTTACGGAACTAGCACGGGACTCTCGGTTTGAAAACTAAGTCCAAAAAGGCACTTTTTCACATTTAAGCTTGAAAATAGACCTTCGGGGGCCAAAATCGTGCAACAGCCATGAGACGGCCCGGGTAACAGGTCAAATGCCTTGGGAGGGACCAATATGAGTTGTGGAAACTTACGGAACTAGCACGGGACTCTCGGTTTGAAAACTAAGTCCAAAAAGGCACTTTTTCACATTTAAGCTTGAAAATAGACCTTCGGGGGCCAAAATCGTGCAACAGCCATGAGACGGCCCGGGTAACAGGTCAAATGCCTTGGGAGGGACCAATATGAGTTGTGGAAACTTACGGAACTAGCACGGGACTCCCAGTTTGAAAACTAAGTCGAAAAATACACTTTTTCAAATTTAAGCTTGAAAATAGGCCATCGGAGGCCAAAATCATGCAACAGCCACGAGACGGCCCGGGAAACACCTCAAACACCTCAGGAGAGGAGAATGTGAGTTATGAAAACTTACGGAACTAGCACGGGACTCTCGGTTTGAAAACTAAGTCAAAAAATGCACTTTTTCATACTTCAACTTAAAAATAGGCCATCAGAGGCCAAAATTGTGGAACGGCAACGAGACAGCCTAGGAAACACCTCAAACACCTCGGGAGGGACCAATGTGAGTTGTGGAAACTTACAGAACTAGCATGGGACTCCCGGTTTAAAAACTAAGTCGAAAAAAGTACTTTTTCAAACTTAAGCTTGAAAATAGGCCATCGGAGGCCAAAATCGTGCAACAGCCACGAGACGGCCCAGGGAACACCTCAAACACCTCAAGAGGGACCAATGTGAGTTGTGAAAACTTACAGAACTAGCACGGGACTCCTAGTTTGAAAACTAAGTCGAAAAATACACTTTTTCACACTTAAGCTTGAAAATAGGCCATCGGAGGCCAAAATCGTGCAACAGCCACGAGACGGCCTGGGAACACCTCAAACACCTCGGGAGGGACCAATGTAAGTTGTGAAAACTTACGGAACTAGCACGGGACTCCCGGTTTGAAAACTAAGTCGAAAAATGCACTTTTTCACACTTAAGCTTAAAAGTAGGCCATCGGAGGCCAAAATCGTGCAACAGCCACGAGACGGCCTGGGAAACACCTGAAACACCTCAAGTGGGACCAATGTGAGTTGTGGAAACTTACGGAACTAGCATGGGATTCCCGTTTTGAAAACTAAGTCGAAAAATATACTTTTTCATACTTAAGCTTGAAAATAGACCATCGGAGCCCAAAATCGTGCAACAGCCACGAGACGGCCTGGGGAACACCTCAAACACCTCAGGAGGGACCAATGTGAGTTGTGAAAACTTACGGAACTAGCACGGGACTCCCAGTTTGAAAACTAAGTCGAAAAATGCACATTTTCACACTTAAGCTTGAAAATAGGCCATCGGAGGCCCAAATCGTGCAACAGCCATGAGATGGCCCACGGAACACCTCAAACACCTCGGGAGGAACCAATGTGAATTTTGAAAACTTACGAAACTAGCACGGGACTCCCGATTTGAAAACTAAGTCGAAAAATGCACTTTTTCACACTTAAGTTTAAAAATAGGCTACCGGAAGCCAAAATCATGTAACAGCCATGAGACGGCCCGAGTAACACCCGAAACACCTCGGGAGGGACAGTAGTAATTTGTGAAAACTTACGGAACTAGCATTGGACTCCTGGTTAAGTCGAAAAACGCACTTTTTCACATTTAAGCTTGAAAATAGCCCATCGGAGGCCAAAATCATGCAACAGTCACCAGACGGCCCGGGAAACACCTCAAATACCTCGGGAGAGGCAAATGTGAGTTGTGGAAACTTACGGAACTAGCACGGGACTCCCGGTTTGAAAACTAAGTTGAAAAATGTACTTTTTCACACTTCAACTTGAACATAGGTCATCGGAGGCCAAAATTGTGCAACAGCCATGAGATGGCTCAAGAAACATCTCAAACGCCTCGAGAGGGACCAATGTGAGTTGTGAAAACTTACGGAACTAGCACGGGACTCCCGGTTTGAAAACTAAGTCGAAAAATGCACTTATCACACTTAAACTTAAAAATAGGCCATCAGAGGCCAAAATCGTGCAACAGCCACGAGACGGTCTAGGGAACACCTCAAACACCTCGAGAGGGATGAATGTGAGTTGTGAAAACTTACAGAACTATCACGGGACTCTCGGTTTGAAAACTAAGTCAAAAAATGCACTTTTTCATACTTAAGTTTGAAAATAGGTCATCGAAGGCCAAAATCATGCAACAGCCACGAGACGGCCCGGGAAACTCCTCAAACACCTTGGGAGGGACCAATGTGAGTTGTGGAAACTTACGGAACTAGCACAGGACTCCCAGTTTGAAAACTAAGTCGAAAAATGCACTTTTTCACACTTAAGCTTGAAAATAGGCCATCGGAGGCCAAAATCGTGCAACAGCCACGAGAGACCAATATTAGTTGTGGAAACTTATGAAACTAGCACGGGACTCCCGGTTTGAAAACTGAGTCCAAAATTGCACTTTTTCACACTGAAGCTTGAAAATAGACATTCGCAGGCCAAAATTGTGCAACAGCCACGGGACGGCCCGGGAAACAACTCAAACACGTCGGGAGGGACCAATGTAAGTTTTGGAAACTTACGGAACTAGCACCGACCTCCTGATTTGAAAATTTATTCGAAAAATGCATGTTAAATTGTATATTTTATGGATAAGATAATAATTGTCTAACTTACATTTTTTTGGTTTTTTTCTTTTTTGTGTTTCAATTTTTTGTAGATTCGAGATTTGATATGGACATGTTTGGTAATTTGGAGGGCAGATGGTAGCCCATTTTGTGTTTTTGTTCATATTACCTTACATGTATTTTGGTTGCGTTGTAAATTTTATATTTTTGTTGGTATTACAGGGCATGTTAGGTAATCCACCCTTGATATTTTATTTTTGTTGATAGTAGTAGGCATGTTTTGTTGTTGGATATTAGAAGATGTGTTTGGTAATCCGCATGCGGTTGATATGATATTTTTGTAGATATTAGTAGACGTTTGTGGATATTAGAAGATGTGTTTGGTAATCCGCATGCGGTTCATATTGTATTTTTGTGGATAGTGCTAAAATTCGATTTTGATGTTTATGAAAATGAACAGATTTTTGTATTGATTTGTATAGATATTTTATTAAACAGGTTATTGAAATGCGCAGGGAATTGTTATTGAAAAGAAAAAATTTCGGAAGAAAATAGTATCCTCATTTTCAAATTTTTTAATTTTTATTAGTGACGAAATAAAAAATGTCGCTATTAGTTTTCAAAAAACATGACGAATAATTTTGTCACTAATGATATACTACAAAACAAATAATTTTGTCACATTTGATGAATATTTCGTCGCTAAATTGAAATATTTTGTGACAAAATGTTTTTTGTCATTGAAAAATTTTCTTTTTTGCTCATTTTAGTGATGAATTTTTTTGTCACCTTAATCCATATCATTGGTGAGGAAAACTTTCGTCACTAAAATCTATTTAGTGACAAAATATTTCGTCGCTAAAAATAATTAAAATAAAATGTTATTTAGTTTTGGCGACGAAATTGATGTTATAGAGGACGAAAAATTCAACATACATCGACGAAACATTTTGTCGCCAAAAATCAAAAATAGGCGACGAAACTGTTTTTCGTCACCAGGTACTTTCAGTGACGACGTATAGGCCACGAACGTGGTGACAAATTTTTTTCGTCGCAGATCACTTTAGCGGCGAAAATTTGATGTTTGGAGACAAAATCTATCTGTTACCAAAGGCCTTTTTTGTTGTAGTGTGGGCGCACAAGCACTCCATCTAAAAATATATATATATATATTTCGTGCAGATTTTATTTATTTATTTTATTTTTCTCTTCAAAAAAAAATAGTGTGTGTATATGTGTGTTTGGTTCATCCCTGCCTCACTAGATATGCGCGTACACCGTATGGTACAATCATCTCTCTCTCTCTCTCTCTCTCTCTCTCTCTCTCTCTCTCTCTCACTCATGTTACTATCTACTTTATACTTGCTTACATTGAGGACAATGTTGTATTCCAGTTGTGGGGTGAGGGTATATTTATACTTACAATTCATGTTTGTACTTGCTGCACTTGATTACACCACTTCACTTGATTTT
This sequence comes from Camellia sinensis, assembly GCF_004153795.1. Lineage (NCBI taxonomy): Eukaryota > Viridiplantae > Streptophyta > Magnoliopsida > Ericales > Theaceae > Camellia > Camellia sinensis. The sequence continues at coordinate 190,103 of NW_021026244.1, forward strand.
AGCTTTTTACTAGTATGGTGGTGATATAAGCATATGTTAATTAGGGAACATAGTGGACTTGTATGAAAAAGGTTTATTGGGTAAATACTTGCATGTGATGTTTGCACTAGGAAAGTTGTTTGTGTTTGTGGTATTAGTACTTGTCATGAGTATGCCTTGATTCACATGAACACACTTTCATGGCGATGACCTCTCTATTCTAATTCATGGTATACATCATTGATAATTGCTAGTGTTGCAGAAAAGAATAAATGAGTAACCTTGATTCTCATATTAAAAAAATAAAAATAAATAAATAAAAAATGACTTGTTTAGGTTCGTAGCTTTTTTAACTCGAGTTATTAAGTCTGTAGGGGTGTCTCTACATCTAGTGCCCTAAAACTGTCTGGTTTGGGAGTCATTGACCCAATACTTGCTACATGGGTTAATTAGAAAAGCTTGAGGGATCTAGACATTGCACAGTTTAGGAAAATAATGACTTGTTCGAATCCGTAGCCATTTCAGCTCGAGTTATTAAGCTCGTGGAGGTGTCTTCACACTTAGTGCCCTAAAACCGTCTAGTTTGGGAGTCATTGGTCTAATGCTTGCTACATGGGCTGTTTAGAAAGTTTAATGGATTAGGACATTGCACAGTCTTAAAAAAAAACAAAAACAAAAACAAAAACAAAAATTTGAGAATCCTGGATGCAAAAGTTTAGTTTTTCTGTATATGTTGGGTGTTATTATGAGTTACATTGGGTTATTATAGTGGATAGTTAACTAGTTATGGGGACTGCACTTTACAGCATGGGTACTATGATATGTTTACTAGCATTCGCAAGTACCAGGGACTTAATTTTTGTAATAACTGAATTGTGGATCTTGCTAAATAGATTCCTTTATGCTTATCCACTGTGCCTTCAATGACTCATCATGTCTTAATATCACACTATAGTTGGCACATAAGTTAATTAATAGTTGGAGTAGTGTGATTACTCACTGTTGTTAGGCAGATGTGAATATGTTAATGTTTGTGGGTATCATTTTTGGAAACCCTCACGAGACTATACTCGTCCACTTGGGGTAACTTTGTAGTTTAAAACCTTATTACATATTGTAGACATCCCATTTTTGACCGTCCTCAAGACTTGGACGTCACCGTTTGAACACTCAGTGATCATCCATGTTCGTGTTCATTTTAAGTTCCCGAAGGCCTCGGCCGTGCGCCTTGCCTCAGGATCTCTTAACTTGCCTGTTCTGTGTTTGGTTTTGCACCAAGGACTTGTGTTTTGTGCTTCTAAGGGTGGTAAGAGGCTTGTTAGCCATCCCTAAAACCCACCGACCGTGGCATGAAGCCACCGGCCTTGCCTTTTTTTCTACTGACCAAATGTTTGGTCGGCCGAAACTTTTCTGAGGAATATCGGCATTTTGTGTGGTCAACCGACCATGTATTTGGCCGGTTGTCTCTTTTTTTGGCTAGTACCTCATTTTCGCCTTTTTCAGGCATTATGCATGCCAGCTGTGCCAGCAGGAGTGCACAGACTTGTCTTCCACACACATGTATGGAGGAATTTGCATCATTTGCACCCTTTTGGTCTAGCTTCTTGAGGAAGCTTGGACCTTTGTCTTAGCTTCCTCAAGAAGCTTGGACCCCTGTCTCAGCTTCCTCAAGAAGCCTTGACCCCATTGCCTTAGCTTCTTTAAGAAGCCTTGACCCTTTTTGTTTAGCTTCTCTTTGAAGCTTAGGCCTTTGCCTTGTCTATATAAAAAGGCCTCCCTCCTCCTTTGAGTCTTGGAGTTTTGAGTTGGTTTTGATCAGAAGAAGGGGGCTGGACTTGCTGTTCTTGAAGTGTTCTCTAAGGGTAACACTATTGCTTTATATTCCCCATTCTTGCACTAGATTTTAACCCCCTTTGCATGCTGTTTTGAGCTTTGTGTATAACATATAAAAGTTCTATTTTTTTGTGTTTAAGATACTTCATTAAGGCCATTTTGGTGTTGGGGGTCGACCTCCTCCTCTTAGGCCTTGTTTGGCCCTTTTTATGATTTCTTTGTTGAGCTTTGGGAACGTTTGTGCATTGGCCTTCTCACCACTGAAATCCAGAGAATTTTCAGTGGTGAAGAAGAGGTTTTTGAGGTCTTGCATAGAGGAGGGACACCCCTCCCCCTTTGTGTCTCATTTGTTCATGTTTTTGGCTCATAAGGGTAGCATGCATGCTTAGGTGTTTTTTGCTCCATTTCAGAGGTTTTTGGGTGATATTTGGTCATAATATACCTCTGTTTTTGGTCGGATTAATGCCCCCTTGCATGCATAATATACTTACCTTGTATTCCTCTATTTTGCCTAGAAATGCATCTTGCCATTAGACCATCATGCTTGCATGTTTTTGCCTAGCTTTGTGAAGCTTTTGGTCATATTTCATCATGCTTGAGGTTTGTTGAGTATTGATTTGATCATGTTTGCCATGTTTGGTATAGCCCTTTTGTAGTTTGGTTTGTGAGCCTTGAGTGTGTGGGTCATTAGCATGCTTTACTTAGCTTATTCTCATGATTTGGCATCATTGGAGACCATATTTCAGTCCATAATCCATGCTTGTGCACTTGCATTTGGCTCTCTTTCAATGCTTGAAAGTGTTACAGTTTTGGGCCTCAAGAGTTGGTCATTGTGTATGATACCATGTTTAGTCTTTGGGCCGCCATATCAGTGGGTTTTAGGGGCTTATTTTGCATGTTAAAACTCTAATTTTGCATTGGTTAGTCCATGCCACGTGTGGTTTGGGTGGCTGTAATAGAGTGCCCTCTTTGTGGCCCTAAATCCCCCTTTGTTTTGCATCCATTTCTTAGCATGTCTTGACCATGATCTATGCATGCTTTAGTCTTGTTTTGGAGTGCCTTAGGACTGTTTTAAGTCATTTTGGTCCTTTGGGGTTTGGTTGACATAGTTATGGTTTGGACGCCTTTGTTGGCTTCAAGTTCTGGTCATGGTTACATGCCTTACTTGCATGACATGGTTGATTTGGCATCATCCTCTATACATTTTCAGAGCTTAATATGTTAGTCAAGCATCCATGTTTGTCATCATGTGAGTGCTCTTGAAACTTGCCTTTCATACCTTAGCCTTAGGCTCATTGGTTTGTATGTTTATTTTGCATGATTGGCATCATCATTTTAGTACTTTTGGCCACTGTTTTGGGGTGTGCCTGAGGTTCCTCCATCTTCGTGTAGATCCATGGATCATGCATTCGCATCTTGTAGCATGCTCATTACATTGTATGATTGTTGTATCCTTGTAGTTAGTGCATTGTTACATGCTTATCATTTTGCCTAGTTGCCTATCTAGGTTGCATTGTAGCATTGCATGCTTGGCACATTGCACACTTACATGATAGGTTACATTGCATTTGGCATGTTTTGTACCTTAGCATCATGTACATACTTGAGCCACGATGCATACATGCATTACATTTTGCTTGGTTTGGGGTGTCAAACCAAGCATGAGGAATGAAATGTGTTCGTACTCAAAGTGACGAAACACGTCTCAATCCTCGGTCGCCGATGCCTTTGATCTCAGCATGATAGGGCATGTAGCACTCAGGTGTTTTTATTGCATTCATTTACATTGACTTGCAAGCTTGGTACTTTTGGCCATCATGCATCAAAATGCGTGATTGGTGGCCTGAGTACCGAGGTCCACACCCCCTTGAGTCCATAACATGATAGGGAGAGTGGACATGCACACATTTGCTTAAAAATTCCATGCCATGCCTTGTCTGTCCTCTGCTGCTATCAAAACAGGATTCTGCAAACAGATTTGGCCGACCGGCTACCTACAGTGCCGACCGACCAAAAATAATTAGCCGATGGCTCAACAATTGGTCGATGACCATTTATCAATGGCCAGTGATCTTATGCCTTGGTCGGTGGCATCTTACAATGCTCAGGGCAATTCAGAGGCATCTCCAGGGTTTTCACAGTCCTCAGAGGTATAGGACAGTGCAAACAGAGGCAACAATGGCATGGCAGCGGGCTTCCGGGCAAGGCAAATCGAGCATGCATCATCCACGCATTCCGTGGTAGAGCTGCGGCGGTCTCTTTTAGTTTCATATTAGGGCCTTATTTTTGTATTAATTTGTTATATTAATTAGAATTTTGTAATAATTAATTAGCTAGGATAGTTAATTCATTATTTGGCCTGTATTATTATTTCGGACCCTCCGAGTGAGGGCAATTGTGTAATAAGTGTGCGTGCGTGTGGTGCGTGTCCTCCAACCCCATTTTTTCTTCCCTTTTACTTACCTGCTTTCAATGGTTAATATTAGGGCAATTTAAATTAGCATACCTTATGCTATGCATGCATGTAACCATACATTTGTCTTGCATACACCGGGCTCGAGCATCATACTAACTACATAGTATTTCAATTCCGAGTTAAATACGTGTTAACTATAACATCATCATATGCCATTTTAGAATAGCCGAGCCTATTGTAGTTGCATCTTGCACTGTGCTGCATTAGCCATCTTAACATGAACTAGGATCAATGCATATGATTACTAACTAAGTTTCTGTTTTAGCTTGGAGTACTCGGTAAGCATTTATGTTTTATCATCCTTGCATGAGTGTAAGTGTTGCCAGTGATAGCATGCTTATCATGAGGCTATGTGCTTATGTATAATAACTGCTTGAATGCCTGTGGTGGAGGTTGAATTACCTGAATTGGAATAATGCATTAACTGGAGTTTTAAGCCCACTAGATAGTGGCAAAACTCTTTTCTAAGCCCACTTGGGGGTGGCAAAACCTGCATTTTAACCTACTTGCGAGTAGCAAACGTTTTTTTTTAAAAAACAAACATGAAATACTTTTTTCTAATTCAGGCAACCCAGTTCATATTGTTTTTGCTGTGCGCATCACATAGTAATTCTAGGCAATAACACGGAATAAGAACGCGTAATGTTTTCAAATTAGATATCATGGTTAGTAGAGGCCGATCTTCGATTCGGGCGAGCGGGGGTGCTCATAGCTGACCTTCCCAATCGTACCCAAGTTCCCGAGCCGAGGCAACTTTGCTGATGACGGCACGTGGGCCTTAGGCAAACGAGCCAGGGTTTCCTAAATTCCCCAAAAATAAAATATTTAGGTGGCGACTCTGTATCTGGCAAAGCAGTCCATTTTGGCCCTTCTTTAAAAAAAAAAAATTTGTTTTCAAAAACCAATTGCCGGATTTTGGACTCTTTGGTTCCAGATTTGAACCGTGACAATTTGAGTCCTGAACTGTAGTGGCTCCAAATGAAACGAAACGGGATTTCCCTCCCGGGGCGTTCGGGGGACGTCTACAGTTTCTGGCGACTCCCGCTGGGGAATTAGAGAGCTTGACTCGAACTCATGATATCTTGTTTTGATTACACTTAAGTGTTTCTTTGCATTGCATTTGCATTGGTGTGCCTAGGACACCATGTTGCCATCTGCTATTCCTGAGCGGTTAGCCTGAGGGCTTGCGCTGTCATTAAGGTTTGATCGGTTTTAGCGGCTCTGCCACGATGGGAAACACAAACCCCATTTTTAACCTAGGCACCTTTTTGACCATTCGACCTATGCATATTTGGAATCCATAGTGACGCATTCCAAACTAGGACAGGTTTCTTACCCGATGTTAGGTTGTTTGAAACCGCTGTGTGCGTAGTGAAACCCTAGCTCCTGACAAAATAGGACAGGGAAACCCTACCCCAACATAGGGGTGTTTTGGCTGTCACTTGTTTGTTATGTGGTTTAGAGTTGACCTCTACAGGAATGCATGTATCAGCTCACAAGTTTGGGTATCAGGCTTGCGGGCACCAGTTCAGTATTTTGGGAATCAGTTATCTGCGGGTATCCGATTCAGTTTTCGGGAACAGTGATTTGGGGACAATAATCAGTATTGAGGAACAGTGTATTCAGCTTATCAACCGTGTGTTGTGATGCCGAACTGTGTATTGTGTGTTTACTTTACGCTGTTATGCTGTCCGTTTGTCTGGTTATTTATTTCCTTATTATTGCTTTATTTATCTTTTTGCTAGATAGTTTAGCACAATTGCTTCTGACCCAGCAGATATTCCCCAAGCACTCTAGACTAGAGGTCGCCAACTTAATCGATCTGAGGATCTGGTCGACGGACAACCAGTGTTTTATTCTCTATCCCCGGTTATTAGACGAAGGTCGAGAAGACGCAGTGTATCCGAGTAGAGATTGCCAAAGCAGTGGTCAACCATACTAGTGGACAGTCAGGCCGAGGCCTCAGTTTTCACCACAAAAAGGGAATATATACTGGTAATTCAACCAGAACAGAGCAGTATGGCATGCTTAGAGGAGATGGTGGGCCATCTCCAAGAGAGCATGAAAACTATACAGCAAGACGTTGTCCGACAGGCAGAGTTCGCCAAACAACAGGCCACGGTTATGACTGAACAAGCAGAGTTAATCATAAGGCTACAGCAGCAAACCGAGGCATCTGCCTCACATCAAGCTCCTCCCCCACCAAGGGTTCCGATACCCGAGGAGACACCAAATGTCCAGAATATCCAAGAGGATACAGACATTCCAACGGGGCCAGCTCCGTCCCTGATTTTACCGCAACTATCCAAGGCACCCACGCCTATCAATGTACCGGATTCTCCCTTCGAGTTCGAAGTGGACCCCACAGCATTAAAGCTGAGCAAGCTGGAAAAGATGTTTAAAAAATCCCAAGGAGTCAAGACCATCCCCGATATTGAGGATGGGTATACCGACGCAGATATGATGCTGCCAGACCGATTCAAGATGCCGCATATTGACCGATTTGATGGGTCCGAGGACCCCATGGTGCACCTGAGGTTGTTTTCAAATATCTTAAGGCCGATGGGCCTCACCAGATTACAGAAGCTATCTTTGTTCGGCCGGACCCTGTCGGGTGTGGCGGCCATCTAGTACGCTAAATTAGAAGATGATGTTAAGAGGAACTGGGATGAGATGGCCGAGGCGTTCATTGCACAATACTCATATAGCATGCAAATCGAGATTACGACCCGTGATCTCGAGACGACAAGGTAGGAGACTAAGGAGAGCTTTTCGGAGTTTGTAACCAGATGGAGGGCCAAGGCCTCAATGATGACCCTAAGGCCCACCGATAAAGATCAAATTCGGATGATTGTGCGCAATCTCCAGCCTAAGCTGATGCAGAAAATGATCGTGCTCCCCTTCCCTACCTTTTCAAATCTGCATGAGATGGGAGTACAGATTAAAGATGCCTTGAAATAAGGCTTGATCGACAATGACAGAGAGCAACCCAGAAGAACCTTTAATCGCAACACTAACGCAGGCCCGAGCGACGCTACAACTACAAGAGCCTCAGAAGTGAGCATGGTCACCACCATTCCCCCTCCAAGAACCATGGCAGCTACGCCATTCTCCGGTGCGTCCGGAAGCAATACACAAACAGCCAAATACCCATCCAAAAATCAAAGAACCTTCGCTCCACTATATAGGCCCCTGTCCAAAGCTCTAGGGGTTTTAATTAGAAAATGGCACTTGAAGCCCCTGGAGCCGCGGCTATTGCCGGAAAAACTTCCCCCTACCCACAACCCAACCAAATATTGCGCATTTCACCAGCAGCACGGTCATGACACTAACCAATGCTTCCGATTACGTCATGAGATTCAAGATCTCATTGATAATGGGGTGATTATGCCTCCAGAAAAGCCCAACATCACAACAAACCCTCTCCCACCACACAACCATGCTCCACCTCCCAAGCGAATCAACTTTATCCAAACCGGGGTCACGTCATACGACCCCAGCATCTATATCACCCCGTCTCACCTACCCAAGCCGGAGGTGTTCCTTCCTGACCGCACTGACCTATGCATGTTGGACATCTCTAGAACCCGACCCGAGCCAATGGTGGTGACTGTCGAAGACAGAACAGGAGAGATTTCAGAGGAGAATGGGATTGTTGAGTCAGAATCTAAGGAATCTGGGAGTTTTTCTGGAGAGATGTACAGTCCGAGTGACTATGTTTTGTCGGTAGGCCAGGATAGATCAAGTGTGAAATTGCCAGAAAGGGCAGAGCTTTGTGTGATACAGGGGGATAGATTTGATCAGAGATCAGAGGACTTAGCGGCTGTGGAAGGGGACTTTGTTAACCTCCAATTTTTCAACGAACAAGGCCCAGGGGACATGGCCGTCAACTGGGCAGATTTCGAGGAATCAGTAGAGGCTACTGGGTGGCTTGATGACCTACCAGACGTTGTCGAAGAATTTCAGTTGGAACGGGGCCCGTCAGGGGCAAGGACATAGTTGTGCCCGGAAGGGCCGAGGATCGGAGTGCATCACCGGAGAGCGCCGGTGTTAAAAATTTCGCTTAGGATCTGGGCACTTTGAATACGGGAATTATTGAATAGGCAGCTGTACTGACGCAGTTGGAACGGGGAAAGGTTTAAGGATTCTGAGAGAATCAGAAAACCTAAAGCCCATGAGGGGACTGAAAATACTGTGAGTACAAAGACAGTAAAAACGGAGCCGGACAGGTGTCTGTCGGTTGCCGATGGAATGTGATGGGAGGATGATGATTTATGTCTTGCCCACACAGATGAGGATTGGGGGAGCAATCAACCAGACGATACCTGGTATATTGGTGAAGTCGACCACATGACTAGGAGTGGACGGTATTTCAAGCCTCCATACCTAGATCAGCCAGAGGCGTCTGGGAAAGATAAGGAGGAAGAGAAGTAAAAAGAGAAGCAACTTGAAGATGAGGCTGTACTGAAGTAGCTGAAAAAGATACAAGCAAACATCTCCATCTGGGGACTGCTTATGGCTTCACGTGTTCACAGACAGGCTGTCTTATCGGTTATGGATAAGGCCAAACTCACAATAGACACCATGCCCGAACAGCTGGTGGGCTTAATTTTTTCGGGAGGAGCTACCCTGATGTTAACTTTCTCCAACAAAGAATTGCCACCAGAGGGTGCGAGCCATAACAAGCCACTCTACGTCTCTGTGGAGTGTAGAAACAAATGGATACCCATGGTGCTTGTCGACACAGGGTCCACCATCAATGTGTGCCCGGCAAGAACTGCATATGCAATCGGTTTAAAAACTGCGGACTTTGTGTCGACAGCCCAAGTGATTCGGGCATATGATAACACAAGCAGAGAAGTAATGGGGACAGTGAAAATTCAGACCAAGGTTGGGCTGGGGCAGCATGGGGTAGACTTTCACATCTTAGAAGTTCCTACGACCTTTAATCTACTTTTGGGGCGGCCGTGGTTGCACCAAGTAAAGGCAGTTTCGTCCATCTTGCATCAGATGGTGAAATACCCCTATGGGAAGGGAGTAGCCATCGTTTTTGGGAATTCATCGATCCATCTACCGCCAGAGGTGTCTACACCAGTCCTGGAAATTGAGCACGATATGGAGGATGTGTTCATGTCAGGTTTTACCCTGGCTGAGGCCCGAGTCGTGCAGAACATCTTAGCTGTTAATGAGGGGGTGTATGTTAGCGCACAATCAATATACCTCATGAACAAGCTTCAACACATCCTCGGATGGGATTAGGAAAGAGTGGTCGAAGGGGCCTCGTAAGCATTGCCCGAAATGCCGCACAACCCACATACCTTTGGCTTGGGTTATCTGCCCACCAAAGATGATTGGATAAGGAAAGGCAAGGAGATAGCCGGGAGAGCCAGAGCAAAGCAGGCAGGGAAGCCTTTTGAGTTAATGCACTGGCCCATCTAGGGTACCCTAAACGAACGTCCGGGAGGGGGAGGACTTTCCATTTTATGGCTTCCCAGAGCCGTGGCTGAATACGGAAAGGAAGCACGTGTCAGGTTTTGAGATCTTTTTTGACCTGCAATTATCTGGGGATGATGTTGCCGAAGAGTAGACAGACCCATTTTGCTGAGGTTGAGCAGAGTAAGAAAGTGGAGTCTGAGGACGCTGAAATTGAAATGGGGGTAGCGCTGGCTTGCCCACTTTCAGATCCTCCGATCGAACAGAAGTGCTTGGGGGATAACTTCTCGGTGTCCATGATCAGGAATGAAACGGCTGCGGGCCTACCATCAAATATTTTGGATGCACCCATCGCACCCTCCATCATTGGGCAGTACGAGGAGGGATTTTTGTCAAGCAGCACCGGGTTAGGTAGTGAGTCGGAATCTGATTCCACCGAGTCTTATGAGTCGGAATCAGGTTCCAGCTCAACTGAGTCTGAGTTCGGTATTCCTGGGGGTGATGACCCAGATGCCACAGTCCTGTCCAGGTCGTCTTTTTCTTTCTCTTTTGAGTCTGTTGTAACAGAAGAATCGGACGGTTTGGATGTGCTTAATGAGAATGATGTGGATGTGGTTTATGAGTACTTTTCTGTGCCCTTGATTTATTGCTTAAATAAGGACTTTCAAAATTTTGATAAAAACGACGAAGAAGAAATTCCTCCGATTTTGTAATGCTTAATTGAACAAAAGCAGAAGAGATTTGTTAAACCCTTAGTGGATGAAATCACTACTGTGAATATTAGTACTGAGAAGGACCCGCGGCTGGTCCAGATCGGGTCCACGTTGTCTTCGGAGGAACGCGAGCACTTAGTCGCTTTATTAAAAGATTTCAAAGATGTTTTCGCGTGGTCCTACGAAGACATACCTGGAATCGATCTTGAGATTGTACAGCACCGGATCCCTTTTGACCCCGAGGCCTGACCCGTTAAACAGAAACTCAGAAGGATCCGCCTCGACTGGGCTCTCAAGATTAAGGAAGAGGTCACCAGAGAAATTGACGCAGGGTTCCTGCTGGTATCCGAATACCCAACTTGGTTGGCCAACATTGTGCCAGTGCCGATGAAGGATGGTAGGATCCGGGTATGTGTGGATTTCAGGGACTTGAATAGAGCTAGTCCGAAGGATGAATTCCCCTTGCCGTATATCTGTTGGTGGACTTCACAGCGGGGCATGCTTTGCTTTCGTTTATGAATGGCTTCTCAGGCTACAATCAGATAGTGATGGCGCCTGAAGATCGAGAGAAGACTTCTTTCACTACCCCGTGGGGGACATATTGCTACAGAGTGATGCCATTTGGGTTGAAGAACGCTGGAGCTACATATCAACGGGCCACGACCACGATATTGCACGACATGATCCACAAAGAGGTTGAGATGTATGTGGACGACATGATTGTCAAGTCCAAAGAAAGAGAGGGCCACTACACCGCCTTGCACAAGTTCTTCCAAAGGATCAGAGAATTCCGGTTGCGGCTGAATCCTCAGAAGTGTACGTTTGGTGTAACAGCAGGGAAAATACTGGGGTTTCTGATTACACAGAGAGGTATCGAAGTCGACCCTTCCAAAATTAAGGCCATCTTAGAAATGCCACCACCTAAGACTGAAAAGGAGGTGCGAGGCTTTCTAGGTAAAGTACAATTCATAAGACGGTTTATCTCAAAATTAACCTTGACTTGTGAACCACTTTTTGGTCTCCTGAATAAAGGAACGAAGTTCCAGTGGGACGGCCGATGCCAAGCTGCTTTTGAACAGATCAAGGAATACTTACAGAACCCACCCGTGTTGTCACCACCTGAGCCGGGGAAACCGTTGATTTTGTATCTGTCAGTAATTGAGACTACAATGGGCTGCATGCTCGCGCAAGAGTCTAAGGACAAGATGGAAAGAGCTATCTATTACCTGAGCAAGAAGACGTTGGAGTATGAAACCCGCTACACACCGTTGAAAAAGGCTTGCTTAGCCTTGGTATGGACTACCAGGAAATTGCGGCACTACCTGTTAGGCCACTCTGTAATGCTGGTTTCACGGTTAGATCCCATCAAATATCTTTTCGAGAAACCGGCACTTACGGGTAGGCTAGCTCACTGGTTGCTTTTGCTTTCCGAATTCGATCTGAAATATGTGACGCGCAAGTTAGTCAAGGGAAGAGCAGTAGCGGAGTTCTTAGCCGATCATCCAGTTGAAGGAGGTGAAGCAGTTGAGTACTTATTCCCAGATGAGGCCATTTTGTATATCGAAGGCGAAACTTGGACGATGTACTTTGACAGAGTGTCAAACCAGTACGGGTATGGGATAGGGGTGCTGCTGATAGCGCCCGACAATTCCCGTATTCCCCTAGCCTTCAAACTCCGTTTCAAAGTCTTGAACAACGAAACAAAATATGAGGCGTGCATTACCGGTCTAGAAGCAGCCCTAGAACTAGGAGCAAAACAGTTGGACGTCATCGGGGACTCGAACCTTGTTGTGTCTCAAGCAAAAGAAGACTGGAAAGTCAAAGAAAAAAAGATGATAATGTACCACCAGACCTTGGACTTGTTAATTCCTCGGTTTGAGAAGCTAAACTTTGCTCATCTATTAAGAGAGAACAACAGGTTCGCAGATTCACTAGCAACTCTATCTTCCATGATAGACATCCCGTTTGGAGTCCGGATGCGTCCAGTCATAATTGACCAGAAGTTTACGCCAGCATATGAATCAATTGCTGCCATAGATGAGGTTCAGGACGACAACCCCTGGTATTACGACATTTGGAACTTCTTGGAGAAAGAGGCGTATCCACCAAGGGCAAATGCCAAGGATAAAAGGGCAGTCAGAAGAATGGCTGTTCAGTTCATCATCTGCGGAGGTAAATTGTATAAGAGAGACCATCTGGGAATGCATAAGCTATGTGTTGAAGCTGAAGAATCAAAACGCCTGATGGAGGCCATCCATGAAGGAGAATGTGGAGCACATATGAACGGGGTGATGCTAGCCAGGAAGATCCTCAAACAGGGTTACTACTGGTTCACCATGGAGGAGGATTGTATCAGCTTTGTTCAGCGATGCCACAAATGTCAGATCCGTGCAAACCGCATGAACATCCTGCCGTCAAAGCTGTACAATATGACTTCACCATGGCCTTTTTCAGTTTGGGGAATCGATGTGATCGGGGCTGTCACTCCGAAGGGATCGAATGGGCATGAGTTCATCCTGGTCGCGATAGATTATTTCACAAAGTGGGTCGAGGCCCAATCTTATGCTGTGTTGAAAGCATCGCACGTTGCAAAATTTATCAGGAACAACATCATCTGTCGCTATGGCGTCCCGAACGAGATTGTCTTAGATAATGGTTCCCACTTCAAGAAGGAAGTGATTGACTTGTTGGAAAAATACAATGTGGCTTTTCACAAGTCATCCACATACCGGCCTCAGACCAATGGAGCAGTTGAGGCCGCTAACAAGAATATCAAACACATACTGCAGAAAATGGTGGAAACCAACCGGGATTGGCTAGATAAACTATCATTCGCTCTGTGGGGTTACCGGACTTCAATCAGAACTTCTACTGGGGCAACTCCATGTTCATTGGTTTATGGGATGGAGGCCGTTCTACCTATTGAAATTGAGGTTCCGTCTTTACGAGTACTGGCTGAGTGTCAGATAGCCGAAGCAGATTGGCAACAGAGCAGATTTGAGGAACTCATGCCCTTTGACGAGCACAGACTGAAAGCACTATACCATGTTCAAGGTTATCAGCGCAGAATTGTCCAGGTTTTCAATAAGAAAGTTAAGTCCCGAAATTTGAAAGAAGGAGATTTGGTGCTCAAGGACAATCGAGCTCCCATCCACGACCCAAGGGGCAAGTTCAGACCTAATTGGACCGGTCCCTACATCATCAAATCTATATGGTCAGGTGGAGCTGTGGTTCTGATGGACCTGGATGGCCTAGAGTTTTCACAGCCGATCAATATGGACAAGTTGAAGAAAAATTACCCCTGAGAGGCTCGCTCGGCCGAAAATCCGAAAGGGCGACCTAAGCAAAAGTCAGAGCATAGAAAATTTGAAATAATAAAAACTGAACTCGCAAGGTTGAAAACCCACAAAGGGCGGCCTTGGCAAAAGTTAGAGCGTAAAAGGAGAGTGAAAATACTCGAGTGAACCCAAGCCTGAACTACGTAAGGCTTGATTCCCATCTTTAGGATACATAGGCAACTTCACCCTGAAGTTCAGCCATAAACTTTTCCTCGATCAACTATGTCCATTTGATCATCTTGGCTATCTTTGTCTATTCAGCATTCAAGAATTCGGTTATGATCTCCGGTGCAGTGCTTTTCAAACTAGGGGCAACTTTCCGTTGCTGTGCAGTGTCACGGTACTATTCAGACTAGGGGCAACTTTCCAGTTGCTGGGATCCGGAGTTGTGCATCTCAGTGACAGATCTCAGGTGTGTCTAGTTCTGATCCATATCGAAAATGGTTTCGAAAAGTTTTAATAAAAGTTAACTTTGTTCAAAATTAATCTTTTTACAACTTAGAACATTTTTGGACCAAAGCGGAAAATTTTCAATACCCACAACCTTCAATTTTATTGATTTCACTACAGAGGTCTCTTGCTCTTGCATACAAATTGAAGTTTCTTTTTATTATATTCATAAAGAAAACTTGAAAGTACTAATAAAGCAATAAATCCAGGGCATAGATAAGTCAGGTGTTCCTGCACCCCCTCCCAAAGCTAGTCGAAGCCTCTAATGCCAAGCTGGGCCCAATCTGTGCCTCTTCATTGAGCCAATCTATGCACTCATCAAACAAAGTGCAACTAAAAGTGGGAGCGGCGGCCAGGAGCTCTCTTGTTCCCCACGCTGTGGCATATCGAGCAAGCTGTGCACCTCGGACCGGAAATGCAGCTGGGTACTCTATCCCCTCTGGTGGGCAAATCTGGTCATGGCCGAACTAGCACTGGAACCAGAATGGGAAGTAGAACACACAGTGAGTTAAGCCAATTAACTGAATCTCGGTCTGCCGGGACATGCTATAACTCATTGCCGATAGGTTGAGCCAAGGGCACCGCCAAGCAATGCGGTCCGCAAACAAGCTGCACATCCAATCGAACCACCATTCCTCATCAAGGGCATCGACTAGACGACGTCGGAAGAAGTAGCCGCGAGCTGAGTATGCTGGGCAAGAGTCCACAACCTGCAACTTATCCATCAACCACACCTAGGAAGGGATGAAAAATGAGAGAATAAAGAATAGAGAGATGTACGATGAGAGAAAAGTGAGAAAAGGGTTTTGTGAGAAAAATCGAGCCTGAGGGCCGAGTGATGTGAGCAATACATATGTGAGATTGGGTGGGAAGCATTACCTGCAGCAGTAGTGGACTCCCCGCAAATCTGGTCGTTTCTCGGCAATGAAAAGCGTCCAAGCCCATCAATGTTTCAGCCAAAATCATGGCAATGCCGCTCTTGCCCTCCTTCAAACCTTGGGCAACCTCGATCAACCGGACACTAGATCCTTCGGAGCCTGAGGCAAGAAAAAAGTAAGATAACATGCACAAACAGAGGGCGTGTCACCGAAAGCCCTGCCAATGATGGTCACCGTGGTCACCGGCATCAGAAAACCAGCAAATCAAATTTGGAACATCTAGCATCCCGTCACAAATCAAAGAGCGAGCATCGTGCATCGTGAGCCCACACATACACCCTAAGGCTTGGGCGTGGCCGAAACGAAGCTGAGGCAAGACTTCTTCGTTGCGCTCAAATTCCATCAAAGCTTGGAAATCCTCGAAGGTAGGACATACCTCTTGCCCGCCAAAGCTAAAGACATGTGTTACTGGGTTCCAAAACCTCACCACGGCATAATGGAATGGAAAATGCAGCGGGGTACGACTCAAAGTGAATAGTGCATTTATGTCGAAGCTTCGGAAATTTAGCTTTTCCGAGCCGTCCAAGTTGGCAATACAAGCCATGAGATTCTGGGCAAGAAACTCTTCAATTTGGAGCAAGTCAGTGTTGAATTGAGAAAAACTACAAAGTTGAGGCCTTTTGTAGAGGATAATGTGGGTGGAGGACAGGTGTCAACATTCTGGTGGTTCTTGCCATTTTTAACCGGCCGGCCATAAATAGTGCCGACCGATCACCATGTTTGGCCGATCGGCTAGTTATAATGGCCGGTGGCCATTTATTGTGGCCGGTAACCTCTTTATTTGGCCGGTGGCCTTCCCTCCTATCCTCAGAGTTGTCTATCTGCTAAAAATGCTGAAAACTTGTGACTGGTTCCACTTCTAGTGTCTTTAGTGATTAATTTTGCGGAGTCACACCTATTGGCTTATCGAGTTGTTGTATATATGCTTATTGAGTTATATTTCACTCTCTTTAAGTCTTTGTTTTGCTTATCGAGTTGTACTCGCACTTGGTTAGCTTATCGAGTTTCTTTGTTTTGCTTATCGAGTTGTAAGTCGGTTCACTACCTGATTATTACGAGGCAAACGCTTGATTTTCAAACAAAGTTCAATTTCATTCACATTGTTATGTGATGCCATGTGATGCGATGCGTAGAAAGTACAAATGTAACACCTTTTTGAACAAAATAGCTGTTTCATTTCCATCATATCTTTGCAAAAATACACAGTCTTGAAAAAGTAAAACTTGTCTAAGGCAGTGTAATGTGCTTAAAACTAATAGTAGTAAAGGAAAGTAAAGCAAAAGGAGAGCAGGGCAGCAGAGTGTTTGGATTAATACCGGTGGCCTCCTCTTGTGATCGATGCACCTCCCGCGCCTTTGTTCGGGTCAATTATACGGTTTGGCACCTTCATTACTCGAGATAGTGCAAGAAAGTGCACTTTGGAATGTTAACTGGTCTTCGTGTTGACCTCGAGCCGTATTTTCTATGAGCGATACTCGGTGCGTGCGAGGATCACCCCTTCCCGTATCCTTTTTCTATCTTGCGAATTCCACAAATCGCTTCAATTAGTTGAATTGCATTGCTTTGGTCTGACTGTAATTGTCGCGCACGTTATGCGTCCTTTCATACACATTGCATGCGTTGTCGTGTTATGCTTTACTTACATGTGTTCAAGTTCCTTTTATACACATTGCATGCGTTGTCGCGTTATGCTTTACTTACATGTGTTCAAGTTCCTTTTATACACATTGTATGCGTTGTCGCGTTATACTTTACTTACAGGTGTTCAAGTTCCTTTTATACACATTGCATGTGTTGTCGCGTTATGCTTTACTTACATATGTTCAAGTTCCTTTTATACACATTGCATGCGTTGTCGCATTATGCTTTACTTACATGTGTTCAAGTTCCTTTTTATACACATTGCATGCATTGTCGCGTTATGCTTTACTTACATGTGTTCAAGTTCCTTTTATACACATTGCATGCGTTGTCGCGTTATGCTTCCTTTTTATACACATTGCATGCGTTGTCGTGTTATGCTTTACTTACATGTGTTCAAGTCCCTTTTTATACACATTGTAGGCGTTGTCGCGTATGTTTTACTTACATGTGTCTACATCTTCACACATTGTGCACGTTGTCACGTGTTCTTCACTTACATGTGTTTATAGCATTGTTATGCCTACCCCAGATCGCATTGTTATGCACTCCTACACTTGCGTTGTCACGCAGTCTTAACTTGCATTGTCATGCATGTTGCTAACAATATTGTACCTGTTAAGTTTCTCTCTTTTATAGGCACAATATTGTATGTACGGTTCATTTGAGGCTGGTGCAACCAGACGAACCGGACAGGTATCATATTCTCCGCGTGAAACGTAGCGAGAATTACATAATTCTCTTACATCCTTTCTATATTGTAATGTAGTTGGATTTGTGTTTGATTTCTTAAACTGTTTCATTTATTGTATGTATATGCTTCGTTACAGCTTTCTTTACATGATCATAAGTTATGCTCGACTTTGTGCATTGTCATGCATTTTGCCCCTGCCTTCGGGTGCATATCTTTGCTTGTAGCTTGTATGCTTTGTCTAAGTCTTCGGCCTTGTCAAAAATGGGTCGTCTCTGGGCTTTGACATTCACTCCCGTCATTATGATTTTCGAGTTCTGTCAAAGAGGGGCAACTGTAGACACTTCATTTTTGACCGTCCTCAAGACTTGGACGTTACCGTTTGAACACTCGGCGATCATCCATGTTCGTGTTAATTTTGAGTTCCCAGAGGCCTCGGTCACGCGCCTTGCCTCAGGATCTCTTAACTTGCATGTTCTGTGCTTGGTTTTGCACCAAAGACTTGTGTTTTGTGCTTCTGAGGGCGGTAAGAGGCTTGTTAGTTCTGTGCTTGGTTTTGCACCAAAGACTTGTGTTTTGTGCTTCTGAGGGCGGTAAGAGGCTTGTTAGCCATCCCTGAAACCCACCGGCCGTGGCATGAAGCCACCAGCCTTGTCTTTTTTTCTACCGACCATGTATTTGGCCGGTTGTCTCTTTTTTTGGCCGGTACCTCCTTTTCGCCTTTTTTAGGCATTATGCATGCCAGTTGTGCCAGCTGGAGTGCACGGACTTGTCCTCCATACACGTGTATGGAGGAATTTGCACCATTTGCACCCTTTTGGTCTAGCTTCTTGAGGAAGCTTGGACCTTTGTCTTAGCTTCCTCAAGAAGCTTGGACCCCTGTCTCAGCTTCCTCAAGAAGCCTTGACCCCATTGCCTTAGCTTCTTTAAGAAGCCTTGACCCTTTTTGTTTAGCTTCTCTTGGAAGCTTAGGCGTTTGCCTTGTCTATATAAAGAGGCCTCCCTCCTCCTTTGAGGAGGTTCAGCAAAATCAGAGTTATATAGCATATATACATTACTCTCTCTCTATATCTCCCTCTCTCTCTTCATTTGTGTGTGTTAGAGGGCTTAAAAGGGTGTTTTGTTCTTAGTTTTGCACTAAGACACCTAGTAGTACACCATACTTGGGTTATTGAGGTCTTGAGAGTTTGTTCTTGGAGTTTTGAGTTGGTTTTGATCAGAAGAAGGAGGCTGGACTTGCTGTTCTTGAAGTATTCTCCAAGGGTAACACTATTGCTTTATATTCCCCATTCTTGCACTAGATTTTAACCCCCTTTGCATGCGGTTTTGAGCTTTGTGTATAACATATAAAAGTTCTATTTTTTGTGTGATTAAGATACTTCATTAAGGCCATTTTGGTGTTGGGGGTCGACCTCCTCCTCTTAGGCCTTGTTTGGCTCTTTTTATGATTTCTTTGTTGAGCTTTGGGAACGTTTGTGCATTGGCCTTCTCACCACTGAAATCCAGAGGATTTTCAGTGGTGAAGAAGAGGTTTTTGAGGTCTTGCATAGAGGAGGGACACCCCTCTCCCTTTGTGTCTCATTTGTTCATGTTTTTGGCTCATAAGGGTAGCATGCATGCTTAGGTGTTTTTTGCTCCATTTCAGAGGTTTTTGGGTGATATTTGGTCATAATATACCTCTGTTTTTGGTCGGATTAATGCCCCCTTGCATGCATAATATACTTACCTTATATTCCTCTATTTTGCCTAGAAATGCATCTTGCCATTAGACCATCATGCTTGCATGTTTTTGCCTAGCTTTGTGAAGCTTTTGGTCATATTTCATCATGCTTGAGGTTTGTTGAGTATTGATTTGATCATGTTTGCCATGTTTGGTATAGCCCTTTTGTATTTTGGTTTGTGAGCCTTGAGTGTGTGGGTCATTAGCATGCTTTACTTAGCTTATTCTCATGATTTGGCATCATTGGAGACCATATTTCAGTCCATAATCCATGCTTGTGCACTTGCATTTGGCTCTCTTTCAATGCTTGAAAGTGTTGCAGTTTTGGGTCTCAAGAGTTGGTCATTGTGTATGATACCATGTTTAGTCTTTGGGCTGCCATATCAGTGGGTTTTAGGGGCTTATTTTGCATGTTAAAACTCTAATTTTGCATTGGTTAGTCCATGCCATGTGTGGTTTGGGTGGTTGTAATAGAGTGCCCTCTTTGTGGCCCTAAATCCCCCTTTGTTTTGCATCCATTTCTTAGCATGTCTTGACCATGATCTATGCATGCTTTAGTCTTGTTTTGGAGTGCCTTAGGACTGTTTTAAGTCATTTTGGTCCTTTGGGGTTTGGTTGACATAGCTATGTTTTGGACGCCTTTGTTGGCTTCAAGTTCTGGTCATGGTTACATGCCTTACTTGCATGACATGGTTGATTTGGCATCATCCTCTATACATTTTCAGAGCTTAATATGTTAGTCAAGCATCCATGTTTGTCATCATGTGAGTGCTCTTGAAACTTGCATTTCATACCTTAGCCTTAGGCTCATTGGTTTGCATGTTTATTTTGCATGATTGGCATCATCATTTTAGTACTTTTGGCCACTGTTTTGGGGTGTGCCTGAGGTTCCTCCATCTTAGTGTAGATCCATGGATCATGCATTCGCATCTTGTAGCATGCTCATTACATTATATGATTGTTGCATCCTTGTAGTTAGTGCATTGTTACATGCTTATCACTTTGCCTAGTTGCCTATCTAGGTTGCATTGTAGCATTGCATGCTTGGCACATTGCACACTTACATGATAGGTTACATTGCATTTGGCATGTTTTGTACCTTAGCATCATGTACATACTTGAGCCACGTTGCATACATGCATTACAGTTTGCTTGGTTTAGGGTGTCAAACCAAGCATGAGGAATGAAATGTGTTCGTACTCAAAGTGACGAAACACGTCTCAATCCTCGGTCGCCGATGCCTTTGATCTCAGCATGATAGGGCATGTAGCACTCATGTGTTTTTATTGCATTCATTTACATTGACTTGCAAGCTTGTTACTTTTGGCCATCATGCATCAAAATGCGTGATTGGTGGCCTGAGTACCGAGGTCCACACCCCCTGGAGTCCATAACATGATAGGGAGAGTGGACATGCACACATTTGCTTGAAAATTCCATGCCATGCCTTGTCTGTCCTCTGTTGCTGTCAAAACAGGATTCTGCAAAAAGATTTGGCCAACCCACCTACAGTGCCGACCGACCAAAAATAATTAGCCGATGGCTCAACAATTGGTCGATGACCATTTATCAATGCCCGGTGATCTTATGCCTTGGTTGGTGGCATCTCACAATGCTCAGGGAGCAATTCAGTGGCATCTCCATGGTTTTCACAGTCCTCAGAGGTATAGGACAGTGCAAATAGAAGCAACAATGGCATGGCAGCGGGCTTCCGGGCAAAGCAAATCGAGCATGCATCATCCACGCATTCCGAGGTAGAGCTGCGGCGGTCTCTTTTAGTTTCATATTTAGGCTGTTTTTGTAATTAATTTGTTAATTAATTAGAAGTTTTGTAATAATTAATTAGCTAGGATAGTTAATTCATTATTCGGCCTGTATTATTATTTCGGACCCTCAGAGCGAGGGCAATTGTGTAATAAGTGTGCGTGCGTGTGGGCGTGTCTTCCAACCCAATTTCTTTCTCCCTTTTACTTACCTGCTTTCAATGGTTAGTATTAAGGCATATTTAAATTAGCATACCTTATGCTATGCATGCGTGCATCCATACATTTGTCTTGTATACACCGGACTCAGCGCATCATACTAACTGCATAGTATTTCAATTCCAAGTTGAATACGTGTTAGCTGTAACATCATCATATGCCATCTTAGAATAGCCGAGCCTATTGTAGTTGCATCTTGCATGTGTTGCATTAGCCATCTTAACATGAACTAGGATCATGCATATGATTACTAACTAGTTTCTGTTTTGGCTTGAAGTACTCGGTAAGCATTTATGTTTTATCATCCTTGCATGAGTGTAAGTGTTGCCATGATAGCATGCTTACCATGAGGCTATGTGCTTATGTGATATAACTGCTTGAATGCCTGTGGGTGGAGGTTGAATTACTTGAATTGGAATAATGCATTAACTGTGAGTTTTAAGCCCACTAGATAGTGGCAAAACCATCTTTCCCAAGCCCACTTGGGGGTGGCAAAACCTGCATTTTAGCCTACTTGCGAGTAGCAAACCGTTTTTTTTAAAAAACAAACATGAAATGCTTTTTTCCAATTCAGGCGACCTAGTCTATACTTGTTTAGCTGCGCGCATCACATAGTAATTCTAGGCTAATAACCGGAATAAGAACGCGTAATGTTTTCAAAACTAAATATCATGGTTAGTAAAGGCCGATCTTCGGATCGAGCAAGCGGGGGTGCTCATAGCTGACCTTCCCCAATCGTACCCAAGTTCCCGAGCCGAGGCAACTTTGGTGATGACAGACACGTGGCCTTAGGCAAACGAGTCAAGGTTTCCTAAATTCCCCTAAAATAAAATATTTAGGTGGCGACTCTATATCTGGCAAAGCAGTCCATGTTTGGCCCTTCTTTCAAAAAAAAATCTGTTTTCAAAAACGATTTGCCGGATTTGGACTCTTTGGTTCAGATTTAGAACTGTGACAATTCGAGTCCTGAACTGTAGTGAGCTCCAAATGAACAAAACGGGATTTCCCTCCCGGGACGTTCGGGGGACGTCTACACATATGCTAAATGCAATCGTGATCCCTACAAAAGTGGCTTAGAGTATTTTATTTTTCTTATTTCTATTGTTTTGCTCCAAGACTAGCAAAATGTAAGTTGGAGGATGTGATATAGGCCGAAAGGTACCACATTGAGACCGTTTAAGTAACATTTACAGTCTTTGAACTTTGTTTATTTGGTGGAGATGATGTATTTTGTGTACTTGTACAGATTTGGTAGGCAACAATCAAATTCAAGCAAAAAGTGGCATAAAAATAGATTCTTCGTGCGAGTAGTGAAAATTCCCAACTTGCCACCTCACCGCACGTGCGACCCACCACCGCTCGAACGGCCCACCTAGGACTGCGTGCACGAAAATTAAAGCATGTTCTATAGGGAATAAAAAAAAAGAAAAAATTGTTGTAATTAGGATTCTAAAAATTCCAAGAGAGAGAAGAGGTTAGGGTTTGGCAAAAGGGGATTTTCAAGTTTCAAGGGCAATTTCCATGGAATGTTCTTCTTCTACTTCTTCCCACTCCTCCATGAGTGGCTAGGCTCCTCTTTCTAGGGTTTTGATGAAACCTTAGCCAAGTAAATAGGTTTTTCTTTTTGATTTTCTTTTATATAATGGTTTGAATAGTTGTATGGTTCTCAAGAAGTTTTCTAATATATTTTTCCATTATTTCTTCGAGTATTCTGTTTTCTGTAATTGTTGAATCATTTCTATATAATGGTTTTCTATTCTTTCATGTCCAAGGTATGAGACAAGCCATATTATGAGGGACGAGTCGTGTTGCTACCCTAGTTTAGAACGAACGACTCGTACTACTTGAGATGGTTCATGCCTATACATTGAACGTGTTAATTCTCTTGATAAATGCTTCAAGCTTGTAGTTTTGAAGTATTATTTAGTTTGAGCTGTAACATAATTAAGTTTCAAATTGAAGCTTTATTTATATAACTAGTTGTAAATTCATTGCCCTAAGTTTTTCTCAAAATCAGTAACTTCATCTTTACTTCTAATTGTTAGTTTATTCACTTTGTTTAATTTAATTATGATTAGGTTATGAACAACCATCTCTTTCATCAAAATTAATTTAAGAATTTAATAATTAAATTAGTTTAATTTCCCGTTTGTCTTTATGAATCGATACCTGGACTTATCACTATCCTAAAGAATTTAGTATAATTTAATGTTTATTTTTTGTGTGTGAAACGACCCATTATCTTTTTTCTAAAGTAAAATGATAATTTTCAATTAATAAACAATTTAATATGTAATATAACAACATCAAATATATATATTTTTTGAAACCTGTCATCGTCTGCACCAACCTCCAAAGACCAAAGCATACACATGACTTAGCTTGAACCATAATACTATAAGAGGCAATTCTTTTGTTTCCTTTTCCTTTTCCTTTTTTTTTTTTTTTAATAAATTTACTAAGACGTTGTTACTTTGTTTGGTATCAACTAAAAAGGCAATTTTTTGACAATTTTTCTTATTGAAAATGTCTTAAAAAACCCACAAGTTTTGGTGACCCATTTCAGTTATTGGCTTTTTAATTGATATTTTAACTTGATTAACATAATTGTTCATGACTTGTGATGAACAGTAAAGAGTAATGCAATAGACTATTGTAGTTAAAATGTCAAAAAAACAAAAAAAAAAATAGGAAAAATTACTCATGAATCCTAAATGGGGAAAAGTTAAATCATTTGGTCCTGAGAATTTTCTTGTACACCAATTAGTCCTACTTTTTGGTATTAGATGGGTTTGAATTTATTTTGATTTTACATTATTGTCCTTGGTGTGATTGTGTTCCCATAATTGATTGTTTCATATGTGGAGGGGATAAGGAAACCCATCTAAATAGTGGGGGGAGTCCATTTTGAATTGTTTTAACATTGGTCTCATTATTTTGTTGAGTTATTGTTTGGGGCTATTGTCTGGGGTGTTGGACATTTGCATTCCGACGGCAACGGTATTATGGGTTTATGTTCATTTCCAGTGGTTTTTTGATCTGTTTCGTCAGGCGTGGTCTACGGTCATCATAGTGTAACAAGTCAATAGTTTGATTTCTTGTTTTCTTGAGGATTTTTTTTGTTCTATTTTTTTTTTTTTTTTGGGGGGTGTGTTTGGTGTGTTTGGGGGGGGGGTGTTGTGTTTTTTTGAGTGGTAACTGCCGGAGTGGTATGTTGGGACCGTAATAGTACATACGTATGACATGGTAGTAGTTTGATTGTGTTTTGTGACGGTAATAGCACATACATATTGTTAGGTTTTTTTATATGCACGTTAAATTCGATTTGTTATACTGTGTTTTCCATAACGGCATCGGAAATGTTGGTGTTATAGGTATGGGTGATGGTATATTGTTGGTGTGCACATATGGTCAGACTAATGTTTTGGTTCGGTTGCAATACGGGTTGACATTTGCACAGTTGGTTGATATTATTTGTGGGAAATTTGATGGGTTGGTACCGGGAACGGTGTGTATGTTGCCCGGATATAAGAAGTTTAAGGTGGATACTGATGATGATATCCAAAATATGTTGTGTCTTGGTAAGTCATTCGAGCTAAATCACATTGATGTACTAATACAGGCCGTAACATTGGGGCAGGGGGCAATGATATGGTGGTGGATTGCGTGGAGGATGGTGTGAATCCCCTTGGTAATCTGAATTTTGGCCATGACGATCAAAGGGATTTATTACCAACATATTGCCCTAATAGGTCGAAGATTTTTTTGTCCGCTCAATGGGCGTATGGGTTTACCCATGTGGGTCAATGTTTCGACGAGGGAGCCAATGAATTCTGTGAAGTTCTATGCAAGTATGCAGTGGAACGTGGATTCCAATTCAAGTATATTAAAAATGATTTGGTTTGAATTACTGTAGTGTGCAAGTTTATAGCGTCCACGGGATGTACTTGGTCAGTTCATGCGCGGGTGTTACCATTGAGCGGGGTGTTGTGTGTTAAGAGGTTTGATAGTGTCCATACTTGTGGTGTTGTGGTACGGACTTATAGGAACCCGTGTACAGGGTCTAAGTTGGCTTCTGCTGTTGTCACAGATTAGGTGCGTGGCCAGCCATTGATACGCCCCACGGATATGGTGTTTGATTTAAAAAATGACTATGGATTAGACATTAGTTACCGAGTAGCATGGTTGGGTGTTGAGAAAGTGAGGGGTGAAGTTTATGAGGATCATGCCATGTCGTTCGACCAACTAAGGTAGTACAGTGAGTTCGTTATGAAAAAAATCTTAACAGTTACATTAATCTTGAGTTTGGTCCAAAAAGTGGGAGCTTTGTTCGGTATTTCATATCATTTCGTGCTTGTATAGATAGGTTCAATCATTGTCAACCTCTGCTCTTTCTAGACAGAACATTCCTGAAAGGCAGATTTAAGGGTAATTTGCTTGCTGCTACCGCTAAAGACAGCAATCAAGGTACCGAACTGTTCTTCTTTTTTATCCCATGTATGACTACGCATATAATGCTCCGTCCGATATTTTTACAATTCAACTTGCTCGTATAATTTTACCCATGTGAAAATGTGATGTTATGAAACAAACAACACATGGTAATGCTAAACATCTTCACATTCTTATTACAGGGTCGTATAATTTTACCCAGTTTCTCATGTATGCATTGTACATATAGTTATACAACATGACACATTGTAATACCACTTTTGATTATACCATTTCCATGCCATCCAATTTATTATACCATGTGCTTTCATTATGTATTTGTAGGATTGTTTCCGGTTGCATTTTATTGTTGATTCTGAAAATTTAGCCAATTAGGAATGGTTTCTTCGGAATTTGAAAATAGTTGTTGGCGATGGTCGGACGTTGACATTCATATCTAACTGCCACGCTGGATTGTTACAATCTATGCCAAACATATTCCCGTTGACACACCATGGATATTATTTGTTTCATCTTCAAATGAATTTACGAGACCGCATGAAGTACGTTAACGCATCGCACAAGGTTGGCTTGATGCGCAAGTTACGGGATTGTGCTTACGCACCCATCATCGCTTGTTTCAATGAGAAATTGGATGTATTGAAAAAGTCCAGCCCTGTTGTAATTAAGGATTTTATGAAAGACTTACATCTCAAACACTGGGCTAACCCGTATTTCAGGTAGTACACACTCTGCTCAGTGATTTACGTGAGTGCACAGTACTTGTCAACCGTCATGGTTCATTTTAAGTAGCTGTTTGTTCGTTATCGTTTCTATCCTCTATTTGGATTCACATTAGGTATTTTACAAGGACCAACGCTACGGAGAGATGTGTTAGAACGCTGCCGAATCTTTTAAGCGTACAAACACATCGACAAACATGGTACCAAAATTACATTACGTTAATAACAAACATGCATCATCAAGCGTACAAACACATCGACATAACATACATAACATCAAATATCACATCATCTGCTAGCCAATGACATCTCACACACTACCAACCAATCACAACGTTACTTGCTGCAAATAGATAACTAACAAACCCAACCATGGTACCCAGTAACTAATGTAAATGCCCCCATTTTCACAAACTTCTACCCCTGTGTAATCAAGTCAGCTCTAAGTTTGTTAACAATTATTGTTCTTTTATGTAGTTAGTAACGTGGGTTTAAAAACATTACACATCAGAAACACTTATTCAAACCTCTCTACTATTCAAATGACATTTACAATACGAATTACCATATTGTAGTGTGTACCAAATCAGAAACAGATGAACATTCCCCTTGTCCCTAAGATGGAAAAAAAACACCACATTGGCATTTAACGTAAATAGCACCAGTCTAACAAGTTTGAACGTTTGTGTAGTAACGTGAGTTTTGATTTTATATTAACATTGTCTGTGTTGCGTGTTTGTTAGTAACTTCGGTTCAGTAACATTATGAATGCTCATACATAAGGGAACATAATGTAATATACACCCCATTACAAACATAGGACCTTTACCCTTGTACCCACAAGCAGAGGAACTACACCTTTACCCTAAAAATTACATTTACAATACAAATTAACATAATGTAATATGTACCTCGTCACAAACATAGGAATTGTACCCTTGTACCTACAATGACAAAAAACCACAACACATTCGCATATAACATTAACAACTCCTGATTGATGAAGCTTAATTTTTTTTAACACAGTGGGTTTTAAACATTTTGGAAAAATTGGTTATGATACTGATTAGTTAGTAAGTTGGGTGTAGCAACAGAGGAACTACTTCATTCTCCCTTCAATGTAAAAAAGCATTCATGTGATACCCCTGTTTCGTATTATGCTAATTTATCCTCCTTATGCATATGATTATATGTTTAATATGATTTTGAGTGTCATTTATATGAATATATGTGGTTTTGAATTTCTATCTCTTCACCGTAAGAAAATCTGTTTGATTATCTGCTTCGAAATTTAAATTGAAGGCCTTATCGGCCACAGAACCTGAAATTAATTGCGCCATTGCGATTGGCATAATTTTTAGAGCCTACGGTGAAATTTAATTGAAAATTAATTCGGATCAAAATAATTAGATTCAGAACGATTAATTAAGTGTCCAATTATTTAATATTAATAATTTTGACTAGTGGGACTTACATAAAAGGGCACGATGCACTCAATTCCTCTCTTTTATCCATTTGGGCTGAGATTTCTCTAGAGAGGGAGAGTGAGGGCCAGTTCTAGAGAGAGAGGAGGAGGAGTTATGCATTTTGATTCAAGATTGTGAAATTGGAAGTTAAAACTCAAAGAACATTGAGTGTTTGAAGCTCCTAGGTGAGTAATCAATTCTTGATTTATGAATTGAGTATGTAATTTTGTGAAATCAAGTGGGATGGTAGCTCATGGCTAAGATTGAGCTGAATTTAAAGTTAAAATGAACATGCATGTGCATAATTGTTACAATTTTGGGTGTTCTAGCATGTAGCATGTTAAATATGAAGAATGGAGCATCAAACCTTACATGCATGAGTAGTTTTGTGTAGCTTCATGATTTGGAGCATCATTTGTACCATTTGTAATAGAAATGAAGTCAAAATTTGACATGCATGCATGATTGAAGAAGTTATGGAATTGGTATGAAGTTTGAATGTTTGGAGTTTGATCATATGAAAGAAATGTCGATCTATTTGGGAATTAAATGATGACTTTGAACAATTTGGTGTCATACTCTTATACTCTCATGTAATGTAATGTGTTTGCATGTTTTTGAACTGAAATCATGTGTTTTGGAACCTTTGAATGTCAAATTTCGGCTCAAGAACATTGCTGGAAAACCCATAATTTTTGGTGTCCACTCGAGCGTGGAAACCGCCGCTCGAGCGGGAAATACGTGCTCCCAGTATTTTTGCAGGCTTGGATGTCCGCTCGAGCGGGAAAGTTCACGCTCGAGCGGGGAGCTATGTAGACAGAACTTCAGCTCGAGCACCAGACTTCACGCCCGAGCGTAATTTTGATGCATCCAGCACTTTTGTAGACCTCATGGGTCCGCTCGAGCGGGGAAGTCCACGCTCGAGCGGGTACCCTGTTTTCTGGAATTTTGAAAATGCATTTTGTGTTCCATTTTCCGTTCCCTTTCACTTCTAAATACTCTTAGGTATACATTGAGCATGGAAAATGAGTTAGAAGAATAAGAATTAAGCCTAAAGAGGAATACGTGAATTAAGGACGGATTGAATCGGTTGTGACCCATATGTGTTATGTGATGTGTAGGGTCAAGCTTTAGGGCAAATCAATCAGCCGATCACTGTGAGTAATATCTTAACAAAGATATCTGAAATATATTATTGTCCAATTGCTTACATCCATGTAAGTCTTATGAGATTCGTTGATTCGATTGGTGGACAAAGTTTGCCATACCAAATGGATGGGCCAGAGGCCATTTTGATATGAATGAATGGGCCAGAGGCCATTTTGACATGAATGACATGAGTGGATGGGCCAGAGGCCAGTTTGACATGAATGGATGGGCCAGAGGCCAGTTTGACATGAATGAATGGGCCAGAGGCCATTTTGACATGAATGAATGGACCAGAGGCCAGTTTGACATGAAAGTTTGAATGGCCAAAGGCCAGTCTGACAAATCAAAGATAAATGGGCCAAAGGCTAGTTTGACACGAATGATAGTTTGACACGAATAACAGTTTGACACGAATGATAGTTTGACATGAATAACAGTTCGACACCAATAACAGTTTGACATGAATGAATGGGCCAGAGGCCGTTTTGACATGTATGAATGGGCCAAAGGCCAGTTTGACCTGAATGATACGAATGAATTGGGCCCGAGGTCGTATGATGTGTTTGGAACCGCAGTTACTTAACTTACATATGTCTATGTATGTATGTATTAGTTGGAAATATAAATTGGACCCAAGGCCGTTTGATGTATATTATTCCAATGTATATTCTTTATTTGATATTATTCACTAGGCTTTCGCTCACGCTCATTCATGTGTTTGTAGATGAGCTAAGAGAGGTCTAGACCCAGCCTTAGTGAAGTCTGTATGGAACAACCAAAGTTTTAAAGAGTCAACCCCGGTGTCTCACACACGAGACACGTCTTCACCCTTTTGCCTTTCTGTGTATTTCGTCATGTTGGCGAGGACTTCGATATACGTCTGTGTATAGTTTTGTTTGGCTGACTTAGATTTGAATGATCCTGTCTGTACAGAACCTTATGCTACTATACTTTCTGTTGTGAGTTATTAACATATGTAAATGTGGAATGTTATGATGTGCGTATAAGCACGGCTCTGTGAACAAGGTTTTAAATTTGCTTCCGTTTGGCCCCTTTACTCTGATGAGTTTTGTCTTATTTGGTTTGAGGCCGTAGGTAATCTGGTGATTACTGGCCGGTTATGGCCTTAACCCATGGGGGGGTTCAGGTCATGACAATTCCACATCTCCATCTAACTATAATGACAACGAAGGCTTACATTCTTAGCTAACATAAAGCCTCCCGAGAGAGGAAGTTGATCCTTTGTTACTAAAGTGGGTTTTAAGCTATTGGTAAAATTGTTTATGAAATTGATTAGTTAGTAAGGTGGGTTTAGCAACAGAGGAATTATTTCATTCTCCCTTCAATGTAAAAAAAGCATTCCATATCTGCAACTAATGTAAACTACTACCATACATGTACCCCAACAAACACTTAACTGCCCACATAGAAAACCCACACTTTAATTAATCACTCTAAATCAAAACACAATTTCTCAAAAACATTTGCATCAAAACCCCCAAAAAATGCAAACATCCTTAACCTGAACATACCACCAGCACTCAACATCAACATTAACAATGACCACAATTCAACAAATTACAACACACATACAACCACTAACACAGATCAATATGAACACCAGGGAGAACATCATGAGTGCACATACATAAGGGAACAGCTTACCCGACGTCATTTGTTGATGACACAATTACCGGCGAGGACGAATTGATGTTGTTTTGTCGTCGCAGAACACACACACTCATACGGCCGCTCCAACTTCACCAACATAGGGCCTTCGTCCGCCTCTAGGGTTTACGAAGCAAAAGGAAGGTTCAACTTACAATACAAATCCACACTGAATTAACATTGCCTACTGCGAATAGTGCTATACCCACGGTGGTATGTGTGTGTAAATTAAATGTGAAAATAAAATAAACAATAAATAAAATAACTCAGAAAATAATTATAAATTATTTATTGAATTAAATGCTTACAGAATTTAAACGTCGAGGCTTGTGTTGGACATAATCTCCTTAAAGTAGATTTCGCCCTCGTTCTGATGCTTCGAGTTTTAACCGGTGTCTACTTTCCAGGATGCAACGACTACACCTTGATTTTACAGCACTATAAAACCAAGTCTGTCGAACCAAAATATGTTGTAACTCTTTCTTTTTCTTCCTAAAATAAAATGTAGAATAATACAGAGAGACACAGGAAAAAGATGACGAAATTCTAATGATTAAATTAATCTCAAGAATGCTGGAATTGAAGGCTTTATATAGGCAAAACAATGGCTGTTCCGAATAGGTATAAAACCTATTCGAACAGATTGAAGAGGCACCAACATATTTGAGTATGTTTGAACAGATTCAGTTTCGAATTAAACTCTTTGAACCAGTTCAAAAGGGTCTAACCTGTCAGGACTCTGTTTGGGTGGAAGAAAAATTATTGAACCAATTTATTTTGATTTTTAAAACCAAAAATAAAAATAAATAAATAAAGTTCAAAAGTTTTTGGCCCAAAAAGATAAGTATTTGGCCAAAAAGCCCAATCCAACTTCACACCACGCACCCGCACCCGCACCCAAGCCCAGGCTAGCCCACCCACGGCGGCGGCGCACGCATGTGGTTTTAGTTTTGGGTCCAATGGGTCTAGCCCACTACACCCATAACCTCACCCTTCCACAAACTTGGGTACCTCTTGGGGCCCATCCCAAGTATCCCAAGTTAAGGTATATATACCCAAACAATTCCTCAAACCTTTTCAATGTGGGACAAGCACATTTCACAAATGTCTTGTAAACCCACCAAAATTCATTTCCAGGAACCCGAAATTCGCGTTGAATTCTCATTTATCTGGAAATGGTTTTGAGCAACCAAATACATGATTTAATTCACTACACGACATTAAACAAGAACCTAAGAAAAAACGTTACAAAAAAACGTTTGGGTCCCACCTTAATTAATGCTCAAAGTTAGCGAAAAATAAGGTTTATAAAGTCATTTTTCTAATAATCCCCCACATGAATGGAATCCACGATAACGGACATGCAACAAGATGCAGACAAAGAAAGAATACATTAAGAAGATACACCACATCGAGATGGGTAGCTTTTGGCTCTGAACCTCCTCTAGTGAAAAGCCTATCAGACTTACTAGCTAACCAGTGGAAGCGATGCTTTGAACTATTCAGTTGTTTATGTAAGCCAAGACAATAGACTACAGATAGTGTATCTGCAGACACAGTTTGGTTCTTACGGTTGTGTTCATTTTGGCCCTGAACAATACCTAGTAATTCATGAGTGCTTTAGAGAATTTAGCCTTCTCAATTCTCACAGAACCGGCCCAGTTCACACTCATATAGGTGACTTCTTATTAAGAGTATCTGCTATATCCTACTTGGAAGTAAAAGTTATAAGAATCATTAAAAGCAAAGCTTATCTTACTAACGTTACAGGTATCACTCTTGTTATCATAGAAATGGGCTGGAGTAAACCTCCTTAGTGATACGTGAAGTCATCCATAATTTGATTGTCCCTTTGAACCTAGATCTTGGGATCTCCAATCAACTAGGTTGGGTTGCCATTATGGCGACTTTTAAGTAATAGGCTTTAATCCCATTCCCCTCAATAAATAGTACACTTGCTCTCTGATTAGCCCTTTAGCCAATGGATCTGCAATATTCTTCTTTGACTTTACATATTCTATGGAAATTATTCCATGTGAGAGCAAATGCCTAACGGTATTATGTCTACGACGAATGTGTCGAGACTTACCGTTATACATATGATTTTATGCTCGTTCTATTGTTGCTTCATTATCACAGTGTATGCATATGGTTGGCACAGGTTTAGGCCACATTGGAATGTCTTCTAAGAAATTACGAAGCCATTCTGCTTCTTCTCCTGTTTTATCTAATGCGATAAACTCAGATTTCATTGTCGACCTAGCTATGCATGTTTGCTTGGAGGATTTCCAAGAGACTGCAGCTCCTTCCAGGATAAAGACATATCCACTAGTGGATTTTGAGTCTTTAGTATCCGATATCCAATTTGCATCGCTGTACCCCTCGAGTACTGCTAGATATTTGGTATAACAAAGGCCATAATTTTGGGTATGTCTTAGATACCTAAGTATCCTAATTATTGCTTTCCAATGATCGGACCCTGGATTACTTGTGTACCTAAATCTGGCCTAGTGCAATTCATCAAGCTTCCGATTATATGAGAGTACTCTAATTGTGATATGCCTACACCTGTATTTTTTGACAAATGAAGACTAATGTCAATAGGTGTTTTAGCAGGACGGTTGTCATGCTTTCCAAATTTCTCCAGAATCTTCTCAACATAGTGAGACTGAGATAAAGCATACTCTTCAGATGTTCTAGTAATTTTTATTCCTAGAATTACATCTGCTACTCCCAGATCTTTCATGTCAAACTTTCTGTTCAACATTTTCTTTGTAGATTTAATCATGTCATTATTGCTTCCAATAATAAGCATGTCATCCACATAAAGACAAACTATAACATAGTCTTTGTCTGTGCTTTTAACATAGACGCATTTGTCACACTCGTTTATCTTAAAACCATCCGAAAGCATAGCATGATCAAATTTTTCATGCCATTGTTTTAGAGCTTGTTTTAATCCATAAAGGGATTTGACAAGTTTACAAACCTTTTCTTTTGGCTGGGAACTTTAAACCCTTCCGGTTGTTCCATATACATTTCCTCATCTAACTCGCCATTCAAAAAGGCTATTTTAACATCCATTTGATGTATTTCCAAATTATACAAAGTTGCAATCACAATTAACATGCGAATAGATGTTATTCTTGTCACTGGTGAATAAGTGTCAAAATAATCAAGGTCTTTCTTCTGCCTGTATCCCTTAACAACAAGCCTAGCTTTGTATTTATCTATTGAACCATCTGCTTTCATTTTTCTCTTGAATACCCACTTATATCCAAGAGGTTTACATCTTGGTGGAAGATTCACCAGTTGCAAAGTATGATTTTGCAGTATTGATTCAATTTCACTATTCACAGCCTTTCTCCACAATGGAACTTCAGGACTTGACATTACTTCCTTGAAGTTTTAAGGCTCATTTTCTAACAGGTATGTCAGAAAATTTGGACTAAATGATTTAGAGATCCTAGCCCTCTTGCTACGTCTAGGTTCGTCTGATTCATTATCATTTTGGTCTTCACTGCTACCCATAGCAGTATCAAAAGTTCTTTTATTTGAATTTTTCTCTTCAATTTCCTTACAAGAAAAAATTTATTCAAAAGATGATGCATTTGTTGACTCAATAATAGTGTTTACATGCATATCAGGATTTTCAAATCTATGAACTAAAAACCTATATACACTACTATTATTTGCATAACCAATGAACACACAGTCAACAGTTTTTGGTCCTATCTTAGTCGTTTTGGGACTAGGGACTGCCACCTTAGCCAAACACCCCCACACTTTGAGGTAATTGTAGGTAGGTCGTCGACCTTTCCATAATTCATAAGGTGTTTGATTAAGTTTCTTGTGGGGTACCCTGTTAAGGATAAAGTTAGCAGACAAAATTGCCTCTCCCCACAAGTTATGAGGTAAGCCTGAACTAATCAACATGGCATTCATCATCTCTTTAAGAGTTCGATTCTTTCTCTCAGCAACTCCATTTGACTGAGGAGAATAGGGTGCAGTGGTTTGGTGAATGATACCATTTTCAGAACAAAATTCTTCAAATGGTGCATCATACTCACCACCTCTGTCACTCCTCACTATCTTAATAGTTTTGCTAAGTTGATTTTTAACCTCAAGTTTATATTGCTTAAAAGCTTCTACGGCTTCATCTTTACTTCTCAATAAGTAGACATAGCAATATCGAGTGCAATCATCAATAAAAGTAATAAAGTACTTCTTACCTCCTCTAGTTTGAACAAATTTTAAATCAAGATATCTATGTGAATTAAACTTAAAGGTTCAGTACTTCGTTCAACTTCATTAAATGATGCCTTAATGAGTTTTGCCTCAACACAAATCTCACATTTATGATTAAAATCAATTTTTAAGTTTGGTAACATTCTAAAGCAACAAGTCTGCGCAAAGAATTAAAATTAACATGTCCTAATCTACTATACCATAAAGAAGAAGACTCAGCAATATAAACAAAAGATGTGTTCTTATTATTAAAAACCAAATTAGGTACAATAGTATTTACATTGAGCATAAAAAGCCCGTCACTCAAATAACTTCGCCCCACAAACACGCCACTCTTGGTGAGTACAACCTTGTCAGATTCAAAGACTAATTTAAACCCATTCTTAATTAACAATGATCCAGAAATCAAATTCTTGCGAATTTCTAGCACATGGAGTACATTGTTAAGAGTGAGTTCTTTTCCTGAGGTCATTTTTAGCACGATCTTTCCTTGTCCTTCCACAGTTGAAGTAGAAGAGTTCACCATAAAAAATTGTTTCCCACTTTCCATCACTTTGTAGGTTGTGAACATCTTTTTATCTGCACAGATGTGGCGGGTTGCTCCAGTATCCACCCACCGCTCCTTGGAATTGCCCACCAAATTTGCTTCAGAGACTACTGCAGCAAGATTGATGTCTGCCACTCCATCGGAAATATAAAAATCCTCGGCTATGTTGACTTGTGCTGGCTTTGAACTCCCTCCATCCTTGCGAACGTGACAATCCTTAGCGCGATGTTCATCTTTTCCGCACACAAAGCACTTTCCTTTGAACCTCTTATTGAACACGTTGTTGATCCATTTACTTGTGGATCCTTGTTTGGGACCATTGCCATCATGCTTTCGTTTCTTGTTGTTGAACTTTAACCCTTGTCCATGTTCCACAACATTTGCCTTAGCCTACATAACATGGTTTCCTAACTTCTTGTCGGAACCATGGTTGTCCTCCTCAATTCTGAGTCGCACTATCAATTCCTCCAATTTCATCTCCTTGCGCTTATGCTTTAGATACTTCTTGAATTCTTTCCAAGATGGTGGCAATTTTTCAATGATTGCCGCAACTTGGAAAGATTTACTGAGAACCATCCTTTCCGCATGTATGTCATGGAGAATTAATTGGAGATCTTGAACTTGGCTAATAACCATTTTGGAATCTATTCTTTTAAAATCCAAAAAACGACCGATAACAAATTTCTTTGTACTAGCGTCCTCTGTTTTATGCTTATAATCTAGAGATTCCCACATTTCTTTAGCGGTGCTTTTGACACTATATACATTGTACAGTGTATTGTCCAACCTATTGAGGATATAATTCTAATACAAGAAATCACCATGTTTCCATGCATCAACTGCGACAACCACTTGCCGATCAGTTTCTTCTTCATTCAGTATCGATGCTTTTTCATGGGTGAAGCGAGCCAAATTCAATGTAGTAAGATAAAACATCATTTTGTTGTCATCTTTTAAAATCATTACCATTGAATTTTTCTGGCTTCTCCCTATGATTTACCGATACTGCCAGAGTCATCACTAGCACAACAGGTGTGAAGTTTTGAGTAATAACAGTCTCAGTACTGTTTATTTCAATTGTCATAGATCTAACACAAATAATAATGTACCAATCACAATTTTATACACAAAATAAATTACACACAAAATATATAGAATAATATTTTGCAACAATAATTCCAATGATAAACAGTATGTGACTACTATGTTATCAATGTTAAACAGTATATTAATACTATTTAAGAAATTAAACAGTATATGACTACTATTTAATTTCCCGAAACAAAATATTCCTTTGTCTAACACAAAAATAAATAAAAAAGAAAATCTATTTTAAGATTTTTATACCCACGGTGGTATGTGTGTGTAAATTAAATGTGAAAATAAAATAACTCAAAAAATAATTTTAAATTATTTTCCGAATTAAATGCTTACAGAATTTAAACATCAAGACTTGTATTGGACACAATCTCCTTAAAATAGATTTCGCCCTCGCTCTGGTACTTCGAGTTTTAACCGGCGTCTACCTCCCAGGATGCAACGACTACACCTTGATTTTACAACACTATAAAACCAAGTCTGGTGAACCAAAATATGTTGTAACTCTTTCTTTTTCTTCCTAAAATAAAATACAGAATAATGCAGAGAGACACAGGAAAAAGATGACGAAATTCTGATGATTAAATTGATCTCAAGAATGCTAGAATTTAAGGCTTTATATAGGCAAAACAGTGGCTGTTCCGAACAGGTATAAAACCTGTTCGGACAGATTGAAGAGGCACCGACAGATTTGAATCTGTTTGAACAGATTCAGTTTTGGACTAAACTCTTTGAACCAGTTCAGAAGGGTCTAACCTATCAAGGCTCTGTTTAGGTGGAAGAAAAATTATTGAACCAATTTATTTTGATTTTTAAAATCGAAAATAAAAATAAATAAATAAAGTTCAAAAGTTTTTGGCCCAAAAAGATAAGTATTGGACCGGAAAGCCCAACCCAACCTCACACACCAGCGCCCAAGCCCAAGCGCCCACGTATGGTTTTAGTTTTGGGTCCAATCGGTCTAACCCACTACACCCATAACCTCACCCTTCCACAAACTTGGGTGCCCCTTGGGGCTCATCCCAAGTATCCCAAGTTAAGGTATATATACTCAAACAATTCCTCAAGCCTTTCCAATGTGGGACAAGCACA
This sequence comes from Camellia sinensis, assembly GCF_004153795.1. Taxonomy (NCBI): domain Eukaryota; kingdom Viridiplantae; phylum Streptophyta; class Magnoliopsida; order Ericales; family Theaceae; genus Camellia; species Camellia sinensis. The sequence continues at coordinate 227,739 of NW_021026244.1, forward strand.
TTTCACAAATGTGTTGTAAACCCACCAAAATTCATTTCCACGAACCCGAAATGCGCGTTGAATTTTCATTTATCCGGAAATAGTTTTGAGCAACCAAATACATGATTTAATTCACTACGCGCCATTAAACACGAATCTAAGAAAAAACGTTTGGGTCCCACCTTAATTAGTGCTCAAAGTTAGCAAAAAATAAGGTTTACAAAACCATTTTTCCAACAAATAGATCACTAACACAACAATCAAAATCCCATTAACATTGGAACACAACAGAACTTCCCTATTACGTCTCTTCCGTTCCAATTGGTTTGGAGGGAAACCAAAATTCCCCTTACGAAAGGTTTGGGGCATAAATGTAAATGCAACATCAACAAAAACCCACAATTACCCCTTCCTTTACGTTATAAAACATGGGACAATACGTCTTTCACACTGGGATGGGACCTATTGGTTCATCAGATTAAAAGTAAGACTAAATGGATCAAAAGATTGGAATTTAGGATTTAATGGTACATCTCCCAAAAAAATACTATCAAAAAAATAATGCTTTTTTTCGTATAAAAAAAAAAAAAAAATCAACTAAAATAATCACTTCTAAAAAAACTGTATATGAATAAATTGATAGAATTAAGAATTGGGCCTGCAAAAAGCCCAAACTCGTGGTTTTTTTTTTTTTTTTTTTTTTGGAGTCAAACTGACTCTTTTGAATAATTTTATAGATTTTTATTTTTATTTTTGAAAAAGCTAACTTTTAAAAACTGATTGAACATTTTTTTGAATGAAAACTAGCTCAACTGTTGAATCTGCCTATGCATTTGAGATAATTGATATTAATTAGTTGATGGGCCAATAAATATTAACAAAAATAAAAACAATTAATGGGTTGGATCTTCTTCGTAGTTGGAAGAAGCCCAGTCCACTGATGTTGGCCTCTGGGGCCCATTTCATATATTGGGCTTTCAACTTGGTATAGTCAAATTCAGCTTGTTCTCAAAATTGGCACATTGATGAACACAAATTTGTTTACCCACTTAATAAACATGTGTATATTATTCTATTTTTTAGGAATAATTGCAGAAAAAAAATATCATTACAAAATAATTGCATAGTGGTGGAAATATAAGCAGTTTATGCATTAAATTGAACAAGAAAGTCTTGTACTTCCACCACCTGACAATTATTTTACGTTGTTACCATTTTTTTACAATTGTCTCTATTTTTTATTTATTTATTAAAATCCTTTATTTTAAGTAGATTTGGGATATTTTTGATGTGCTTGTGTTCCTTGTTGGGGGCACACCCCAGGTCCATTAAGTTGATCTAAATCATTTAACATGTAGAATATATTAAATAGACTATATATATAAAAAAAATAAAAAATAAATTAATTAGACATGGACAATCACATAATCCAATTACAATTTTCTTATAATAATTCAATCATATGATTACCAATATTAAATATTTTTAACTTTCTATTTTACATAAGATAATTGCTCAAAAAATTTTACAAAATGAATGATTGATACGACTGGAGTGTATCCTGTACGGGAAAGAAATATACCTTCTCGTATAATCTTGTTGACTAAGTCTGCGCTCCTCTGTACGACGTCGCTTTGTCACCTGAAAACACAGATGTGAGCTAGCCGGCGGGCGTGTGCCGGAAACCCCTCCGATGCCTAAGTCAGCAAACTTGACCAATAGACAAAACTCTGCGAATTCAGAAGGCAAAGTTGTGTGTTACCTCCTCCAAGGTGATGTTTGTGAGCTTTTATAAGTTTTGAGTGGCACAATCCTACTAGGACTACTATTCCTCCATGTAGAGTCCTCCTATGATTCATACTCCTGAAAGATAATGCTTATCTTTCCACACCCCCCTCACTGCTTAAACCAAGTGAGATGGTTTTTACCATGGCCGAACTACCATATGACCGAAATAAAACTGGCTATGCTGAGCCAGAGTATGCCGAATTATACCTAGTTCGGTGTTTCCTTTTACTCCTCCTTATCTCGGTTCTCTCCTGTTCAACCCATGGTGTGTTTAGACCGAGCTACCGAGTAGCAAGGTTTTGACCGTTCTAACCACAATACATCATGACCGGACTAACGCTGAGACCGGCCTAACTCCAAGTTGCTTCTGGACCGGGGTAACTTTACAATTCTTGTGCCGGAGTAACTTTATCTCTCGTGGGCCGGAGTAACTTTATCTCTCTTGGGCCGGAGTAACTTTTCAGCCTTTTTACCCAGTCCTTCGTACTTTGGGCCATAAAGTCCATCTCATAGCTCGGCCCAATTTTCACAAAAATTACCCTCTCAATTGCCTCTTAATTCCATCTGCATAGCATGATAGGGATTATCTGTTCATCAGCCGAGCTATAGTCCTCAAACCTTCCAGCCGAGCTATAATCATTTAGCTTATCCTGCCGAGCTAAACTTAAACCGAGCCGCTTTCATCCGGTCACAATGTCTTTTCAATCACCAAAAACTGAATCGCTTCCTTTTCCGTATACACGTGGCACGTTTCCATTCGCGGAAGGCAGCTGTCAACGCCGTCTTCGTATTTCGCAATTTTTGAACAGATCCCGCCCTTTCTCTCTCTCGTCCTTTTCACAAAACAACCCCTCTATCCTTGAATCATTCACCCCCACTTTTCACCTTCTTCTCTCTTCGTGCCTCTGCTTCTCTAATCTGAGTTCGTGTTCATCATTGGTGCTGTTGCTCCCATCACCAGCTTCATCTTCTTCTGGTAAGCTCCACAAAATCTGTTTTGTTTTTCTTATTTCTGCTTTCTATGTTTTTGCGAAACATGCTTGTACATTTTTGTTTTTGCTTCTGTACTTTCATGGAAAAATCAGTAGAACCTATGAGTATATGTTATATATCCTATAGAAAACTCGCTTTTGATCCAGAATCATGTCCCAACCGAGGAAACTGTTTGTGCTATATAGGCAGATCAATTCGGACAATGACCGAACTAGATACACTTTAGCCGAGATATGCTTACCGAACGAAGTTCTGTACTCAGTAAACTAGGAACCTTGGTATTCAACCGAGCTAGGCCTTTGGGGCTAAGCCAGCTTTCTTAGTTTCTAAACCAAAGTCAGAAAGCTGCCCCTAGAGGCTCAACCGAAGTGACAAAACTTATAGTTCAACCGATTTAGGCCTTTGGGGCTAAACCAGCTTTCTTAGTTTTTTAGACCGAACTCAGAAAGCTGCCCCTAGACGATGAACCGGTCTAACAAAATTGTTTCCAAAGCCAGTATGCCGAGATGCTTGCCAAGATCTGGCTAATAAGAACCCTGCTCAAACCGAGCTACCAAGCATTTTGTTGAACCGAGATAGAACCTGTCCACAAAGCCGAAGTATGGCTCTTTTACCTTGCTTTTAATTTGTAGTACGGTCCAATGATCTGTGCTTAACCCCTTTGTTTTCTACTTTGCAAACTTAGGTTGCCCAAGCACTCCTTCGTGTGCTCAACCGAGCTACTGAGCACAATTTTTGCACCGATATAACTTATTCATAATTTATACAATAGATGAGGAAGTATAGGTACCTAGTAAATACTCCGGGCGGCCTAGCCGAATTCAGAAAAGACTACCATATACCTGATGATGTTCACCTGATATTGGCCGAAAAAGACGTCATTCCCTGGGGTAATGAAGGCTTTGTCCCCTTCACCCTTTTATCCATATTAGAAATCGGACTACGATTTCCAGTCCAACCTTTAATTTGCGAGTTTCTTAGGCAAACTAGACTATACCCAACCCAACTATCCACCAACTCTTACCGCATCATAATGGGAATAGCCGAACTGAACCGCCAAGCCGGACTAAACCTTGGCCTGGCCGAAATCTTCCACCAATACTCCATTGGTTCAAAAGAAGGTGGATGGGTCTATTACTTAAGAATACGTCATCGCCGAGAGAAGATAATAAAAAATACACCAGATAAAGACTTGAGCGACGATGACTTTTTCTGGGTATCTGGGAATTTTGAGGATCATCAAGCCCAGATTCCTGACCGACGTATAAATTGGAAAAAAGGAGAGCTCAGTAAATTTATTTCGGTTTTCTTGCTTGCTTTTTTATATTTCGGTTTTTTAATGTATCAACCGGACTAATAGTTGTCTTCTTTCGCAGATTCTGCCCACCTTCACTCTTTATACAGCTACCCAAACCTAGCCACTTTACGCGCCGCACTACGGTATCCAGAGCGTAGCTGGGCCAAATTGCTGAAGTTCGAGCCGACCTACAGATACAGTGGTCGCCGAAAAGCCAAAGTGACTGATTTTCTTTTTGAAGACGCCCCAGAGCCGAACCCAACCTTACCACAAATCAGACTAATTCCACTCACTGCTGAAGAGGAGATGGCTAAAAAGAACAGAGTAAGGGCTCTCCTGACCGAAACCAACAGGGCCGAAGTACCACCAGCAAGTCAAACCCAAGAAACGGTGGTGGCCCTTCCTATTCAACAACCGTCCTCATCCCGCCGAACCAAGCGCGCCCGGACCGCCGAAACCGAACAAAGTTTGGTTGATGAAGAAGAAACTGCTCTTCCACCAAGCCTGCCACCGAGCCCCCAACCGGAGCCTTCTGACCGGACTACCACCTGGGTACCAAAACTTACCTTCAACAACCGAGATATCCAAGACTCTGACTCGGTTGTTGCTGAGAAGGATCACCAGTTAGCCTTCAACCTGGCCAAGAGTGTGTGCCTCCCCAAAGATATGGAGCACCACCAAAAGCAATTGAACACCGAACTGAAGGCCATCCGGTCTTCAACAAAATCCATGATCTTGGTAAGTAGCTCTGTCCGTTTTTCTATCTAATTTTTCAAACTTTCACTTCGGCTCAAGGGAAGTCTTTGTTTTGTCAGGCCATTCAGAAAAACAACATCACTTACAGGGAGGTGGTTGAGCTCAGGAAAACAACAAGGCAAGCCGTGGCAGAAGCCGAAGCGAAGGCGACCGAGCTAGAAGAGGCCAGAAAGCAGGTGGCCGAGCTACGAGCTGAGAACGGCCGACTGGCCGGATTGGTTAGTTCGGCCGAGGCAGAAAAGCAGAAGGCTGCCATTGTGCTAAAGGATAAGTATCTGCGCGAGCTGGTGAAGCTTGAAAGGAAGAAAGATACCGAGATAACCCAGCTGAAGGAGAGTGCAAAAGGAGCCGAAAAGAAAGGTTTCAAGAAGGCGGAGGATGCTTATACCCGGCAGTGTGAAGCCGCCAAGGAACTATTCTTCAAGTGCGGCTGGAGGGCAGCTGTTGAGAAGCTCGGTCACGATCCACAGACCGAGGTCTTCAACCCTCCAGCCTACTTCATACCGAACTCCCTGGTGGAGTATGCTAATGCCATACAGCAGCAATTTCTTGAAGAATCAGACCTTGATGAAGATTTTGCCTCTGAGGACACTCCGGTTGTCAATGCGGACCCGTCAGTTCGGCCGGAGCCCACGGTGGAAGACCTAACTATTAAACAACCAGATGAAACCGTGGTTCCGACCGAAACCACCCTTGTGACCGAGAACGAGCTCCTGCCTGAAACTGGTCTTCATGTTGATGCCGATGCTGCCTTTGATGCCGAAATTGAAGATCTTTTCTCTTGATTTTGTACTTTTTTTTTTTTCTTACTTTTGTAACCGGGCTACGGCCCCTCCTTTGTACTTGCTTCCGGATGAATGAAAATTTTCATTAACTCTTACTTCGGTTGATGTGTACGTTTTGGTACTTGTTATGATTTTTCCACGATCTTTGTGTTTTCAACTGTTATCTCGGTTTTTCTGCTCAAACTATGCTTACCAGCCAACCACTCCTTAGCCGACATAATTACTTCGGCTGAGGAGTACACAGAGTTTGTTTAATCCAGCCCACCACTCTTCAGCCATGCCCTTACTTCGGTTGAAGAGTATAAAGAGTTAGTTTAATCCAGCCAACCACTCTTCAGCTATGCCCTTACTTCGGCTGAAGAGTACAAAGAGTTGGTTTAATCCAGCCAACCACTCTTCAACCCTGCACTTACTTCGGCTGAAGAGTACAAAGAGTTGGTTTAATCCAGCCAACCACTCTTCAACCATACCCATACTTCGGCTGAAGAGTACTAAGAGTTGGTTTAATCCAGCCAACCACTCTTCAGCCATACCCATACTTCGGCTGAAGAGCACTAAGAGTTGGTTTAATCCAGCCAACCACTCTTCAGCCATACCCATACTTCGGCTGAAGAGCACTAAGAGTTAGTTTATTCCAGCCAACCTCTTAGAATAAAGTGTTTGGTTATTCCGACCAAACGTCCTGCAGCCTGGATCCTTATCCTGGGCTTAGGAGGGGTGTTGGTTTATTCCAGCCAACCTCTAAGTTAGTTTTTTTTTTCAGCTAACTTAGAATAAAATGTTTGGTTATTCCGACCAAACGTCCTGCAGCCTGGATCCTTATCCTAGGCTTAGGAGGGGTGTTGGTTTATTCCAGCCAACCTCTAAGTTAGTTTTTCCAGCCAACTTAGAAAAAATGCTTGCAATATTCCTAACTTCACTAAAGCTAAGTTTTTACAGAGAACAACTCATGCTGAAAAGAATCGATTGTTTTATTGAAGAAAAAGAAATTACACATGTTTGAAAGGAAAAAAGTTAAAAATAAAATAACTTGAGATTGGCCGTGTTCCATGGCCTAGGGATTGCTTTGCCGTCCTTGTCTTCTAAGTGGTATGCCCCTTTGCCGGCTAACCCAACCACCTTATAAGGACCTTCCCAATTTGGGCCTAACTTGCCGTCTCCTGGGACCAAGGTGTTTCCCATTACTTTGCGCAGTACCCAATCGCCAATTTTGAATTGTCTTGGATGAACCTTTTTGCTGTATTTTTTGATTAACTCTCGTTGGTATGAGGCGATGTGGACTAGTGCTCTTTCTCTTCTTTCTTCTACAAGGTCGAGTTCCAATGCTATGGCTTCTCCATTCAAGTCTGGATCAAAATTTTCGCTTCGAATTGTGGAGAGGCCAACTTCTAGTGGGATTACTGCTTCCATTCCATAGGCTAAGGAGAACGGTGTCTCTCCTGTCGATCGTCGAGGTGTGGTGCGGTAAGCCCATAAAACATGAGGAAGTTCATCCGCCCACTTGCCTTTTTCCTTCTCTAACCTTTTCTTCAATCCATCCAAGACGACTTTATTTGATGCTTCTGCTTGGCCATTTGCTTGAGGATATGCTGGTGTAGAATTGTAGAACTCTATCTTGTACTCTTCACAAAAGCCTCTGAAGATTCTGCCGTCGAACTGAGTACCATTGTCTGAGATTAGGGCTTTTGGTATGCCAAACCGAGTGATGATATTCTGCCAAACGAATTTCTTCACATCTTTTTCTTTGATTGATGCCAATGCTTCTGCTTCTACCCACTTTGTGAAGTAGTCTGTTGCCGCGATGAAGAACTTCCTGTTGCCGGGTGCTGTTGGAAGTGGTCCTACTATGTCCAAGCCCCACATTGCGAAAGGCCATGGGCTAGTTAATGGTAGGAGTTCTCTTGCTGGTTGATGAATTTGGTGTGCGAATTTTTGGCATTTCTCACACTTCTTCACATATTTCTCTGAGTCTGCCTGCATGTATGGCCACCAGTATCCTTGTGAAATGGCCCTGTAAGCTAGCGATCTTCCTCCTTGATGGCTTCCGCATACCTATTCATGTATCTCGTATAAGAATGCTTCCACTTTGCTGGGATGAACACATTTTAGGTAGGGTCCTGAGAATGACTTCTTGTATAATGCCAAAGATGGGGAAAGCCAAAATCGCTGTGACTTTGCTCTAATTATGTTGGCTTCTTTTTTCTCCTCTGGTAAGATGTCGTCTTTTAAGAATAGGATGATGGGGTCCATCCAAGAGGGGCCTAGTTATGTGCAGCATACTTCTTCTACTTCTGGGTCTTCAATGCTTGGTCTAGGTAGGTAGTCGATCAGTAGTGGATAAGGTATGGAGGTATCTACCATTGAAGCGAGGCCTGCTAGTTCGTCCGCTCTGCTGTTTTCCTCCCTGCCGATTTGTTCTATCCTTACTACATCAAACTTCTTGATCTCTGTTCTAACCAATTCTTGGTACTTGGCCATCCTATCATCTTTTGCTTTATAGTCGCCAGAAATTTGATTTACCACCAGCTGTGAGTCGCTGTAGACCATTAGTTCGGTGGCCTTCATGTAGTATGCTGATTTGAGTCCTGCAAGAAGCGCTTCGTACTCCGCTTCATTGTTTGATGCTGGGAAGCCAAGGTTGATTGCTTGTTCTACAACCAGGCCGTCTGGCGAGATGAGGACTATACCAAGTCCTGCACCATACCGGTTGGATGCTCCATCCACAAAGAGCTTCCACATCTCACCAACGAACAACTTCCAGCAAGCGGAGGGGTCAGATGATGTCGTGGGGTCAAGAATGTTGCTGGTGCTTTCTTCAAGGTCCATGCTTGCTGTCTGCCCCGCGCTATCTGATTGTACCAAGTCTTTTTTTGTTGGAGAGCCTTGGTTTGGTGTAGCTTCTGCCTTGCTGTCTTTAGTCTGGTCTGCCTTGGGGTCTGACTAAGTACCTTCTACTAGGGGTTGCGCTATTCCGGCGTCAACTTCCGTCCCTAGTTCGGTTGTGTCAGTTAGGTCGACTGGGCAGATATGATGACTTCCAGGAGTAAACTCTGCGACGAAGTCTGCCAAAGATTGGGCTTTTATTGTGGTCCTGGGTTGGAACTTGATATCGAATTGTCCCAACTCTACTGCCCACTTCAAAATTCGCCCGGAAAAGTTCGTCCTCTCAAACAAAGCTTTTAGTGGGAAAGTTGTGAGGACGACTATAGTGTGGGTGTGAAAGTAGTGTGCCAATTTCCTGGAGGCCATCATCAATGCTAATGCCATTTTTTCTAGTGGCAAATACCTTGTTTCGGCTCCCAGTAATGTTTTGCTGACATAATAGATGGGCAAGTGTTGGATTCCTTCTGCACGAACCAACACTGCGCTAACTGCGTGCTGAGAGACTGCCAGGTAGAAGAAGAGTTCTTCACCAGGTACTGGGGTAACAAGCAGTGGTGGGGAAGACATACACTCCTTCAAGCTTTCCAGAGCTTGGTCGCATTCTTCATCCCACTCAAACTTGGCCTTTAAGGCATGGAAAAATGGTCGTAGTCTATTTGACGACCTGCTTATGAATCAGTTGAGTGCAGCTGCCATGCCGGTGAGATGCTGCACTTCTTTTACTGAGTTTGGTCTCTCCAGATCTTGGATTGCTTTGATTTGAGAGGGGTCTGCCTCTATACCTCGGTTGGTCACAAGGAAGCCCAGGAATTTGCCAGATCCTACTCCGAATGCACATTTGGACGCATTGAGGCGCAACTTGTGCTTCTTCAGGATCTCAAACATCTCGCCTAGGTCCTTAAGATGGTCATTCTCATCCTTGCTCTTGACCACCATGTCGTCGATGTAAGCCTCCATTGTTCTGCCTAACAATGGTTCAAACATCTTGGTGACCATCCGTTGGAATGTTGCTCCTGCGTTCTTTAACCAAAGGGCATAACCTTGTAACAATATAGTCCTCTTGGAGTCGTAAAGGACGTGACCTCCTGGTCTGGTTCATGCATGGCGATCTGGTGGTAGCCTCTGTATGCATCCAGAAAGCTAAGTCGGTTGTGTCCCGCCGTTAGGTCTACCAGTTGATCTATCCGTGGTAGAGGAAAGCTGTCTTTTGGGCACGCCTTGTTGACTGTTTTGTAGTCGACGCAGACGTGCCACTTGCTATTCTTCTTTGGCACTACAACTGTGTTGGAGATCCATCTTAGGTAGTGCACTTCTCTAATTGCTCCTGCTTCCAGCAGGTTACCTACTTCTTCCGCCACTATTTCGGCATGGTGAAGTGCCGATCTGCGAGTGCGCTGAATGACTGGTCTGGCGGATGGGTGGACATTGAGTTGGTGACAGATGAAGTTTGGATCAATGCCTGGCATGTCGTAGGGTGTCCAGGTGAACACTTCGATGTTAGAGGTCAAGAATTCCAAGACCTCTAATCTCTCAGTGTTGGACAACGACGAACCGAGCAAGAAGAACTTATCCGGGTTCTTTTCATTTATTTTTACCTCCACCAAGTCCTCTATTGCTTTCTGATCAGCCTCTTTGCCGACATCCGCGAATAGTATATTGCTTTCAGGTTCTTCTACCGAATGAACGTATCCTTTGGCAGCGCGGCTGCCATTCACCGTGGCGAAACATTGCTTTGACATGATCTGATCTCCATAGACTTCTTCAATTACTCCGGTGTCGTTGGGAAACCGCATTACTTGGTGGTAAGATGATGCCACCGATCGCATGGCATGCAGCCATGTTCTGTCCAAGATAATGTTGTAAGTTGAGGGGACCTTCAATACCCAGAACTCCACTTGTTTTGTTACGCTTCCTGCTCTGACTGGAAGAATTATTTTGCCGACGGGCCATTCTGGCATGGAGTTGAATCCAATTAGGGGAGATACTGCAGGCGCCAAGTCTTTGTCTTGTAGCTTTAATTGTTTAATGTCTCGTAGTACATGATTTCACATGAACTACCCTGGTCAATCAGAATCCGCTTGACGTCAAAATCCTTGACTCAGAGAGTGACGACTAGGGCATCATTGTGAGGACAGTATATTCGATCCAAGTCTTTATCCGAAAAAGACATGACGTTTGTTGCCTCTGTTTTTCCCTTCTTGATGGCAGGTTGGGCACTTAGCACCTCTCTAAAGTGCTCAGCCTTTTTGATTGATCCCCTGAGCTCGCATACACGCTCAAGTTCGAAGACTCCATGTATTACATTGATAATGCCCTGAGGGGGGGCGTCGATTGGCATTCCGTTGGGGTTATTGTGATCCTGGGGGGCTGGTTGCGTCCCTCCTTCAATGTACTTGTCCAAGTGGCCTACTGCCACCAACTCTTCCAGGTGTTGTCTCAATGGTCTGCAATTCTCCGTGCGGTGTCCCTTTTTTTTGTGGAAGGTGCACCGCGATCTTTCGTCATAGTCCTTCTGAGCTTCTCCTAGTTTGGCTGGCCACTTGACGAAAGGCTCATCTCTTATTTCGCTAAGAATCCGATATATCGGTTTCTTGAACACCGTGGTTATGGCAGTGCGGATTCTCAACCATCTTTTATCCGGGTCTTCCCCGTTATCTCATTTGCCACGTCCGTTCTGTTACTTCGACTCTACCGTGTTGACCTTGGCTGAGGTTTTCTTTTTTTGTACTGCGGTCGTACTACATTTTGCTTTGGCACGTGTGCCATCCTCTTCTACCCTGATGTGCTGGTGCACTCTTTCCATCAGGGCTTCCATAGTGAGGGGTGGCGTCATGGTGATCGAGTCCCTTAGTCTGTTCCCAACTGGAAGGCCTCTTTAATACTGTGCAATGGCGAGATTGGTGGGGCAGTCCCCAATCTAATTGAATGTCTCCCAGTAGCGTCTGTTGTAGGATCTTAGGGTCTCTTTATCACCCATGTCGATGGAGAGTAGCTGATCGATCTCCACCGGGGTTTTAGTGTTTGTTCGGAACCTTGTCACGAAGGCTTCTGCCAATTGTGCCCAAGAGGCTATGCTGCCTTCTGGAAGTTTCTCGAACCAAGTCAAGCCTAGGTCGAAGACTTGATTGGGAAGAGTATGCACATTAAGGCCTCGTTTCGCCTGTATAACAGCCATGACTTGGCGAAAGTGGCTCAAGTGTGAGTAGGATCCGTCTTCCCTTCACATGTAGTGAATTTTGACTGAAGGAAGCCTGATGGTAGGGGCGCGTTTTCAATCGCCGGAACAAACAGTGAAGTCTGTAGCCTTGCTAATGCCTTGTCCGTTGGTTCGTAGGCAGGCGCGCGGTATTGGCATTCCGACCTCGACGCTTCCATGCGTCCGAGGAGCCAACCGCTGTAAGGCAGAAACTCTGTGCTGGATCCCGCGCCCTGGCATCCTCCTTGTATCGTGCTTTCTCTTCGAGCACGGTTCGTAAGTCGGATGATCTGGGTAATTCCGTCTGTCTAGATCTGGTTTGGTGCGAATGCGAGGGCCAATACGTGCTTCCTTCAGTGTATGATCTTTCAGATCTCGTCCTCTCAGACCTGGAGTGACGAGTTCTGGAAGACCAGGATTGAGTGTCGCCTGTCCTGAGGCTTCTGCTCTCTCCTTGCGAGGGTGTAGTATTTCTACTACGATTTTCTGAGTGGCGAGGGGCGTCTTGTTTTTGCGCCCCTCTCCTGTTGCCACTTCTTTTTTCTTCATCTTGGCGTTTCAAGGCCTCCATGTCCGCCGCCATCTTCTTTATCAATTCATCTTGCTCTTTCACGCGATCTTCCAGAGCTTGAGGGTCAATCCTCCGTCTTTGCCTGTCGGGACTTTGAGAATGGGATTGACGGGGGCTGTGAGTCCGTCTCCCCCTAGCATCCCTCCTGGAGGTATGTCTTTGGGGCTCCAAGTCCGCCATGGGAGGGACAGAAGGTAATCCTTCACGCCTTGCGCCCCCTTCTGGAGTTAGTCTGTCGACGGCGGACTGCGGCAATTTTTTAATGTGTGCCATTGATTGTAAAGGGGAGAAGCTTTAATCAAGAGGTTTTGTTCTGTCTGTTATTCCCACAGACGGCGCCAATTGTACGGGAAAGAAATATACCTTCTCGTATAATCCTGTTGACTAAGTCTGCGCTCCTCCGTACGACGTCGCTTTGTCACCTGAAAACACAGACGTGAGCTAGCCGGCGGGTGTGTGCCGGAAACCCCTCCGATGCCTAAGTCAGCAAACTTGACAAATAGACAAAGCTCTGCGAATTCAGAAAGTAAAGTTGTGTGTTACCTCCTCCAAGGTGATATTTGTGAGCTTTTATAAGTTTCGAGTGGCATAATCCTACTAGGACTACTATTCCTCCATGTAGAGTCCTCCTAGGATTCATACTCCTGAAAGATAATGTTTATCCTTCCACACCCCCCTCACTACTTAAACCAAGTAAGATGGTTTTTACCATGGCCGAACTACCATATGACCGAAATAAAACTGGCTATGCTGAGCCAGAGTATGCCGAACTATACCTAGTTCGGTGTTTCCTTTTACTCCTCCTTATCTCGGTTCTCTCCTGTTCAACCCATGGTGTGTTTAGACCGAGCTACCGAGTAGCAAGGTTTTGACCGTTCTAACCACAATACATCATGACCGGACTAACGCTGAGACCGGCCTAACTCTAAGTTGCTTCTGGCCCGGAGTAACTTTACAATTCTTGTGCCGGAGTAACTTTATCTCTCGTGGGCCGGAGTAACTTTATCTCTCTTGGGCCGGAGTAACTTTTCGGCCTTTTTACCTAATCCTTCGTACTTTGAGCCATAAAATTCATCTCATAGCTCGGTCCAATTTTCACAAAAATTATCTTCTCATATCCCAACAAAACTTACAAATGGTCCGCCAGTGCCTTCAACCCAATAGGCACTAGCAGTAATTCTAGTGAAACAACTACTCACGCACTCCCTTTGTTTCATTGTATTAGTTTATTATTTTATTTTTAATTGTCCCGAAATACATATCCATTTTAAAAAGTTAAAATTTTAAATTTAGAAGTTGCAAAAATTATTCCCCCTAAGTTACTATAATTAGATTTTAAAATATGAATAGAAGAATATTTCTTGAATTGATATTTTTAAATTTGAATTCAAGTGTAATAATTATTTATCTCTCTAAAAAGTTAAAATTTCTCAAATGAAACTATCAAACTGAGGTAAAAATAAATAAATAAATAAATAAATAAAAGGGTAATGCAGAAGTGGGGTAAGTTTTACCTGAAATTGTGTGATATTTGTTGCCCTTTTCAAAATGGACCAAAAAAGGCTTTACAAAAGCTTCACATCCAAAAGCAGGCATGGCTTACCAGCAATCATTGAAGCTATTACTAATCAATTTCTACTAAAAATGCACGCAACACAGAGAGAGAAGCTAGTTGTTAATGAGACCCACTTATGTCGTAAGAAAAATATTTGGGACCTCATGAAAGAGCACCTCAGGACCTTTATTGATATATTGGTTATCGATGGGAAAATGACTGAGCCCCAGTGGGGTGACCACCCAGCACTCTTACTGTTTTTTTATTGGCTAAGAATTTATTTTTTATTTTTTTATTTTAGGGAGTCATGTGGAGCTAGGGGTGCTGCGGTCACTTCCCACTGGGAGTTCCCAGCACGATTGGTTATTGATGTATTTAAATTTTTTTTTAGAATTATATCTGATAGTGATACGAATAGTTCAGATCATTTTGAGAGTTATGAAATTTATATTTTATAGGAATCTCTATCATTATTGTACGTCTTAAAACCCAATATAAACAAACACAAAAGTCAGACAAGATGATTCGTTTGACATCAAATGTTTGCAAATAAAAGAGACACTCGTTTTAGTTCTTATGTTATGTGTGAATTATAAATTTTGATAAAAAAAATTTGAGTAAAATATAAACAAAATATAATTATATTTTATTCATCTTTTCTCTTTTATATTCAAATTTATAATTTCATTATTTTTGTGGTTTTTGCATTGGGATTCCTATGTTTAAGCTTGTTTTCCTAATTACCTTTTTTTTCCTTACAAAATAATCATTATTCATGAATATGAATTTTTCATTTCATTTGCATCACAAATCTTATTGGGTTTGTCAATTGCTTATTTAGTTTTTTTTTTTTTTTGATAATTGTCAAAAAAATTATTTCTTTTAGATTTTATTTTTTTTCAAATTCGTTTTTTGATGAGAAATTATCATATTATCCTTATAGTATTGTGAATCCCTTGTAGAGACACAATATAATTTTCTAAAAGTATTGAGGATAAAATCGTTATTTCACAAATTTGCTAAAATACTATTTATTATTATAGAAAGGTGAAATTACCATCCAGTGATAATTTTCAAAAATTATTACATATTAATAAAAAAAATATTATTTTAACTATTAATATTTATAATATTTACTATTTGTTTATAATTTTTTTTTCCTGAACACGGTTATTTCTCCTTATAGAAAAGCCATCACAAAAAGACTTTTATTTATTTTAAACTATTTTAGAAGGAAAGAAAAAAAAAAATATTTCGTTGTTTTGATACAAAGGACAAGAGTGACTGCAATTGTATTGGCTGTCCTTTTGCATCCCCACTTATAAGTAATTGTTTTTTTTTTTTTTTTCACCTTTTTAATCTAAACAACAATGATTCATCCCACTAAAAACATCACCACTAATAGCACTAATGCATTAAAAAAGTTAAAAAAAAAAAAAACACAACTCCAAAACCAAAACATCACATCATTAATGGCAAGACCCACTGCCACCTAATTAGTGGGAGCACTAATTAGTGCTCCCAAGCATTTTTCTAATCTAAAATGGCATAAAGTCAAAAAGTCATTGACATCTCCAATTCACAGGGGAAAAAAGGGTTAAAAAAGCCCACTTTTTTCACTTGAATGTTTATAATTTTTTTTTCCTGAACACGGTTATTTCTCCTTATAGAAAAGCCATCACAAAAAGACTTTTATTTATTTTAAACTATTTTAGAAGGAAAGAAAAAAAAATATTTCGTTATTTTGATACAAAGGACAAAAGTGACTGCAATTGTATTGGCTCTCCTTTTGCATCCCCACTTATAAGTAATTGTTTTTTTTTTTTTTTTTCACCTTTTTAATCTAAAATGGTATAAAGGCAAAAAGTCATTGACATCTCCAATTCACAGGGAAAAAAAGGGTTAAAAAAGCCCACTTTTTTCACTTGAAACTCATTACAAATCTCAGTTTTCTATCAAAACCCTGCTTTCTTATAAAACAATATATTTTTTTTAAAAAAAAAGGTAATAATACAGATTACTGAAAGTGGTACTCTAAAATAACCACTAATAATGTAACATTCACTTTTTTTTTTTTTTTTAAAAAAAGACACAACAATCCACTATTACATCATTAGTGGTGACACTAATTAATACTCCTACTCATTTTTTAGCTTCAAAATAACTCTCAAATATACATTTGAAATAGATTATTCTAACTTTCAACGAGGCAGAAGATCTCATCTACTATACACCTAAAAAGCTTCTAATTGATATTACACGAATACCAAATTATTTCATTAGATTTTGTACTTGACACGAGTTTCATAAGAGCCAAACCCACCAAATACATGTTTGAAAGGAGCATTGGGTAGCTTTTCTTACCCATATATACAACACAAATTTTGATATTAGCTCTTCACCATTATGCAATTGCTACAATTATTGTAATTATTTTAAGAGTTTTAAATAACTTTAAATTTTTTTAACATATATCTTTAAAACATGTTTTAAGAAATTTTTATAAAAATTGTACATATTACGTGTGGGGATTTATTTTTTGAGTACCAACACGTGGCAGGTGACGCCGACGTGTCAGCCGAGGTGTTACGTGTCCTGGTCGTGACGCCGAGGTGATCTCGGCAAGGCCGAGGTTATCTCCGAAGATATCGGAATCCGAGATAAGAGGAAAAAAGATAAGGGACAAGAGTCCTAAAATAAAGAGGAGATTTAGCCAAGATAAGGATAAAGCTCTTAGAGAGTTTATCTTTATCTCTTAAAGAGTCCAAGGTAAGTATTGAACAGGAATTCATAGAAGTCAAGCTTCTATTGAGATTTGGATTGAGGTAACTATAAAAGAGAGGCACCCCCGTAGGTCTAAGGTACGCAATTTATGCTTTGAGCAGTGAGTTTAGCACTTGATAGTCTTTGAGAAATATACTAACTTGATCGTCGGAGTGCCCCAGGTGGAAGAGCCACCGCTGGAGCCTTTTCTTTCTGTTACAGGTAACTGAAGCCATCTATTCTGCCGGTGCTCTCCAGCTGGTTACTAAGCGGGCAGTGTGGTCAGAAAATTACCAACACAATTTGGCGCCGTCTGTGGGAAATTAGAAGAATAGATGGCCAGTAACGGACAGAGGGAAAAGATTGGGGACGGCACTCCTGCTGGGAGTGGCAGACCTATCGACCTTGATATTGAAGGAGACAACAACAATGTAGAAACTCGTGACCAGGGCCACGGAGAGAAAGACGTCGGCCAGGAGGCCGACACTTCGAAGAAGACAAACCAAAGCAAGTACTATAACGAAGATAACCTCCAGGTATGGAGGGATAGGTGCCTGCGGAGGCATGAAGAAGTAAAAGAATTGGCAAACAAGTTGGCGGACCTGCAGTCGGTCGTCAACTTCATGATGCAAAACAATGTCATGCAGCCACTGTACCCGCTACACGACACGCTGATTCCAGCAACTAATACCCAGAAAGGAGGAAGGAAAACAATCCCCGAAGCCCCTCAGCACACCAAGAGCGGAAGGCACTCTCACTGACCTTCTAGGGAAGTCGGACGAGACGAGCCGAGACGAGAGGAGTCCCGAAGGACGTATCACACGAAGGACCCAGAGCCCAAAGAACATCGGCATGTTCAATGGCAGGCGCTCTGCTTTAACACAACCCATGGAGAAAGATCAAAACGGGCTCACCACGAGGCCGAAAGTAGTGTGCCAAAAAGATTAAAGTCCAAATATAGCCGAGCTCCAGGAAGGAGTAAAGAAGACTTGAGAGATTACCTCAAGAGGAAGCAACAGAATGCTGAAGCCGAAGTAACTTCCCCGGTTAAGCCGAGGACACCATTCTCGGTGGAACTAAGACAAATTTGAAGCACCAAAGAGATTTAGTATACCGAGGTTCTAAATACATGATGGTAAGTCAGATCCCAACTTTCACATTGGACTATACCTAAATTCAATGGCGTTATATAGTGGGAACGAGTCGTTGCTCTGCAAAGTATTCCCCTCATCCTTCGGAGAGATTGCATCAGATTGGTTCCATAAACTACCGAAGGGAAGCGTAAAGACTTGGGAAGGCCTGGCCGAGATGTTTGTGGCCAGGTTTGTGACAAACAAACTACAGCCCTTGAGGGTCGACGCACTGATGGCTTTAAAAATCACCAAGGATGAAGGCCTTAGGGCCTACGCAAAAAGGTACTACGAGGTGTTCAATCGAATACCCGAATGCAACAAAGAGGTGGCGGTCGTGTCTTTCAAGAACGGCCTGAAAGATGACTGTCCACTACGGAAGTCTTTGGCAAAGCCATTGCCAAAAAGCATGGAAGAACTCATGGCGAGAATCGAGAAGTATGCCAGAGCCGAGGAGGATGCGTCGGGAAACAAAGAGACAAAACAGGAGAAAAGAAACGGCTCGCCGAAGCGAAGCCGAAGTAACAATGGATCGATCAAACAAGAAACGGAATTGAGGGCTAAACAGGCAATAACGACTGTGTTCCGAATCCTGGTCCACAAAGTCTTAGATCAAATACAAAACCAACCCTATTTCAGAGCACCGACAAGAACACCAGGGGAATTTATGGGAAGAAACGTCGGTAGGCGTTGTGCTTACCACAATGAAGAAGGGCACCCAACTCAGGGTTGCATAGCCCTAAAAGCACACTTAGAAGACTTGGTGAGGCAAGGCCATCTGAGGGACCTTGTCGATAAAGCCAGGACAAGGGAAGAACAGGCAAGATTGCCTCAAGCACCAGCAACTCCGCCTCCCCCAGCACAGCAACCACAAGTAGGAGGACCACGGGTGGTTAATGTAATTCACTCAAAAGTGAATGAAAATGACATACGAGGGGAGACCCAGAAGGTGAAACACCTACAACACGTAAACCACGTCGGACATAAAAGACCTCGGCCTGAAGAATGCTAGGGACCGACAATAGCCTTTACAGAAGCCGACCTAGAGATGGTCCAGCATCCACATAATAATGCCTTGGTAGTATCCCTCCAGGTTGGGGAGTGCCAAGTGAAACACATCCTGATTGATCAAGGCAGCTCTTGCGACATCATGTATGTTAGATGTTACAAGGAGCTAGGCCTTCATCCTGATGACTTGGAGCAATCCAATGGCCCGATGGTCGACTTCAATGGAACTCCGACGTGGCCACTGGGCGCAACAAGCTTGGAAGTACAAGCCAGCATTAAAAAGATCAAGACAGAATTCATAGTGATTGACACGCCCTCGCCATACAACATCATCTTGGAAAGGCCATGGTTGCATGCAATTGGGGCAGTTCCCTCAACGTTGCATCAACTACTACGGTTCCCAACAGAGCATGGGATTGAAGAAGTCAGAGGAGATTAACTGCAAGCGAAGAATTGCTCCATGGCAGCAATGAAATCTACCTGCAACGTGCAAGAGCTAGAGAAGGCAGAAATTGAAGATGAGGACGTGGAAGTCCTAGAAGACATTGGCAAAGAACCAGCCAAGAAGAGCAAAGAGGCGCTAAAGAAGATCCTCGTCCAGGATGGAGATGAAGAGCGCTTCTTTCTTCTCGGCTCGGGCTTAGCCGAAGAAGAGGAAAAAGAGTTGGAAACATTTTTGAGAGCAAATATGGAGGTGTTCGCTTGGACACCTTACGAAATGCCTGGCATTGACCCCGAGGTCACTTGCCACGAACTAAATATTGACAGGTCGGCCAAACCTGTAATTCAGCGAGCCAGAAGACCGACGTTGATACACGTCGAAGCAGTAAAAAAAGAAGTAAACAGACTTCTGGAGGCCAGGGCCATTAGAGAAGTACATTACCCAACATGGCTATCCAATATAGTGGTGGTAAAGAAGAAGAACGGTAAATGGAGGGTCTGCGTAGATTTTACAAGCCTGAACAAAGCTTGTCCCAAAGACAGCTTTCCTGTACCCAAGATTAACCAGTTGGTAGACGTCACATCTGGACATAGAAGGATGAGCTTCCTGGATGCTTACAGGGGATACCACCAGATAGCCATGTACCCCCCAGATGAGGAGAAGACAGCGTTTATCACCCCGAAAGGGCTTTATTGTTACAAGGTAATGCCTTTTGGGTTGAAAAACACAGGAACAACTTACCAAAGGCTAGTAACCAAGATGTTCAAACACCTAATTGGCCAAACAGTAGAGATCTACATCGATGACATAGTCGTAAAGACCAAGGAACCTAAGGGTCATCTTGCCGACCTAAAAGAGGTCTTTGATATTCTCAAAACATACCAGCTCCGACTCAACGCATCGAAGTGCGCATTTGGAGTTAGATCAGGTAAGTTTTTAGGGTACCTGGTAACAAGAAAGGGCATCGAGGCTAGCCCAGTTCAGATCAAGGCCATCCTCGAGTTGAAGAGCCCAACGTCGGCAAAACAGGTGCAGATGATAACTGGAAGGGCCGCAGCCCTAAACAGATTCATCAGTAGAAGCTCAGACAAATGTAAACCTTTTTTCAACCTGGTAAAGAGGGCTACGGACTTCCTATGGACTGAGGAATGTGAGGCCTCTTTGGCCGACCTAAAAAAGTATCTGACCACATCTCTAGTCCTCTCAACACCTGAACCCAGAGAAGAACTGTTTTTGTATTTGGCAATTTCTAAACACGCAGTAAGTGCAGTGCTAATCTGAGAGGAAAAGGAGGATCAAAAGGCTGTTTATTATGTAAGCAAAACCTTGGCCGATGCAGAAACAAGGTACCTACCACTAGAGAAATTAATGCTGGCCTTAGTAATGGCTTCAAAGAAGCTGAACCATTACTTTCAAGCGCACAAGATTATAGTGCTAACAGAACACCCACTGAAGTCCTTGTTACAACAAGGAGACTTAACTAGAAGAATAGCAAGATGGGCAGTGGCCTTGGGCCAGTACGACCTAGAGTTCAGGCCGAGAACAACAATTAAAGGCCAAGTTTTGGCCGACTTCGTGGCTGAATTCACGCCAAAATCCATCGAACATCGGGCTCCGTTGAGCCAAGATGAGCGATGTCCAAGCAAACAAGAAGAAGCCCAACCAAAGGCAAAAGAACAAGGAAAGGAAAAACTCAGACCCTACAGCATTTACATCGGCGACTCCTTTCGCCTGTTTGTCGATGGGAGCTCAAACCGACAAGGAGCGGGGACAGGAGTAGTGTTAATATCTCTTGATGGGGAGATATTGGAACAGTCTATTCGATTAGGGTTCAAGGCCTCAAACAATGAGGCAGAATACGAAGCATTGATTGCAGGACTAAAGTTGGCAGTGGCAGTAGAGGCAGATGAGGTAATAATTTTTTGTGATTCACAACTTATAGTAAATCAAACAATAGGAGAGTTTGCAACCCGAGATGAGAGGATGTATACGCAAAGGAAGTCATCAGGCTAGCAGCCTTGTTTCGCAACTGCCGACTTCTGCAAGTTAGCCGAGATGATAACAGCCACGCCGACGCATTGGCCAACTTGACAAGTTCAATACAAACTAGAAAAACAAGGACAATAATGGTTGACTATTTATCAAACCCGAGCATAGAACCACCGATCGCAGAACAAAAAGCAATGTGTGTGGACTTGGGACCAAGCTAGATGGATGCGATTGTTGCATTCCTAAAAGAGGGAAAGCTTCCAGAAGACCATAAAGAAGCATACAAGGTCAGATTGAAGTCGGTAAGATTCAATCTGATAGTGGACGGACATCTCTACAGAAGGTCCTTCACTGGACCCCTTTTAAGGTGCATACACCCTTTGCAGATTGAAGATTTTCTATATAAAATTCATGAAGGGGTTTGTGGAAGCCACGCTGGGGACAGATTACTAGCTCACAGGGCCATTACCCAGGGGTATTGGTGGCCCTACATACAGAAAGATGCAGAAGCCTACGTGAAGAAGTGTGAACAATGCCAAAGGTTCGCACCTTTGATACACCAGCCAGCTGCTGACCTGAACCCTGCATCCAGTCCATGGCCATTTGCCCAATGGGGCATGGATCTCATTGGGCAGTTGCCCCAAGCAACTGAGCAAAGGAAGTACTTGCTGGTAGCAACAGATTACTTCACGAAGTGGATAGAAGCAGAACCTCTTGCCAAAATCTGAGATGTGGATGTCAAGAACTTCATATGGAGAAACATCATCACCAGATTTGGCATTTCAAGAGCAATAGTTGCCGACAACGGAACGCAGTTTGACAGCAAACTCATTAAGAACTTCTGTGCGAAATTCAAAATAAAGAATTACTTTTCAACACCAAGTTTTCCCCCAAAGCAATGGGCAAACGGAAGCATCCAACAAAGTAATTTTGGATGGGATAAAGAAGAGACTGCAGGCAGCAAAAGGAAAGTGGGTAGACGAGTTGCCCAATGTACTCTGGGCATATCGGACTACGCCGAGAAGATCAACAGGGGAAACCCCCTTTGCCATGGCCTACGGCACAGAAGCAGTCATCCCACTGGAGATCGGCATCCCAGGGATCAGAACCCAGGGAGTAGAGAATGGAACTAATGACATACTTCTAGCCCGAGATCTGGATCTCTTAGAAGAAAGAAGAGAGAAAGCTGTAATTCAGCTCGCAGCGTACCAACAGCAGCTTGCCAGAGCTTACAATAAGAAGGTCAATCCAAGGGATTTTCAGGTCGGCGACCTAGTCCTTAGAAAAGTTGTTGGCAACAAGAAGGACCCCAGAGAGGGCAAGCTTAGCCCAAACTGGGAAGAACCCTACAGAATCACTTCGGTATTAGGTAATGGAGCATACTGGCTTGAAAACAATGAGGGCAAAGCATTGCCAAGACCCTGGAACACTTGTAATTTGAAATTTTTCTATCATTAGATGTTCCTTGTTATTTTTTACCGACGTCATCAATAAAATTTTAGCACAGTTCTCCAAAGACTTGTGAATTGATAAAAGAAGCATAATGTTATTTCTGAATAATGAGAACCCAAGTGGAACTCAGGTTCACATTGGGGGCAGAGAGAAGACAAAAATGCTTAACGCTTGTTGAAATTTGTAGCAATTTACAAGTTGAAGTTAACCCGAGATAATTGTTTATCTTCACTTATTGAAATTTGTAGCAATTTACAAGTTGAAATATTTAACACTTGTGAAAATTTGTAGCAATTTACAAGTAGATCACTGTTTGGCACTTGTTATAGCTTAAGAGAAGTTTACAAAGTTAAGATTAAACTAGTATATGTTTATCCTTGTTGAAATTTATAAACAATTTACAGGACAAGCACTTGCCGAAGTAAATTGTCAGGTGGCATAACCGAGATGTGTCACCCCGAGAAGATTGCACAAAGAAGAAAGAGTACATAAGACATGCAAAAAATTCTAAGTATATAATCATGCAGAAGCAATGAAGAGAAGACAAGAGTACAAGCACTTAGAAAAGAAAAGTTGCATTAACATTCACCAAGAAAAGGGCACATCGGCCATACAAGAGCTTACATTGTCTAAAAAAAAGAAGAAAACAGTACAAAAGACAAGACAGGAAAAACATGAAAATTAAGGTTCATCAGCATCAATAGCAACTTGGGTTTGGACCTCGGAAGATTCTGGAAGAGCCATCTTGGCCGCCTTTTCCATTACAAGTTCTGCATCAATCTGGGCAAGGGATTCATCAATACTTTTGTCGGCTACAGGAACGTCGGAGGATGCCTGCTCAGGGGTAGTTTCCTTGACAACCACATCGCCCTCTTCATCTTGAGTCAAGTCCAGGACTTGCTCAGTTGAAGGAAGGGATTTGGACACAGTAGCCTCTTTTTTCCCTTTTCTCACCAAGGCATCGTCCTCTTCCTCATCACCATCTTCAGACTCAGATTCGCCAATGTCTTGACTTGAAGATTGAGCTAGAGGGAATGGAAAAGGGATGGCATCGGCTTTTCTCAATGGTGAGTCTTCAGGAACATTGAGTTTTTTCAGAAGAGACATCCAACCAAGGGTGAAACCCTTGTTGCATGCCTGCTTCACTTGAAGTTCATAGGCCTCAGTGACATCGGCCATACCTTGAGTGTACGCCTTTTCGTTAGCCTCTTTGATTTTGGCATCCTTGGTGGCCAGAGCCTCCTGAAGCTCCTTTTCGGCCTGGGCCATTTTTTCCTCTACTTCTCTCTTCTGAGACTCAACCACTTTCCTGATGGCTTCAGCAGCCTCAGCCTTCTATTCGGCATTGGTTTGGGCTTTTATTGCAGCCTCGGCTTGGTCCTTCAGTTTTTTCATCTTCGATTGAAGACCTTTGTTGGTCTTTTGGAGGGAAGAGAACTCCCTCTTCATCTCAACAAGCCTTTCCCGATTCTCAAAAGACTGCATTGAGAAATAGTGTGCATGCTAGATGGCCTGAAAGAAAACAGAGGTGTTAGAGAATACTCAAAGTATTAAATAAAGGAAAGGAAAGAAGAAAAATACCAAATAGAAAACATTTACTTGAACGGAATGCTGAAGCATTAGAGCATAGCTCTCATACTCACTATACTGGGCGTTTCGCTCCAGATCGCCTGGAAGAAGCAGAGCGGTACTGAGTGCGACGCCGACGTTTATATCATCGGCACTATCGCTTGTCATGACAGGCTTGTCTTCCAAAGTAATTGTGGGGGCCCAGGGGGCATCGGGCTTTTTTGATCCCGAAGTTGTTGCGGAAGAAGACCTCAGCTTTTTTGGTTGTTGAGATTCTGGTGGTTGAGACTCAGAGCGCCTTTTCCCAGCAGAAGGCTAAGATTTATCACTCTCAGCCAACTTTGAAATAGGCAGAGTGTCTTCAGACTCAACCTGAGCTACCTTGGCCTTTGGTTGAGCCTTTTTTATTCTTTTTGGCTTCGGTGGAGGAAGGGTTTGTGTTGGCTGCTCATCAATAGATGATGAAATACTGGCCAGAAGATCTTTTGCAATAGGCTTAGGGCGACCCATCTCGGCAGAAAGGACAAGTCGTCACCGACGTTTTCGTTTTGATATTGGGACCAGGTATGGAGCCGAAGTTAATGGCTGATCAGCTGGATCAAATGTTGATCCTTGATCTGTTCGTGATGTAGATACAGTCAACAGAGTTGTAGCAGAGGGTGGAGAAAGGCTTTTCTTCTTCCTTTTGGGAACGTCGGGCAAAGTTGACTTGTATGATGGAATAAAATTGAGAAGCACAGGCGCTTTCCTTTTATGGACTGGCAAGTCCAGAAGTTTCTTCAAGTCCTTGTTAGGGACAAAGGATTGGCGAAAATTTTTCGGTGGCTGACGAATAGCTGCAAGAAGAACAGACGTCAGAAACAGACAAAGTATTTAAGACTTTGAAAGAAAATAGGCAAAGATAAATACTAGGCTCTTACCCTTGCCCTCTAAAACTGATCAAGGAAGAGGGTAGAGATGGATGTCCTCGTCTGGAGCAAACTCCCAATTTCCTGAGGTAATGAGATAGTCATCTCCAGCCTCCTTGTTGGAGTCTGGGAGGTCGGCTACGATTTTGAATTCGGTAGACCTCGGCTTAAGGTAGTAAATGTAGCCTTTTTCTTTCAAATTAAGGGCACACATGGTATAGCAATACTGGATATCGGCTAGGGTGATCCTAGCGTTTTCCTGTTTAGCTAAGGCTATGACACCAAAGATCACTCGATAGGAATTGATTGCCAGTTGCATGGGGTTCAACTTGTAATAGTGAAGAATCTCGCGAAAAAGGATGTTGAGTGGGAGCCGGAGTCCGCACTCAGTTAAAGCTACAATGGGAAAGGGCATGGAGTTTTCTGAAGGCATGATGGAGTCATCATCTCCAGCCAGCCTCAGATGGACATCGGCGGGGATGGAGAACTCTTGCCTAAAGTACTCGAGTTTGGTCAGGGTATCTACCCTATGTCTCCACATACCCATGATATTGGCCTGAATTAGAAGGGAGGAAATTCAGAGAGAAGATGTTTCTTATTGATGGGACCTCGACAAAGACCTAGGTTTGGGCTGGTACAGAAATTTGTAAGGAATGTTTCAGTTTTGCCCTAAATCGTGGGTTCTACAAACAAATCCCAAACCTAAAACTATGGAGATGAAGATCAAAGGCACGGATCTGGAAAAGACACAAAAAACAGAAAACAAGAATGGAATTTCAGAATCAAGAACAGATATGGTTTATCAAGAGCATAAAGAATACAAGAAATACAAGGCCAAGATTAGTGACAAAGATACAGGGAAGTAGTGAAACAATGCGTGTGTTCAAGATATGGGCAAGGGCAAAATCATGGGAAGAACACATTCAGGTGTATGAATCGCAAATTAAAAGTTTTAACAGATGCAGTAAAGGCAACAAGTAATGAAGAATATCAACAGAATTGAAAACGAAAGGAACAGTAGCTTACCAAAAAAGAGTGAAGCCGGTATGAAGATTGCCGAAGTTAGACGACAGTTACAGATGTAACGAGAACGACGAAAGCTTCACAGGAAGGGAGAACGGAAGACAATTGCAGAGCTTGGAGCTTGAGCAATGACAGATTCGAAAGAAAGAGTTTAGAGAGAGAAAAAGCAAGAGAAATCATATGCAAAAGTAGAAAAATGAAGAAAGGGGGAAAGGTTTTGTTAAAAATGAAAACGGCGGTAAAAAATAATCAATACGCCTATAAGAACGTATACATTAGACGGCGCACGTGAGAAAGAGATGGCTTATGGGCGCGTCACAGGCACGAACTAGTAAGAAAGAAACGCGTGATTAAAAACGGTTGAATTATGGTGTATGATAGCTCATACGCGTGGAAGGATTCTTGAAGTTCTTGTTCTTCAATAAAAGGATATTAGCCAAAATAATGATCTCGGCTGAGATACTGGAAACCGACGTACTGGAAAAACGGAATGATATAGGTTCCATCACCTCGGAATGCCAAGGTAATAGAACCTAGGGGGCAGTTGTGGGGATATATTTTCTGAGCACCAACACGAGGCAAGGTGACGCCGATGTGTCAGCCGAGGTGCCACGTGTCCTGGTCGTGACGCCGAGGTGATCTCGGCAAGGCCGAGGTTATCTCCGAAGAGAATCCGGGATAAGCGAATAAGGGACAAGAGTCCTAAAATAAAGAGGGAACTCAAC
>NW_021026244.1:254575-280730 GCF_004153795.1 Camellia sinensis
AACACAACAACCCCAAAAGGGAAAAAAAGGAAAAAGAAAAGAAAAAAAATTTTTTTATTTAAAAAAAAAAAAAAAAAAAAAAAAAAAAAAAAAAAAATTTGGGAAATTTTTTTTAAACTAGGGCCGGGATTTTGGAAAAATTTGGAAATTTGGAATAAAATTTTTGGAATTAAAAACTGATTTGGTGGAAAAAAACCTTAAGGTTAAATTTGTTGGGTTACACATGCCATTTTTTTTGAACCGTCCTACAAAGGCTTTCGAGTGCTTTGTCTGGGTACAACTCGAGGGATAAAAGTGGTAATGTTGCGTGGGTTCTTAGTCTTTAACAAATGAAGCCTTTGTTTTAAGCTTCGAAATAACCCCAAACCTTCGCATATTTCGCCACTGATCATACCCAAGAAATTCATGTTCACACTTGTGCACCTTGTGTTGAGACTGAAATAGAAAATAGGGGAATTCATTGAGGGTCGGCCGTACCTCATGTAAGGGCCGGCGGTGGCTGATTGGAGGGCTGGCCAGGCCTTGTAACAAGAACACTGTTCTGGGGACAGAAAGCGCAACTCTCCATTTTTTGAAGATCATTTATGATATTTTGTCTTGCTCAAATTCTATAAATAACACCATCAAACCTCTGTTTTGAGGGTTGCAACATTGAGAAAAAGCCTATATACAAATAGGAGCCTCCTTTCTTCTTTGCTTCTTCTATTCGGCAAGCTATCTTTCGAGCTAACCTAACGTTCCTTGTAATCATCTATATACTACCAATACACAACCTGACTCATCATCTTAGAGCTTGGTTGACCCTTGAGAAGCATAATGCAAGTTTGAGAGTGTGGTCAAGAGTGAGTTTTGATCATTAAACCAAAGCGTTACTCCATTTTGAGAGGTATAAAGCTTGCACTCTTGTTCTTGCTTTTTTCTTACTTATTTCTATCTATGTCTTGTATTCTTGGGCTATTTTGTAATCCATTTTAAAGTATTTCGGGACACTTGGGGTTTGGATAGCTACTCAAACGGTGGTACAGGTTAACACCTTACTTTACACAATATCTTCATAAGCTGCAACCCTTAGTTCTTTTACACTCTTTTTCCTTTGAATTTTTGAACTAATTTTTCAAAGTTTGAACTAAGGCGCAAAAAACATGGTTTGAAGTCTTGAAATTAGAGGGGTTAGCCACCTCTCCTTGTTTTTAACTTATATAGCTTTATTGTCTTCTACTTACTTTTTTGGTTTTCAGCTTTTTGAAGTTCTTTTCTTGCATTTTCAGCCATTGGTTTAGCTTATAGAGACTGTTTTAGGGCTGTCCTAATCTCTTTAATTGATTCAACGCTTTGATTAGTTCAATTTGTTTGTAGCATTGGTGCTTTGTAAATAGGCTTTATTAATGTTGTTCTTAGCTTTGCTTTGTCTACCTTTCATGTTAATTGACTCAATTTTAAGAATCAACTTTCCATTCCTTTCTTTTCATTTTGGAAGTTGTTTCAAATCGTTGTAGCGGGTCATACAACACATGAACTAGAGATTCACGCTTAATGGCTTAATCTATACGGAGATTCATTGTTAACAACATAATCTCCTCTTTCATGTTGAGAAATTACTTCCCGTTTTGACACTTTCTCCTCCTTTTTAGAGGACTTAATCATCACTTCGAGAAAAATGGACTAAGGAAATGGAAAAATGACTAGAGAATTGGTTTAAAAGCAACTCACACTATAAAGACAAATGAAGTTATGCTTGGCTTGGGGTTTCGACAGACGTTATGCTGAATATTATTGGTGTCAGAGTTGTCTTAGACATCATTATGATCTTTTTATGGATCTTGAAGCATTTTACTCCTCTTTGAGTTCACTCCATGATAAGCGAGGGCCAAGAGGTGCTGTTCAATCTTCATTTATTGATTTTTGTTCCAGTTGTGCCATTCGAAATCATCAAGTATCAATTTGGCTCATTGATGGTTTTGGAAATAATTCTAATCATTCTCTAAAGGCTTTCCCATGACAACAAGAAATGTGAGTAGGATGAAAACAGAAGTCCAAAACACTCTGTCTGCATTGTTCCTACTTCAGTAGCAACAAAACAGAGTTTTGCACACAATTTGAGCCACAAACCGATCATTCTTTAGGCCCGGCTTGAGCTTCATTGAGGGTCACGGTCCTCATGTTTGGTCAGCAGTGGTATTTTTTCAAGAATACAGAGGGCAGTGGCTGAGGTAAAACAGAGCAAGTCTGGGCAGACAGAGTTGTTGCTTGAAATCATTGGCTGTTGCCATCCTGCTTATTAGATGATCATCTTGTAATTAATTTTTATTTCAATATTGTTTTTTTAATTAGTCTCATTAATATTAATGTTGTAATTATTAACCTTGTTCATTTGTAATTGTTGTAGTTAATTAGTTTAAATAGCGAGTTTATTTATATCGGTTATCCTTGTTGTAATGGTATAGTTAGCTAGTTAATTAGTCTGCTTATTTATTCATTCGGTTTGTAATAGTTAGTTTAATTTGGACTTTTGGACTTTAATTCATACCCTCTTGGCATGAGGGCAAATGTTGTAATAACTTGCATGTCTTTTAAAACCCACGTCTTTCTCCTTTTTCCTTACTTGCTATGATGGTTAGTTTAGAAACATCACATTTTTTTAGCATACTTCATGTTTCGCATCCATTTTTCTTGCATGCATCCAAGGCTCGGCTCATCATATACTACAATATCGATGTTCAAAACTCATTACTTGAATACGTGCTCTCTCGCATGTCTTGAATGCAATCAATGCCATGCTCATAGCCGAGCTTATAAATACATAATGTGTGTGTTGCATTAGTCATATTGCATAAGTTAGGAACATGAACATTTTTTTTTCGAACTCTTTCACCTGTTTTGGCTTGGAGTACTAGGTGAGCTTTTATTGTTTTAGCATGTTGCATCGAATGTTTGTGTTGCCATGTCAAAGCATTAAATACCATGAGGCTAATTGCTTAAATGATATAATTGATTGAATGCCTATGGATGAAGGCTAGTTGCTTGAATTGGGATGGCTTGATTAATGTCCATTTTAGCCAACTTTTTCAAGTGGCAAATCCACAAAACAATTTCGAAACAAAACATGAAATCAAGTGTTCCAAATCTTGCAAACTAGTCTATACCTTGTGTGCGCATCACATAGTAAAAATAGCTAATAAATTAGAACAAGAGTGTACAATGTAAATAAAAAACACATCATGATTAGTAGAGGCCGATCTTTGATCGGGTGAGTGGGGTGCTCAATTCATGACCTTCCCCTCTCGTACCTAAGTTCCTGAGCCGAGACACTTTGGTGATGACGGACTAATGGCCTTTGACACGAGTCTCGGGTTTCCTAAATTTTTCAAAAATATTTAGGTGGTGACTCTGTAATTTGACAAAGTAGTCCATTTTTGGCATTTGATTCAAACATTGATTTTCTAAAAAGAATTGTCAGATTTGGACTCTTTTTGTGTTTTCACTATTTCACATTGCACTTGTGAAATCAAATTCATAACCACAAGTGGAGTTTGAACTGTAGGGCTATTCGCCTTTCGAAAGGATCGCGAAAAGTCGGGCTACAGTAATGAATTCACCACTAGTTACATAAATAAGGTTTCAATTTGAGACTCAATTATGTAACGGGGTCGAACAGAATAATACTTCGCAACTACAAGCTTGAAACATTTATTAAGAAAATCAGTATGTTCAATGTATAGGCACGAACCATCTCAAGTAGTACGAATAGTTCACTCTAAACTAGGGTAGTGACACGACTTGTCCCTCATAGTATGGTTCATCTCATACTTTGAATATGAAAGAATAGAAAACCATTGTATGGAAAGCATTCAACAATCATAGAAAGCAAAATACTTAAAGAAATAATGAAAAATATATATTTGAAACTTCTTAAACACCATACAATTTGTTCAAACCTTTACATAATCAAAAAGTAAAGAGCAAACCTAATTACGTAGCTAGGATTTCATCAAAACCCTAGAAAGAGGAGCCTAGCCACTCACGAAGGAGTAGAAAGAGGCAGAGGTAGAAGAACCATTAATGAAATAACAAGCTTGAGAATCCTCTCTTTCAAACCCTAGCTTCTTCTTTCTTTTGGAATTTTTTCAGAACCCTATTCCAGCCTATTTTCTGTCTTTTTATACCTCTAGCCTCTTCCAATTGATTCAAAACAGCAGGCTCATGTCCCGAGGTACGACCACACATGCGAGAGTGGTGGCCGCACGTGTGAGAGTGGTCACCGCACGTGCGGGAAGGGGTGCTGTACGTGCAGAAAGCTAAGGCCTTGTTTGGCTGCAAGGTAAAGGCTGCACGTGCGGGAATGGGCCTCTGCACGTGCAGGAAGCAATTTTCTGCTCATTTTATGCTCCCACTGTGTACAAACCTGATAGATATTAAACAAGCATAAAATGTATAGTTTGTCAAGCAAGTAAAGTAAATAGATCCTAATTAACAGCCTCAATGTTGCACAATTCGGCCTTAATCACATCCCCTAACTTACAACTTTCTAGTCTTCAAACAAGGAATAAAAAAAGAAAAATAAACTTAAACAAAATCTAACTATCTCCTCTTTCGTGGGAAGAACGGTTTCATTTAGCATATGCAATAAGCCTTTAAACCCCAAAGTTTCCCCAAGTGGATGAGTAAAGTCTCGTGAGGGTTTCCAGAAATGATACCCACAAGCATTAACATATTCACATCTATCCAACAACAATCAATCATACTATACCACTCAAGAATTAACTTATGTGTCACTACAGTGCAATAATAAGACATGATGAGTCATTGAAGGCACAGTAGACAAGCATGAAGGAATCTATGGAGTAGAGACCGCAATTCAGTATTACATAAATCAAGTTCTACGTACTTGCGAGTGTTAGTAGAACACATCATCAGTAACCTCGGTGTAACGTGCAATCTCCATAACTAGTTAACTGACCACTATAATTGCCTAGTGTAACTCATAATAGCCCCCAACATATACAGACAAGATTAAACTTTTGTAACCAGGATTCTCAAAATGCTTTTTTTTTTTAAAGCCTGTGCAATGTCTTAATCCATTAAACTTTCTAATCAACCCATGTAACAAGCATTGTGCCAATGACTACCAAACTAGACGGTTTTAGGGCACTAAGTGTGAAGACACCGCTACGGGCTTAATAACTCAAGCTGAAAAGGTTACAAATCTGAGCAAGTTAATTTCCTTATTTTCCTTAACTATGCAATGATTAGGTCCCTTAAGCTTTCCAATTAACACATGTAGCAAGTATTGGGCCAATGACTCTCAAACCAGACGGTTTTAGAACATTAGATGTAAAAATAACACCCCTACAGGCTTAATAACTCAAGCTAAAAAGGCTACGAACCCAAACGAGTCAAGTGCTTGTTCTTTTTTATTTATTTATTTATTTATTTTGAGAATCAAGGCTATTCATTTTGTCATGACCCGAACCCGCCCCCGTGGGTTAAGGACATAACCGGCCAGTAATCATGAGATTACCTACGGCCTCAAACCAAACCAAACGTATTTTAACAGAGGAAGCAATTTAAAACTTTGTCCATAGAGCTGTGCTTACATGGCACATCATAACAAACCATACATATGCATATTAATAACTCACAACAAAATATGTACTACATAAGGTTTTGTACATACAGGATCATATAAGTCTAAGTCAACCCATCACAACTATATACAATAGATGTAAAGTCTTCCCCAACATGAGATAATATAAATACATAACAAAAGGGCAAAGATGGGTCTCGTGCGTGAGACATAAGGGCTGACTCTCCCAAAACCTTTGTTGTTCCTTACAGACTTCACTGGGGCCGGGTTTGGACTTCACTTGGCTCACCTACAAGCACATAAATAATCGTGAGTGAAGGCCCAGTGAATAATATCAATTAAAGAAGCTATACAGACGATATATAGAACAACATGCTTCAAACGGCCTTAGGCCCAATTCATATTTCCATTTAACATATATACCCAATTTAGGTCAAGTGACTGCGGTTCCAAACAAACTGGCCTTTAGCCCATTCAAACTTCATTTGTGTCAAAACGGCCTTTGGCCCATTCAGATGACAAAATGGCCTTTAGCCCATTCACTTGTTCATGTCGAAACGGCATCCGGCCCATTCATTCATGTCAAAACGGCCTTCGGCCCATTCATTCATGTCAAAACGGCCTCTGGCCCTTCCATTCAAGCCAAAACGGCCTCTGGCTCATTCATTCATGTCAAAACGGCCTCTGGCCCATTCATTCTATTATTCAGATCAAACGGGTCTCTGGTCCACTCATTTGGTATAGCAAATATTGTCCACCAATTGAATCAATGAACTTAGAAAACTTACATAGAAGCAAGCAATTGGACAATAACATATTTCAGATATATCTGTTAAGATATTACTCACAGTGATCGGTTGGTTGGTTTGCCCTGGATCTCGACCCTACACATTCCATGAACACAAAAGGGTCACAAACAATTCGATCCGTTCTAAATTCACATTTTCCTATTTAGGCTTCATTCTTATCTCTTTAACTCAATTACAATGCTCAATGCATGCCTAAGAGTACTTGGAACTGAAAGAGAATAGAAAATGAAACACAAAATGTCTTTTCAAAATTTCAAAAAATAGGGTCCCCGCTCGAGTGTGGACTTTTCCGCTCGAGCGGACCCTTGAGGCTTGCAAAAGTACTGGATATGTCAAATTTACGCTCGATCGCGAACTCTGGCGCTCGAGCGGAAGGCCTCTCTACATGGCCCCCCGCTCGAGCGTGAACTTCCACGCTCGAGCGGACACCATGTCTGCAGAAAATACTGGGAACATGAATTTCACACTCGAGCGGCAGTTTCCCTGCTCGAGCGGATATCAAAATTCTGGAAAATCCAGAACATGTTCTTGACCTTCAATTTGATGTTCAAAGGTTCCAAATGCACGATTTTGGCTCAAACTTCACATATGCATATTCTAACATGGTGTAAACACCAAATTATAACACAATGAAGCTCAATTTCACAATTTAATCACATGCATGTCTCATATTAACTCAAACTCATCACCAACACACTAGATTCAAACATGCAAGACTCAAACTCCCATGAGTTGCACTTGCATGTGAAATATACACAATATCCTCAACTTAATTGGTGAAGAGCTGATCAAATACCTAGTCATTAATTAAAACTTAACATGGATTACATACTTTATGCTCAAACATGGAAATTCATAGTAATTTCCTACATGCATGCATCTATTGACTTTAAATTCAACAAATATAACTCAATTTCCTTATAATCAAACTAATTCATGTTCTTGACCATTAATCAAACTTGAATCCACAAAATTACAACTAGAACTCATGAATTACTCACCAAGGAGCTTTAGTCTTCACAATTTATGGCCAACTCTTGCACCTAGCCTTCCTAATTCACAATTTATAAGCAAAAATACACCAAGATGCCTCTTTTCTCTCTCAAGGTCAGCTCTCTCTCTTTTCTTGAGTTCAAAATCAGTCAAATGAAGTTAAAGAGAGAATTTGAGTGAAAGTGGCCCACTAAATAAGCTTCTCTAATCAAAATTTCTAATATTTAAATAATTGAGCACTACCCCATTAATTTAATCCATTTAATTTGATCCAAATCAATTTTCAATTAAATTTCACCGTAGGCTCTAAAAATTATGTCAACCACAATGGCGTAATCGATTTCAGTTTCTGTGGTCGATAGGGCCTTCAATTTAATTTCTAAAGTAGACAATCAAACAGATATTCCTACGATGAACAGATAAAAATTCAAAACCACATATTTTCACATAATGGCATACAAAATCATATTAACACATAATCATAATCATGTTAAGGACCAATTAACATATTACGGAACAGGGATATCACACATTTATTCTTTTCTGCAACACTAGCAATTATCAATGATGTATACCAGGAATTATAATAGAGAGGTCACCGCTATGATAGTGTGTTCATGTGAGTCAAGGCATACTCATGATAAGTGTACTAATACCACAACTACAAACAACTATCCTAGTACAAACATTACATGCGAGTGTTTATCCAATAAACCCTTTTCATACAAGTCTACTACGCTCCCTAATTAACATATGCAAATATCATCACCCTACTAGCAACAAGTCAACATCAAGTAAAGTAATGTAATCAAGTGAAGCAGGTATAAACATGAATTATAAGCCAAATATAAATGCACAAAAGAAAATACCCTCATCCCCCAACTTGAATATGGCATTGTCCTCAATGGAAACAAATACTAAATAAATAGGAAAGAAAGAATATTACCAGAGATTGTAGGTGCACATCTAGATAGGCAAATAAGAACACACACACACACACACACAACTTTTTTTTTTTTAAGAAAGAGAAACAACTAAAAGAAAAATACAAAAATAAAAGAGACAAAGAAAAAGATAGACTGATACTATTGAGAATCCGGTGGTGGCGGTGGGGGAAAATGCTATGCAAACAAGGCGTTCATCAATGACCGCGTCTCAAACGCTTCGTTCTAAACCCGAGCGCTGAGCTGGTCAAAACGCTGCTGGCTAGACTCTCGATATGTATAAAAGTCAGTTTGCAGTGATGCAACTGACTGTTGAATGTCGAGTTAGCGGGCGTTAAGCTGGTCGAAAGCTGCCTGAGCATAGTCTCGATGCTCCTGAAAATCCGTACGCAACCCCATGAGGATCTAGTGGTAATCGTGAAGAGTACTGTGGACCTGATCCATAGAGTGCTGAAGCTGTAAGTACTCCTCGCGATTCATATATAATGGGTCCCCTTGGGGAGACAAGATAAGGTGGTTGGTCATAGACGGGGTCATGGGCCTCATCAACCAGGGCTCCAACTTATTGCAGGATGTGGGATAAGCTATGTTGCCATTCCCGCTACCTGAAAGTCAGATAAGCAGTGTCAATCTCCTCAGTTGGATCAATTGGGAGGCCGTTCAACTCGAAGATAAGTGTGAGCAAATTGGCAAACGGCAAGGGCCAAGTCCGGTTCTGCATAGGTTAAGGCTGAACGGCCGTCCTGCAGAAATTTTTGCATATGCATCTAGATCACTTGCGCAAGCGGGACTTGATAACCATGTTGGTAAGCATGTAAGACCTGGACAAATTCCATTCGATGCTAAGCTTTATGCCCAAGTGGAAGAGCATTCTTATATATCACCGAGTCAATGAATAATAAGCGGCCAAGCAGCTTGCTCCGGCGTAAGCACGTGTAACTTGTGTCACCGTGGGCCCCTAAGAAGTACTCTTGGATGAGGCTGTGTATGGGTTGTCGACCCTCAACTTCTGGGAAGGACTGGTGGTCCGCTTTGGAAAAGAACCCTAACTTAGGCAATCATGGATTCTGTGATGCTGATGATGTGGCCCTCAATAATGGATAGAAGTCCTACCTCAGTGAGCGACTCGTACATGTTCTGGTAGAAGAGCTGTACCAAACAAGGAAAAGTGGGCATCGTAACAGTGCAAAGGCTCAACTGTTGCAAGAGGTGGAGCTGCTCAACGACCCAGGAAGTGAATGGGTCAGTTTGAAAATAGGTGATATTGAACTATGTAGGCTTGTGAAGTGGCTGGGAAGCCCACTCCGGTCGTGGCAACTCAACCAGTGGTGGTGGCGAGGATAGTGATGACGATGGTGGCGGTGGCGCCACAGAAGACGAACCTCTGGCCTTTTTGGAGGCTCGGGTGGATATCCGTCGACTCATGTCCTGCACACATCAAAAACATACACATATACCTGTGGAACTAGTATGAGAAGAAAGTAAGGTATTAAAACACATGTCTGCCCAGTGATATACCACACGCAATTCTCATCATTTTTATTTTTCTTGTTCTTTATTTATTTTATTTTTTTTGTAATAAATGAAACCTAAAATAAAATTACATAAAATAAACTAGACACATTAACATGTTATTTAAAAACTAATGACTATACAAATAAAAACAAACTATACTATGAGATAATAAAATAAATAAAATAAATAATAATCAAAATAAAATAATAATAATAATAATAAACAACTAAATAAATAATTTTTTTTCTTTTTTTTTTTTGTAATAAATGAAACCTAAAGTAAAATAAAATAAACTAGACACATTAACATTTTATGTAAATATTGAATGATTAAACAAATAAAAACGAACTACACTAACAAGTAATGAATTAAACTAATAAAGAATAATGAGATAATAAAAAAAATAAACAACTAAATAAATAAATAGACAACTTAGGAAATAAAATGAATTAGAAAATAAATAAACAACACATTAGCATTTTTTATTTTTATTTTTTTCCTTTCACATGGCCGCACTTGCTGCCCAATTATTATTATTTTTTAAAGGATGAACAATAGATCTCTATTAAACTATCCCTAAACCTCATTACAAGGGAAGATTGAAAGAAGAAATATAAAGTTTAAACAAAAAGGAAGGATTTACCTTTAAATAGTGAAGAAACAGAGAGAAAGAAGGGAGATTCGCTAGAAAAAATGGTGGTCGCTAGAGATTTGACGGACGGAGAGGAAATATAGCGCCGGCAGTGAGGCTCCAATGGTAGAGTAATGGTGAGAAGAGGTTGGGTGAAGGTTGGTGATGATAGGAAAAATAGTGAAAAAAGTTGGTGGTGGTGGTGGGGTTTAAGTGAAAGAGAAAGAGAGGGAGAAAATGATAAGGTAGAGAGAGAGAGAGAGAGAGAGTGAGTGAGAGGTAAAGAGAGTGTATCTATGAGCGTGATAGGAAAAGTGGGTCTCAAGGGTTAGATATTCAATTTTTTTTCTATTTTATTTATTATGGGTCGTTTCACAGACCAAAATTAAACACTAAACTATACCAAATTCATTAGAATAATGGTAAATCCAGGTATCGATCCATAGGAACAATTGTGAAATTAAACTAATTTAAATGCTAAATTCCTAAATTAATTTTGATGAAAAAGATGGTTGTTCATAACCTAATAATAATTAAATTAAACAAAGCGATTAAACTAGCGATTGAAATTGAAATTAGAATTACTGATTGTGGAAAAACCTAGGGTAATTAATTCACCACTAGTTACATAAATAAAGTTTCAATTTGAGACTTAATTATGTTACGGTTCGAACAAAATAATACTTCGCAACTACAAGCTTGAAGCATTTATTAAGAAAATCATTACGTTTAATGTACAGGCACGAATCATCTCAAGTAGTACGAATCGTTCACTCTAAATTAGGGTAGCGACACGACTCATCCCTCATAGTATGGTCCCTTCATAGTATGGTCCATCTCATACCTTGAATATGAAAGAATAGAAAACCATTGTATGGAAAGCATTCAATAATCACAGAAAGCAGAATACTTAAAGAAATAATGAAAAATATATATTTGAAACTTCTTAAACACCATACAATTTGTTCAAACATTTACATAATCAAAAAGCAAAAATAAAACCTAATTACATAGCTAGGGTTTTATCAAAACCCTAGAAAAGGAAGCCTAGCCACTCATGGAGGAGTGGGAAGAGGTAGAGGTAGAAGAAGCTTCCGTGGAATAGAGAGCTTGAGAATCCTCTCTTCCAAACCCTAGCCTCTTCTTTCTTTTGGAATTTTTTCAGAACCTTATTCCAGCCTATTTTCTGTCTTTTTATATCTCTAGCCTCTTTCAATTGATTCAAAACAGTAGGCTCGTGTCCCGAGGTACAGCTGCACGTGCGTGAGTGATCACCGTACATGCGGGAAGGGGAGCCGCATGTGCAGAAAAAACCCTCTGCACATGTAGGAAGCTAAGGCCTTGTTTGGCTGCGAGGTAAAGGCCGTACGTACAGGAATGGGCCTTCGTACATGCGGAAAGCAATTTTTTGCTCATTTTATGCTCCCACTCTGTACAAACCTGATGGATATCAAACAGGTATAAAATGTATAGTTTGTCAAGCAAGCAAAGTAAAAAGATCCTAATTAACGGCCTCAGTGTTGCACAATTTAGCCTTAATCAAGCCACTTTCTTCCAAATAATAATTTAGACCTGTTCGGTAATACAATGCTAATAAATTTGAATTCATACAGTGCCATGTTACCAGACAAACTTTTTTTTCCTAGCAATATGTTGTCGTTCGATTGGATGATAACAAGAAATTAATTCTGGTTAGTTATGAAGTGCTTGTTCGGTGATACATGGCTATATAAATTGGATTACTCTAGTGTCATGTTGCCAAACTATAATAGATTTGTCTAGGCACTTGTCACTGTACATTGAAAGATTTACTTTGTCCTTCAAACATCCATAAATCAAACATGTATTTGTAAAATCATAGATAAAAAGTAACTATAAAATTATTCATTCAAAAATCAGTGTACGAATATCCATAAAAGCATTCATAAAATCTGTCATTGTTTGCATTTTTTTAATCAAACATGTTATCACAATTCGTCTATATCGATAGTTTTGGTAGTTACTACATCAGGGCTGACAAGAGTACGAAATTGATGAATACGGATAGTATATGCTTTCTCTCATCCATTAGCACATGGGTGATGAAAACGAATCCAATTATTTGCTATCGGAGGTACTGGATGGCCAGATTGCAAATAAACCTATAACAAACAAATTAATAAGTCGAATTACAAAATAAGACATAGTAATGATCAAAGTAGGCTCGATAGTTACCTACACAAAATGGTTTCCATTTACAAATCCTATGTAGATATCTCTTCGATCAGGTGTTGCAATCCTGCTCTAAGTGGTGGAAATACCAAGCATTGTTGTATAGATAAATGATAAAGAACGACTCAGCAGTATGATGTTATCAAATGGCCCATGTCGGGCATAGTCATCCAATGATTAAATCTAGGGCCAGGTTTGAAGTAGGATAAGATAGAGGTAAGGTCATCAACCCTTTCTTATGAACCAAATAGTTGCACGTAGTGCACTACATTCGAATGCAGCTTAATCAACAAGTTTCGCCTAACTTGTTGCCAATCATCTTCACCTAAATCAATCAATCCAACTATTGCCCTGAAACCACAATTATCATTTGCTTGTACATCTTTTATGTGATGGATATATGGTCTCAACTTCTCCAGAAATTATTCAAAATAAGAGATATGATTTGATTTAACCAATATCTCTTCGTTTCAATGTAATCAATATTTCTTTTGGTCGCACCATACTCTTTGACATGTCGACTAATAAGGATGTTTCCTCTTTAGATAATCTACCAACAAATGCGTGCCCTTTAAGATGTTTAGCGGGCGGATGATTGTACACTTTGCATAAGACATGCAACATCCACTTATCATTTGTAGATAATTTTTTCCCTTTAATAAAAATGGACATCCACACTTTTTAGAACTTGTCAACCTCAATCGTTCCTCTTTGATCTTCTTATTGTCTCTATAGTAACCATTTCTTTCACAAGCAAGTGTAAGTCTTGGTTTTCTGCCATTACCTCTCGTTTCTGATGTCTTTATAACAATGACAAATTCAATCTTCTTCCCAACGTCAAAAGCCCATTTAATTAATACTTGACGACTACTTAAAATCTAAACATAATAAATACATTTATACGTCAAATTTTTAATAAAATTCAATACAAATTAAAAATAAGAAAAAATTGTATTCATAAATACACTGAACAAACCTCGTTTGTAATGAATTCATGACTAGAGTCCATTAATAATGCAATACTTGCGTTGTTGCAATGAGTATAAGTATGATCCTTCCAAGCAAAAAAACATAAAATATAAAAAAATAAAAATAAAACTGAAAGATATGGTAATGAGTAGCCGAGCAAATTTAAAAAATTCGGCCTTAGGTTACCGGAAATATATCTTTTATTCGGCATTAAATTACTAGACTTATATTTTTTGTTCGGTAATGTGATGCCAGACTATTTTATTTTGTTCGAATTAATAATGCAATACTTGCGTTGTTGCAATGAGTATAAGTATAATCCTTCCAAGCAAAAAAAAAAATAAAATATAAAAAAATAAAAATAAAACTGAAATACATGGTAATGAGTAGCCGAGCAAATTTAAAAAATTCGGCCTTAGCTTACTGGAAATATATCTTTTATTCGGCATTAAGTTACTAGACTTATATTTTTTGTTCGGTAATGTGATGCCAGACTATTTTATTTTGTTCGATTTCGAAACACCGAACAAAAGTCGAAGAATATTCTAGAAAAACAAAACAAAAACCTACCAAACAAGTAAAAAAAACTCATAATTTCACTTTTTTTATGGTTCTTCACCACCATTTCTTCATCCATTGCTTTCTTTGATGATCAAAACACATGATTCTCACTTTTTGAAAAAAAATGTGTAAGAAAAAAGAAAAATTGAAAAAGGAAAAAGAAGATTAGGGGTTAAAGACCAAGGGGCATAGAGAGATAATAAAATATATTTAATTCTAACATTTTGTCTTTAAAAGTAATTTCACACATGGATATAACTGGAAGAAAAAAATAAATAAAGAAAAATAAAGCTCATATGAAGAGTGTAAAGAGGTAAAGTAGTGGTGTAAGTAGAATTACCCAAGTAAATTTCGTTCACTCCCTTGAGATTTTGTATATATATTATCAAAGACACATACATATTTTAGTATTATTTAATAAAATTCTTAAATTTTATGCAATATTAAATAAAATCCTTAAATTGTTAAGACATTATTAAAACATTTAAGGAAAAAAATTAATTTTTATTGATAAAATACTTTAAAACAAACAATATCGCTAAAATTAATGTTAAATAACATAATAATAATTTAATATAAGACTTATTCCACACTATATAAATAACGTAAAATTTATCATTTAAGTAATGCATTTATTATTTGAATTTTTTTGAAAGACGAAATAATTGAATTTATTTTTTTTTTTCCAGCAATTTGCATTACTTATTTATTCATATATATAAAAAATTATTATTTTATCTTTTTTCAATCATATATTACTCTCAAATTTTTAATTTTTTTTTTAATCTTTGAGTCATTAAATTTCTAGTCGATGCATATTTAAAAAAATGCAAGTTAATATTTCTTACATGATTAAAAAATATTCAAAAAAATAAATATAGAAGTAAAAAAAAAAATTACTTGGTTTCTGACAATTAAATCAAACTCATTCATTATCAATATTAATTTTAACCTTAAATGCACTAAATTTAATTTATCCTATAAAATATATATATAATTATTGTTTATTTTTCATAACTTTTTTAAAATATAAATGTTATTCTTGACTCTATTTTTTTTCACAAGAAGTTTTTAAACTTTTATAAACAAAAAATAAAAAAAATAAAAAAAATTCAATCTTTAATGAAGGTGATGAATTAATTTTAAGATTTAATTTAATGAAAATAGTTTAAATGAGATAAATAAAGATGAAGAAATAGATTTTAAGTATCATATATATTAATTGAGTATTCTATTATTCTCAAATAATTTCTCCATTCAAATAAAGATTAATTTTAATTTTAGCTGCAAGAAATGATAAATTGTTTGAATTGTTTATTATTTTCCAATGATTTTTTGATCTTTCATTCCCTATCACCTAATTTTAACGTATTGTGAGGCAATTAGATTTTTTACTTCTATATTAATTTTTTAATCATGTAAGAAATATTAACCTGTATTTTTTTAAATATTCATCGATTAGAATTTTAATCACTCAAAGATAAAAATTAAAATTTGAGAATAATATATGATTGAGAAAAAATAAAATAATAATTTGTTTTACATATGAATAAATAAGTAATGCAAATTGCAGGGAAAAAAAAGAAATTCATTTACTTCAACTATAAAAAAATTCAAATAATAAATGCATTACTTAAAATGATAAATTTTACGTTATTTATGTAGTGTAGAATAAACCTTATATTAAATTGTTAGGATGTTTTCTAACATTAATTTTAGAAAAATTATTTATTTTTAAGTATTTTATCAATGAAAATTAAGTTTTTTTTCCCCATTAAATGATTTAATAATGTCTTGACAATTTAAGGGTTTTATTTAATATTGCATGAAATTCAAGAATTTTATTAAATAATGTTAAAATATGTAATGGTCTTTGATAATATATATGTAAAACCTTGGTGAAGATGAGTGAAATTTGCCATTTGAATAAATAAGATAACTTATTGGCAATTTCGTTAATTTTGGTATTATAACCTAAGACATCAGCATGATATCAAAAAATTATGTTAAATTGCCTAACAATGAAAAAATCTTGATAATAGTTTCAAAAGTAAGGAAAGTTAGTGTAATTATTGAAACCACAAGAGAAGTTCGTATAACTGTCATAAACCACAAGGGAGGTAAGTGTAATTTACCCTTTAAAAAAAAACAAATAGACATAATTTTTAGTTTTAAATATGTTTGTCTTAAGTTTTTGTCAAATAATAATATTTAAATTCCATTTTAAATCACTTATTTTTATTTTATAATCTCTCAAAAAGGGCAGTGTGAATATTATTATTATTATCATTATTTTAATTTTTTTATGCTAATACATTAGATGATTAAATGAATCATGAATATGACACTTTCAATTTTTTTTGTTCTTTCATATCAAACTTTATTTTTTTTTACTATAAAAATCAAAATTGAATAATATTTCAG
This sequence comes from Camellia sinensis, assembly GCF_004153795.1. Taxonomy (NCBI): domain Eukaryota; kingdom Viridiplantae; phylum Streptophyta; class Magnoliopsida; order Ericales; family Theaceae; genus Camellia; species Camellia sinensis. The sequence continues at coordinate 271,217 of NW_021026244.1, forward strand.
CATATGGTTTGGTAAGACCATAAGTCATAAGTTTTATTATTACTTAGATTTTTCAACTCTACATGTTCAATAATTAAAATTTTCATTATTACTATTTAGACTTCATATTAAATTTTTACAATATAATTCAAGCTATTATTAACTTTTCAAGTTCTTAATTAGTCGTAGTGTTCAATAATCTTGAGAAGGTTAATAACTGTGTGGGTAATTTTCTGACCACACTGTCCGCTTAGTAACCAGCTGGAGAGCACCCGCAGAATAGATGGCTTCAGTTAACCTGTAACAGAAAGAAAAGGCTCCGGCGGTGGCTCTTCCACCCGGAGGCACTCCGACGATCAAGTCAGTATATCTCTCAAAGACAATTAAGTGCTAAACTCACTGCTCAAAGCATAAATTGCGTACCTTAAACCCACGGGGGTGCCTCTCTTTTATAGTTACCTCAATCCAAATCCCAATAGAAGCCTGACTTCTATGAATTCTTGTTCAATACTTACCTTGGACTCTTTAAGAGATAAAGATAAACTCTCTAAGAGCTTTATCCTTATCTTGGCTAAATCTCCTCTTTATTCTGGGACTCTTGTCCCTTATCTTTTATCCTCTTATCTCGGATTCCGATATCTTCGGAGATAACCTCGGCCTTGCCGAGATCACTTCGGCGTCACGACCAGGACACGTGGCACCTCGGCTGGGTGACACCTCAGCCACGTGTTCTCATTCAAAAATTATGTCCCCACTACTATCTCTTAGGTTCTATTACCTCGGCATTCTGAGGTGATAGAACCTATATTATTCCGTTTTTCCAGTACGTCGGTTTCCAGTATCTCAGCCGAGATCATTATTTTGGCCGATATCCTTTTATTGAAGAACAAGAACTTCAAGAATCCTTCCATGCGTATGAGCTATCATACACCATAATTCAACCGTTTTTAATCACGCGTTTCTTTCTTACTGGTTCATGCCTGTGGCGCGCCCATAAGTCATCTCTTTCTCACGTGCGCCGTCTGACGTATACGTTCTTCTAGGCGTATTGATTATTTTTTGCCACCATTTTCATTTTTGACAAAACCTTTCCCCCTTTCTTCATTTTTCTACTTTTGCATCTGATTTCTCTTGCTTTTTCTCTCTTTAAACTCTTTCTTTCGAATCCGTCATTGCTCAAGCTCCAAGCTCTGCAATTGTCTTCCGTTCTCCCTTCTTGTGAAGCTTTCGTCGTTCTCGTTACATCTGTAACTGTCGTCTGACTTCGGCAATCTTCATACCGGCTTCACTCTTTTCTGGTAAGCTACTGTTTCTTTCGTTTTTAATTCTGTTGATATTCTTCATTACTTGTTGCCTTTACTGCATCTGTTAAAACTTTTAATTTGCGATTCATACACCTGAATGTGTTCTTCTCATGATTTTGCCCTTGCCCATATCTTGAACACACGCATTGTTTCACTACTTCCCTATATCTTTGTCACTAATCTTGGCCTTGTATTTCTTGTATTCTTTATGCTCTTGATAAACCATCTCTGTTCTTGATTCTGAAATTCCATTCTTGCTTTCTGTTTTTTGTATCTTTTCCAGATCCGTGCCTTTGATCTTCATCTCCATAGTTTTAGGTTTGGGATTTGTTTGTAGAACCCACGATTTAGGGCAAAACTGAAACATTCCTTACAAATTTCTGTACCAGCCCAAACCTAGGTTTTTGCCGAGGTCCCATCAATAAGAAACATCTTCTCTCTGAATTTCCTCCCTTCTAATTCAGGCCGATATTATGGGTATGTGGAGACATAGGGTAGATACTCCGACCAAACTCGAGTACTTTAGGCAAGAGTTCTCCATCCCTGCCGATGTCCATCTGAGGTTGGCTGGGGATGATGACTCCATCATGCCTTCAGAAAACTCCATGCCCTTTCCCATTGTAGCTTTTATTGAGTGCAGACTCCGGCTCCCACTCAACATCCTTTTTCGCGAGATTCTTCACTATTACAATGCAACTGGCAATCAATTCCTATCGAGTGATCTTTGGTGTCATAGCCTTAGCTAAACAGGAAAATGCTAGGATCACCCTAGCCGATATCCAGTATTGCTATACCATGTGTGCCCTTAATTTGAAAGAAAAAGGCTACATTTACTACCTTAAGCCGAGGTCTACCGAATTCAAAATCGTAGCCGACCTCCTAGACTCCAACAAGGGGGCTGGAGATGACTATCTCATTACCTCGGGAAATTGGGAGTTTGCTCCAGACGAGGACATCCATCTCTACCCTCTTCCTCGATCAGTTTTAGAGGGCAAGGGTAAGAGCCTAGTATTCATTTTTGCCTGTTTTTTTTCAAAGTCTTAAATACTTTGTCTGTTTCTGATGTCTGTTCTTCTTGCAGCTGTTCGTCAGCCACCAAAAATTTTTTGCCAATCCTTTGTCCCTAACAAGGACTTGAAGAAACTTCTGGACTTGCCAGTCCATAAAAGGAAAGCGTCTGTGCTTCTCAATTTTATTCCATCATACAAGTCAACTTTGCCCGACGTTCCCAAAAGGAAGAAGAAAAGCCTTTCTCTGCCCTCTACTACAACTCTGTTGATTGCATCCACATCACGAACAGATCAAGGATCAACATCTGATCCAGCTGATCAGCCATTAACTTCGGCTCCATACCTGGTCCCAATATCAAAACGAAAACGTCGGCGACAACTTGTCCTTTCTGCCGAGATGGGTCGCCCTAAGCCTGTTGCAAAAGATCTTCTAGCCAGTATCCCATCATCTGTTGATGAGCAGCCAACACAAACCCTTCCTCCACCGAAGCCAAAAAGAATAAAAAAGGCTCAACCAAAGGCCAAGGCAGCTCAGGTTGAGTCTGAAGACACTCTGCCTATTTCAAAGTTGGCTGAGAGTGATAAATCTTAGCCTTCTGCTGGGAAGAGGCGCTCTGAGTCTCAACCACCAGAATCTCAACAACCAAAAAAGCTGAGGTCTTCTTCTGCAACAACTTCGGGATCAAAAAAGCCCGATGCCCCCCGGGCCCCCACAATTACTTTGGAAGACAAGCTTGTCATGACAAGCGATAGTGCCGATGATATAAACGTCGGCATCGCACTCAGTGCCGCTCTGCTTCTTCCAGGCGATCTGGAGCGAAACGCCCAGTATAGTGAGTATGAGAGCTATGCTCTAATGCTTCAGCATTCCGTTCAGGTAAATGTTTTCTATTTGGTATTTTTCTTCTTTCATTTCCTTTATTTAATACTTTGAGTATTCTCTAACACCTCTGTTTTCTTTCAGGCCATCCAGCATGCACACTATTTCTCAATGCAGTCTTTTGAGAATCGGGAAAGGCTTGTTGAGATGAAGAGGGAGTTCTCTTCCCTCCAAAAGACCAACAAAGGTCTTCAATCGAAGATGAAAAAACTGGAGGACGAAGCCGAGGCTACAATAAAAGCCCAGACTAATGCTGAATAGAAGGCTGAGGTTGCTGAAGCCATCAGGAAAGTGGTTGAGTCTCAGAAGAGAGAAGCAGAGGAAAAAATGGCCCAGGCTGAAAAGGAGTTTCAGGAGGCTCTGGCCACCAAGGACGCCGAAATCAAAGAGGCTAACGAAAAGGCGTACAGTCAAGGTATGGCCGATGTCACTGAGGCCTATGAACTTCAAGTGAAGCAGGCATGCAACAAGGGTTTCACCCTTGGTTGGATGTCTCTTCTGAAAAAACTCAATGTCCCAGAGGACTCACCATATTCTTCTTCCATTCCCTCCACCTCCTCCACCAACTCAGTCCGATGAAGACTCAGAATCTGGAGATGAGGAAGATAATGATGCCTTGGTGAGAAAAGCAAAGGAGGTTACTGCATCCAAGTCCCTTCCTTCAACTGAGCAAGTCCTGGACTTGACTCAAGATGAAGAGGGCGATGTGGTTGTCAAGGAAACTACCCCTGAGCAGGCATCCTCCGACGTTCCTGTAGCCGACAAAAGTATTGATGAATCCCTTGCCCAGATTGATGCAGAACTTGCAATGGAAAAGGCGGCTGAGATGGCTCTTCCAGAATCTTCCGAGGTCCAAACCCAAGTTGCTGTTGATGCTGATGAACCTTAATTTTCATGTTTTTCCTGTTTTGTCATTTGTACTATTTTCTTCTTTTTTTTAGACAATGTAAGCTCTTGTATGGCCGATGTGCCCTTTTCTTGGTGAATGTTGATGCAACTTTTCTTTTCTAAGTGCTTGTACTCTTGTCTTCTCTTCATTGCTTCTGCATGATTATATACTTAGAATTTTTTGCATGTCTTATGTATTCTTCATTCTTTGTGGAATCTTCTCGGGGTGACACACCTCGATTATGTCACCTGACAATTTACTTCGGCAAGTACTTGTCCTGTAAATTGTTTATAAATTTCAACAAGGATAAACATATACTAGTTTAATCTTAACTTTGTAAACTTCTCTTAAGTTATAACAAGTGCCAAACAGGAATCTACTTGTAAATTGCTACAAATTTTCACAAGTATTAAATATTTCAACTTGTAAATTGCTACAAATTTGAACAAGTGTTAAGCATTACTCTGGTTTAACTTCAACTTGTAAATTGCTACAAATTTCAATAAGTGAAGACAAACAATTATCTCGGGTCAACTTCAACTTGTAAATTGCTACAAATTTCAACAAGTGAAGATAAACAATTATCTCAGCTTAATTTCAACTTGTAAATTGCTACAAATTTCAACAAGTAACGATAAATAATTATCTCGGCTTAACTTCAACTTGTAAATTGTTACAAATTTCAACAAGCGTTAAGCATTTTTGTCTTCTCTCTGCCCCCAATGTGAACCTGAGTTCCACTTGGGTTTTCATTATTCAGAAATAACATTATGCTTCTTTTATCAATTCACAAGTCTTTGGAGAACTCTGCTAAAATTTTATTGATGATGTCGGTAAAAAATAACAAGGAACATCTAATGATAGAAAAATTTCAAATTACAAGTGTTCCAGGGTCTTGGCAATGCTTTGCCCTCATTGTTTTCAAGCCGGTATGCTCCATTGCCCAATACCGAAGTGATTCTGTAGGGTCCTTCCCAGTTTGGGCCAAGCTTGCCCTCTCTGGGGTCCTTCTTGTTGCCAATAACTTTTCTAAGGACTAGGTCGCCGACCTGAAAATCCCTTGGATTGACCTTCTTATTGTAAGCTCTAGCAAGCTGTTGCTGGTACGCTGCGAGCTGAATTGCAGCTTTCTCCCTTCTTTCTTCTAAGAGATCCAGATCTCGGGCAAGAAGTATGCCATTAGTTCCATCCTCTACTCCCTGGGTTCTAATCCCTGGGATGCCGATCTCCAGTGGGATGACTGTTTTTGTGCCGTAGGCCATGGCAAAGGGGGTTTCCCCTGTTGATCTTCTCGGCGTAGTCCGATATGCCCAGAGTACATTGGGCAACTCGTCTACCCACTTTCCTTTTGCTGCCTGCAGGCTCTTCTTTATCCCATCCAAAATTACTTTGTTGGATGCTTCCGCTTGCCCATTGCTTTGGGGAAAACTTGGTGTTGAAAAATAATTATTTATTTTGAATTTCGCACAGAAGTTCTTAATGAGTTTGCTGTTAAACTGCGTTCCGTTGTCGGCAACTATTGCTCTTGAAATGCCAAATCTGGTGATGATGTTTCTCCATATGAAGTTCTTGACGTCCACATCTCAGATTTTGGCAAGAGGTTCTGCTTCTATCCACTTCGTGAAGTAATCTGTTGCTACCAGCAAGTACTTCCTTTGCTCAGTTGCTTGGGGCAACTGCCCAATGAGATCCATGCCCCATTGGGCAAATGGCCATGGACTAGATACAGGGTTCAGGTCAGCAGCTGGCTGGTGTATCAAAGGTGCAAACCTTTGGCATTGTTCACACTTCTTCACGTAGGCTTCTGCATCTTTTTGTATGTAGGGCCACCAATACCCCTGGGTAATGGCCCTGTGAGCTAGTGATCTGTCCCCAGCGTGGCTTCCACAAAACCCTTCATGAATTTTATATAGAAAATCTTCATTCTGCAAAGGGTGTATGCACCTTAAAAAGGGTCCAGTGAAGGACCTTCTGTAGAGATGTCCGTCCGCTGTCAGATTGAATCTTGCCGACTTCAATCTGACCTTGTGTGCTTCCTTATGGTCTTCTGGCAGCTTTCCCTCTTTTAGGAATGCAAAAATCGCATCCATCCAGCTTGGTCCCAAGTCCACACACATTGCTTCTTGTTCTGTGATTGGTGGTTCTATGCTCAGGTTTGATAAATAGTCAACCATTGTTGTCCTTGTTTTTCCAGTTTGTATTGAACTTGCCAAGTTGGTCAATACGTTGGCGTGGCTGTTATCATCTCGGCTAACTTGCAGAAGTCGGCAGTTGCGAAACAAGGCTGCCAGCCTGATGACTTCCTTTGCGTATGCCGACATCCTCTCATCTCGGGTTGCAAACTCTCCTGTTGTTTGATTTACTATAAGTTGTGAATCACAAAAAATTATTACCTCATCTGCCTCTGCTGCCACTGCCAGCTTTAGTCCTGCAATCAATGCTTCGTATTCTGTCTCATTGTTTGAGGCCTTGAACCTTAATCGAATAGACTATTCCAATATCTCCCCATCAGGAGATATTAACACTACTCCTGCCCCCGCTCCTTGCTGGTTTGAGCTCCCATCGACAAACAGGCGAAAGAAGTCGTCGATGTAAATGCTGCAGGGTCTTAGTTTTTCCTTTCCTTTCCTTGTTCTTTTGCCTTTGGCTGGGCTTCTTCTTGTTTGCTTGGACATCGTTCATCTTGGCTCAACGGAGCCCGATGTTCGATGGATTTCGGCGTGAATTCAGCCACGAAGTCAGTCAAAACTTGGCCTTTAATTGCCGTTCTCGACCTGAACTCTAGGTCGTACTGGCCCAAGGCCACTGCCCATCTTGCTATTCTTCCAGTTAAGTCTCCTTGTTGTAACAAGGACTTCAGTGGGTGCTCTGTTAGCACTATAATCTTGTGCGCTTGAAAGTAATGGTTCAGCTTCTTTGAAGCCATTACTAAGGCCAGCATTAATTTCTCTAGTGGTAGGTACCTTATTTCTGCATCGGCCAAGGTTTTGCTTACATAATAAACAGCCTTTTGATCCCCCTTTTCCTCTCGGATTAGCACTGCACTTACTGCGTGTTCTGAAACTGCCAAATACAAAAACAGTTCTTCTCTAGGTTCAGGTGTTGAGAGGACTGGAGATGTGGTCAGACACTTTTTTAGGTCGGCCAAAGCAGCCTCACATTCCTCAGTCCGTAGGAAGTCCGTTGCCCTCTTCACCAGGTTGAAGAAAAGTTTACATTTGTCTGAGCTTCTACTGATGAATCTGTTTAAGGCTGCGGCCCTTCCAGTTAGCATCTGCACCTGTTTGGCCGACGTTGGGCTCTTCAACTCGAGGATGGCCTTGATCTGATCTGGGCTGGCCTCGATGCCCTTTCTTGTTACTAGGTACCCCAAAAACTTACCTGATCCAACTCCAAATGCGCACTTCGATGCGTTGAGTCGGAGCTGGTATGTTTTGAGAATATCAAAGACCTCTTTTAGGTTGGCAAAATGACTCTTAGGTTCCTTGGTCTTTACGACCATGTCATCGATGTAGATCTCTACTGTTTGGCCAATCAGGTGTTTGAACATCTTGATTACCAGCCTTTGATAAGTTGCTCCTGTGTTTTTCAACCCAAAAGGCATTACCTTGTAATAATACAGCCCTTTCGGGGTGATAAACGTTGTCTTCTCCTCATCTGGGGGGGTACATGGCTATCTGGTGGTATCCCCTGTAAGCATCCAGGAAGCTCATCCTTCCATGTCCAGATGTGGCGTCTACCAACTGGTCAATCTTGGGTAGAGGAAAGCTGTCCTTGGGACAAGCTTTGTTCAAGCTTGTAAAATCTATGTAGACCCCCCATTTACCGTTCTTCTTCTTTACCACCACTGTATTGGATAACTATGTTGGGTAGTGTACTTCTCTAATGGCCCTGGCCTCCAGAAGTCTGTCTACTTCTTCTTCTACTGCTTCGACGTGTATCAACGTCGGTCTTCTGGCTCGCTGAATTACAGGTTTGGCTGACCTGTCAACATTTAGTTCATGGCAAGTGACCTCGGGGTCAATGCCAGGCATTTCGTAAGGTGTCCAAGCGAATACCTCCATATTTGCTCTCAAAAATGTTTCCAACTCTTTTTCCTCTTCTTCGGCTAAGCCTAAGCCGAGAAGAAAGAAGCGTTCTTCATCTCCATCCTGGACGAGGATCTTCTTTAGCGCCTCTTCGCTCTTCTCGGCTGGTTCTTTGCCGACGTCTTCTAGGACTTCCACGTCTTCATCTTCAATTTCTGCCTTCTCTGGCTCTCGCACGTTGCAGGTAGATTTCATTGCTGCCATAGAGCAATTCTTCGCCTGCAGTTGATCTCCTCTGACTTCTTCAATCCCATGCTCTATTGGGAACCGTAGTAGTTGATGCAACGTTGAGGGAACTGCCCCCATTGCATGCAACCATGGCCTTTCCAAGATGATGTTGTATGGCGAGGGCGTGTTAATCACCATGAATTCTGTCTTGATCTTTTTAATGCCGGCTTGTACTTCCAAGCTTGTTGCGCCCAGTGGCCACGTCGGAGTTCCATTGAAGCCGACCATCGGGCTATTGGATTGCTCCAAGTCATCAGGATAAAGGCCTAGCTCCTTGTAACATCTAACATACATGATGTCGCAAGAGCTACCTTGCTCAATCAGGATGTGTTTCACTTGGCACTCCCCAACCTGGAGGGATACTACTAAGGCATCATTATGTGGATGCTGGACCATCTCTAGGTCGGCTTTTGTAAAAGCTATTATCGGTCCCTGGCATTTTTCAGGCCGAGGTCTTTTATGTCCGACGTGGTTTACGTGCTGTAGGTGTTTCACCTTCTGGGTCTCCCATCGTATGTCGTTTTCGTTCACTTTTGAGTGAATTACATTAACCACCCGTGGTCCTCCTACCTGTGGTTGCTGTGCTGGGGGAGGCGGAGCTGCTGGTGCTTGAGGCAATCTTGCCTGTTCTTCCCTTGTCCTGGCCTCATCAACAAGGTCCCTCAGAAGGCCTTGCCTCACCAAGTCTTCTAAGTGTGCTATTAGGGCTCTGCAACCCTGAGTTGGGTGCTCTTCTTCATTGTGGTAAGCACAACGCCTACTGACGTTTCTTCCCATAAATTCCCCTAGTGTTCTTGTCGGTGCTTTGAAATAGGGTTGGTTTCGTATTTGATCCAGGACTTTGTGGACCGGGATTCGGAACACAGTCGTCACTGCCTGTTTAGCCCTCAATTCCGTTTCTTGTTTGATCGATCCATTGTTACCTCGGCTTCGCTTCGGCGAGCTGTTTCCTTTTTTCTGTTTTGTCTTTTTGTTTCCCGACACATCCTCCTCGGCTCTGGCGTACTTCTCGATTCTCGCCATGAGTTCTTCCATGCTTTTTGGCAATATTTTTGCCAAAGACTTCCGGCCCTTCCAGTAAGCACTTGAACTTGCTTTGCCGATGTCGGGCTCTGTAAGTCCAGGATGGCCTTGAT
>NW_021026244.1:302411-344593 GCF_004153795.1 Camellia sinensis
CTCCCTTCTTTCCTTTCTTCTGACCAGGCCAGGTTGGAGGTATTTCAAACTCGTCCAACCTGTGTTCTGTTCCTTACCTTCTGCTTTATGGCTTTACCCTTGATGGGGGCTGATAACGTGTTCCAATGCTGCAGTTGCGATTGGTTGTTAAGGCTTGTCATGAAGCCTTTTGTGCTTCAACTTGAGTGATGATGTGTACGGACTGATTGTCAAATAAAGGTCCTTCACAGATTATTGTTTTTTTCGCATTCCAAGTTGATGACCAACTTTGTCAGGCCGCTGGATTTCTGGTATCTTTCCATCCAATGCAAGTTCTTCATGTGCATGTCCACATTGGCATGACCCGATTGGTCAAATAGGTTTGGCTTCAAGCGGCAAGGCAATCACCCTTCCCTCAACTCCACGATTCTATCCAACTGTTTTATTTCGCTTCCCATTGCCGTACAGAGCCCAAGCTTTTTGGTTTTCTTTCATGAGTACTTCCACAATGTCGGGCTCAGTTTTGCGTTGTGCTATGATGATTCCTTCTTCAGCATTGGGGTGCTACAGCTGGGGTTGATATAATGTCCAACATCATTCAGTTCCACTGCATCAACAGAAAATGCATACACCTGTGCATCACTGCGTTTGACTGTCTTTGCTTTGATCCTCATTGCTGTCATCTTTTTTTGCTATTGCACTTGGACTCCACATTCAATTTTGAATTGTGACGATAAATCTTCGTTCAGTTGGTGAATGCCATTTAGCTCCGCCGCCAGTATACCTGACATTTCCACAGTATGTTTAGTTAGATAGTCTCTGCGTCGGCACTATTTGAATAAGCACAATATATTTGGTTGTACGTCTACCTCATTTAAACCTAACTTAGTCCAGAGTTATGGACTTCATGTTGCTAAGTAAGGCTGTGAGGTTCCCATTTTACGCATCGTGGTGGAATGGCATTGGGGTTTGGGGGTTTGTAAAGATTGTTGTATGCTCACCACAGCCAATACTGAAACAAAATAAACAAATATCAGTAATATTGAATCGTTCATATGAAATTAACAATTGGATGTGAATGTTTACCACGCACTGGTGCAGTAATGGAAATGTTCACAGTGCATCACTAGGCCAGTAATGATGTAAATTCACGCCTTACCCAATCACCAACACCACCACAACACAAAAACACACCACCTTACTCACCTCCCCCAATCACTTAAAACTGATGTGAATGTTCACATCGAGTGTTGTTGTTCGTCTGCTAATGTGTTCGTACTGATGTGAATGTTACATGTGTGAAAGTTATACTGTATGGTTTGTTCAATGTGAGTGATCTACTATACTGTTAGAATGTGGAGTGATATTACTGACCTGATGTTCACAAACTGTTAGTGTTTGTCAGTGCTATTACTGATGTGAATGTTCACATTTGCCTATGGTGGGTTGATGATACTGATCGTGAATGTTCACATCTGTTTCAACTCAGTGTTTTTACTTATGTGAATTCTCACATTTTTGCTAATGTGCAGTGATGTTACATGATGTGAAATATTCCATCTGGTAATGTGAGGGTACAACTGGTGTGAATGTTCACATCTGTTAATGTGATGTTTACACCAGCATCTACTAATGTGTGTTTTGTACATTACTGAAACAGTTATGCGAATGTTTTTCATCAATGTTGTCAACTTCCACACAAAGCTGAGAAATGTGAACATTCACATCAGAGTGTTCAGAGCCCGTATATGTTCATATTAACATAGTAATAAGTTGTATGAGATTTGATTTACCATTAACAAACATCACACATCCGGTTGACTCGTTCCTTGGTTTTCCACAGTTTTGCCCAATCAACCCATCTCACGTTGCCGGATGCTCTCAGCCCAATCATACTCGATCATCTTGTGTTAAATGGGTCCATGTATGAGTAGAAAACCCATCCAATTGTTTTCTCCGGATGTAGAAAAAGAATAGCTTGACGCATGCATACATGCAAACTAATCTTGCGACCTCCTCATCGTCATGTTTTTTTTGTGCCTTCAATGCTTCCCTCAGAATTTCTCGTATTTTGGCAGCACTTAACCGGCTAACATCCTTGCACATTCGTGTATGATGCCGGATGTTGGTTTTGCACCATAAGAGGATGTCCAATCGACTTGGTGCCGCAGTCCCACCCCAAAAATCAGTGATACATCGCTCTAAAAATCTGGATGTTCTTATTCCCCAATGCTAAAACCTTCCACTAGATTGCTTGAAATGTTTTGCACTATACGTACAATCACATCATCATATTTCATGCAGTGGTTGAGGTCGATTCCGTACTTGATCAACCTATCAAATAATGGGCCAGAATGGTGTTTTTTCTAAGGCACTTCAATTGGCCACTTGTAAATTTGGTATCCTTTAACAGTTTGACCAGTCCAGTTAGATTTGACCGGTAGTTCACTTTTTTCATGTTCACTTCTTCCGGAACAGCTGTGTTTGATCAGGCTTGGTTTTGAAACGGGATTCCCCTCGCTTTCGCTTGCCATGAACTTTATGGGGAAGACCTGTGTGTTCAAATGAGCACATGTTAATGGTTGAAACACAGCGGATGGAACTCGAAGCAGCAAACAACATTCAACAACCAGCATTGACAGTAATTGGAACATGACTAATGTGAATGTTCACATCATCCATATTTGAAAAATAAATTCTGGAAAACACGACAACAGTTACTGGGCAATGTGAATTAATGCTTACATTGGTGATCACATTATGTTATAATTTGCTAAAAATCAAAGGGGGGAACCAAACAGTGAAAACTACACCCAATAACACAAACAACTTGGGATTGATGTCACAATGTGAATGTTTACATCATGCTCCATCACAGTGTTGAGTGAAGTTTGGGGGTTCTGACATTAATGTGAACATTCACATGATGTGAACTTTCACATCAGTGTGTACTACTCGTAAAATTACCCAGCAATCAATACTAATGTGAATGTGCACATCATCCATGTTTGAGAAATAAATTTCGAACACGACAACAGTTACTGGCAATGTGAATTAATGCTTACATTGGTGATCACATTATGTTATAATTTGCCAGTAAAAATCAAAGGGGGGAACCAACAGTGCAAAACTACACCCAATAACAAAAACAACTTGGGCATTTGAATGTCACAATGTGAATGTTTACATCATCCTTCATCACAGTGTTGAGTGAAGTTTGGGGTTCTGACATTAATGTGAACATTCACATCAGTGTGTACTACTCTAAAAATTACCCAGCAATCAATACTAATGTGAATGTGCACATCATCCATGTTGAGGAAATAAATTTCGACACGACAACAGTTACTGTGGCAATGTGAATTAATGCTTACATTGGTGATCACATTTTATGTTATAATTTGCTAAAAATCAAAGGGGGGAACCAACGAGTGACAAACTACACCCAATAACACAAACAACATTGGGCATTGATGTCACAATGTGAATGTTTACATCATCCTTCATCACAGTGTTGAGTGAAGTTTGGGGGTTCTGACATTAATGTGAACATTCACATTGATGTGAACATTCACATCAGTGTGTACTACTCTAAAATTACCCAGCAATCAATACTAATGGTGAATGTGCACATCATCCATGTTTGAGAAATAAATTTCGAACACGACAACAGTTAGCTGGGCAATGTGAATTAATGCTTACATTGGTGATCACATTATGTTATAATTTTGCTAAAAATCAAAGGGGGGAACCAACAGTGACAAACTACAACCCAATAACACAAACAAAGACTTGGGCATTGATGTCCACAATGTGAATGTTTACATCATCCTTCATCACAGTGGTTTGAGTGAAGTTTGGGATGTTCTGACATTAATGTGAACATTCACATGATGTGAATGTTCACATCAGTTTGTAATACTCTAAATTTACCTAGTACTCAATAGTAATGTGAATGTTCACATCATCCATGTTTGAGAATAAAAATTTCGAACACGACAACAGTTTACTGGGCAATGTGAATTAATGCTTACATTGGTGATCACATTATGTTATAATGTTCTAAAAATCAAAGGGGGGAACCAAAGTGACAAACTACACCCAATAACACAAACAACTTGGGCGTTGATGTCACAATGTGAATGTTTACATCATACTCTCATCACAGTATTGAGAGAAGTTTGGATGTCTCTTGACATTTATAACAGATGTGAACATTCACATCAGTGTGTACTACTCTAAATTTACCCAGTAATCAATAGTAATGTGAATGTTCACATCATTCATGTGTGCAAAAACAAATCCCGAAAACTACAACAGTTAGAGGCCAATGTGAATGTTTACATATATTTTTACTAAATTAATTCCGAAAACATCTATGTTTACAAATTCAAATCCGAAAACCAGAAGGTGTATGTATACATCAATGATGACATTATGATTTGAGAAGCAGAAGGTGGAATGGTATTCCTTACTTTTGTTCGTCATGGTTGGTGGGTATGGATCACAGTCAGTGGATAAAATAAACTCAATGGGGCGACAACAATCTTCGAACGACGAAGCACCCTCCTTCCGATGTGAAGCTTCGCAGTGGTGAGACGAAGAGGAATCTAGGGTTACTGGAGGCAATATCAGTATCGTTTCGTCGATTGAGTTTTTGTTTTGGAAATTTTGTGGATTGAATATTTCGAATAGGAATGGGTTTTTGCAGAATCGGTTTCACGCGGGAGAGGCGGAGAGGGTTATTTCGTCCTTTAACAATTAATGGACCTAATGGAATATTCAGAAACAGTTTGGGTTTTATGGAACAAAACAGTTATAAATAGGACTTATCAAAAAATGGCCCAAAAAAAAAATTACAACATTGGGAGTGCAAGTGATTTTATGATGGAATACAAGTTAAAAATTGTGAAGGTGCAAATCTCACTCACACCCCTCCATGTTTGGATTTTTTTTAATCTGTCCATCTGATAAGTAATTCTCCCACAATAAAATATATAATGTAAATTTAATTTAATGTAACTTGAAACCTAAAAAAAAATTCTCATTATCAGAAATCTCGATCATAAATATTAAAAATATATTTTTAGCTAAAGGTTCGTAATAAATGTATTTGTCCAAAAGCCCATAAAATAACTCTTCTTGATTAAAAGCCAATCATAAATGTCAAATATATATATATATATATATATTGTGTGAATGTTTTAAAAATATTCTTCTAGTTCAAAGGACTAACAAAAAAACACTTTGACTAAAGGTTTCAATGGTAAAGGCTGTCAATAACCTCTCAAAAATTTATATATAGAAGTACAAAAATAAATCTTACATAAAATACAAAATACAAAAAAATGTTGGACAATTTTCACTGTATTTGAAAAATAATTTTTTTTTGTGTATTTAATAAACAAATAGAGTACAGAAGAAATAAAAGAAAATGAGAGAATTTGTTTGATTACAAAAATCAAACTAGAAAAAATAAAATAAAATAAAATAAAACAGATTTTTATTTTGACACAAAAAACAAAATCAAAATCTGATTTAAACAAATAAAAATAAAACATAAAATAAATTAACAATTTACTTGATTAATTTCTTGAACAAACTTTTGATCAAGTCCAGTGTTTAACACTGTGTCCTTAAGGTAGATTCGTCCTCTTCATGGTGCTTTCAGATATACGGACGTCTATCTCCCAGGATAAAATGATCAACAACGAATAAATGCAGTACTACAATTTATTCGCACAATGGACACACTAAGTGTATACACTCTTTCTCACAGAAATTTAATGCAGCAAAATGCAGAGATTATTTGCAGAGGAAAAGTATGAAAATTGTGAATAAAACATCAAATGGGGGCTGTCTATTTATAGATGACTTGGTGGCTTTTCAATTTGAATCCAACAGGTAGAAAATTTGTTTTGAACAGATACAGTACCTATTCGGCACTATTTGAACAGATTGAACCTGTTCGGTTTGAATTTTCACATATTTAAATCTGTTTGAATTTAAATTCAAACAGGTAAGGGTTTTCCTTGAACTAAACTGTTCTGACAGATTTTGAAATCTGTACAGGAGGTTTGGACATATTTGAATTTAAACGGTCTGATTTTATTTTACCAAAAAATAAATTAAATTCAAATGATTTTTGCCCAAAAAGATAGGTATTGGGTCAGATAAGCCCAACCCAACCTCACACCACGCACCCAAGTCCAGGCCCAGCCCGCCTGACTGGATGGACGGCGGCGACAGCGCGCGCGTGTGTGGTAATTTTTGGGTCCAATGGGTCTAGCCCATTTTGCCCATAACCTCGCTCTCTACAAAACTTGGGTGTCATTTAGGGCCTACCCTAAGTTCCAACTCCAAGCCTTATAATCCCACTCAAATTTTCCCACCAAATCAATGTGGGACAAGCCTTAAACCAAACTTTTAGGAATTTCCACCAAAAACTCCATTTCCATGGAGTTCACTTTGGCTTCAGTTTCCCATTCACCCGATAATGGTTTTGGGCAACCAAATATATCACGTGAATCACAACGCGGCATAGAACGCTTTACCACTTGGGCCCACCAAATTTGGTGCACGGGTCCCATCTAAAAATTAGGTGAAAGTTTAGGAAAAAATCTGTTTTTCCAGATTTTCCCAAAACCATTTCTAACAATCCCCCACATGAATGGAATTTGATGACAACGGAAATGCAACAATATGCAGAATTTGTTGAAAGAGTATAAATCGAAAATACCTTACATCAGGATAGGTAGCTTTCAGCCTTGAACCTTCTCTAGTGATAACCTATCGGACTTACTAGCTAACCAATGAACGCAGTGCCTTGAATTATTCAGCCGTTTGTGTAAGCCAAGATAATAGATTTCACACAAAATATCTTCTGACACATCGTGGTTCTCACGGTTGTATTCATTTTGGCCTTGAACGCTCCTGATTTTCATGAATGCTTCTAGAGAATTTAGCCTCTTCATTCTCATAGAACCAACCCCAGTTCGACACTCATATAAGTGATTCTTATTGTGAGTATCTCTTATACTCGTCTTGATTTTATTGCTAAATCAAGATATAAGTAATCATTAAAAACTAAGCTTATCCTTATACCCTTGCAGACAACACATGTTGCAGATCTCACTCTCACTATAGGAATGGATAGGGAATTTTAAACCCCTGGTGATTTTTGGTGAGCCACACATAGCTTAGTTGTCCCTTTGAACTTAGTTCTTGGGATCTCCAGTCATATAAGTAGGGTTACCATTATGATTACTCTTATGTAATAGGCTTTAATCCTATCCTTTTTGATGAACTATACACTTGCTCTTTTGTCAAACCTTTTGTTAACAGATCCGCAATATTCTCTTTAGATTTTATATAATCTATTGAGATTATTCCATTTGAGAGCAATTACCTTACGGTATTATGCCGACGACGAATATGTCGTGACTTACCATTATACATATGTTTTTGTGCCCTACCTATTGTAGATTAACTATCACAATGAATGCAGCTAGCTGGCACAGGTTTTGGCTGCATTGGAATGTCTTCTAATAAGTGACGAAGCCATTCTGCTTCTTCTCCTGCTTTGTCTAAAGCAATGAACTCAGATTCCATTGTAGATCGTGTGATGCATGTTTGTTTCGTGGACTTCCAAGAAACAGCAGCGCCTCCCAGAGTAAAGACATATCCACTAGTAGATTTTGAATCTTTAGTATCCGATATCCAATTGGCATCATAATAACCTTCGAGTACTGCTGGATATCGAGTAAAGTTCAAACCTTGATCACGGATAAATCTTAGATATCTAAGAACCCAAATGATCGTTTTCCAATAGTCTTCTCCAGGGTTACTAGTGTACCTACTCAATTTACTGACTGCATAAGCTATGTTAGGACGAGTACAATTCATTAGGTACATTAGGCTTCCAATGATTTGGGAGTATTTTAACGGAGATACCGCATCACCTTTATTTTTTGATAAATACAGGTGTTCTAGTTACATTCATATCATCATTGATAAATTTACTAAGAATTTTCTTAATATAATGTGATTGAGATAATGCATATCCGTCAGATGTTTTAGTAATTTTCATTCTTAATATAACATATGTGACCCCCATATCTTTCATATCAAATCTTCTATTAAGCATTTGCTTAGTTGATTTGATCATATTTTGACTGCTTCTAATGATAAGCATGTCATCCACATAAAGACAAACTATGACATATCCTTGGTCAGTGTTTTTAACATAGACGCACTTGTCACATTCGTTTATCTTAAACCCATTAGTAAACATTGCATGATCAAATTTTTCATACCGTTGCTTAGGTACTTGTTTTAATCCATAAAGAGATTTTGCAAGCCGACAAATTTTATTTTCTTGCCCCGGCACTACAAACCTTTTGAGTTGCTCCATATAGATCTCTTCCTTTAGATCACCGTTTAAGAAAGTTGTCTTAACATCCATTTGATGTATTTGTAAATTATACAACGCTGCTATAGCAATAAGCATGCGAATGGATGTTATTCTTGTCATAGGAGAATATGTGTCAAAATAATCCAGACCTTCATTTTGTCTATAACCTTTTACTACAAGTCTTGCTTTATACTTGTCTATTAAACCATCTGCTTTCATTTTTCTCTTGAATATCTATTTATATCCAAGAGGTTTAGAACCAGGTGGAAGATCCACCAATGCCCAAGTATGATTTTGCATAATGGATTCAGCTTCATTATTAATAGCCTCTTTCCACAAAGGTGCTTCAGGACCTGTCATTGCTTCTTTAAAGCTTTGAGGTTCATTTTCTAACAAGTATGTTAGAAAATCTAGACCAAAGGATTTTGATGTTCTTGCTCTCTTACTTCATTTTGGTTCATCATCAATTAAATCTTGTTGGTCGAGACCATTACTAGTCTCTTGTGTTTGATTGTCATTAGTCTCTTGACTTTGTATACAATCATAAGTTCTTTTCTGTGAACTTAATTCCTGTCCTTTCTTGTAAGGAAAGACATGTTCAAAAAACACAGCATTCCTTGACTCTATAATAGTGTTCACATTTATATCAGAAATTTCTGATTTATAAGTTAGAAACTGATATGCACTACTATTCTGAACATAACCAATATACACACAATCCACTGTTTTTGGTCCAATCTTAGTGTTTTTAGGAACAGGAACTTCAACTTTTGCCAAACACCCCCACACTTTTAAGTATTTATAGGAAAGTGGTTGACCTTTCCATAATTCATAAGGAGTGTTGTTAGATTTTTTGTGGGGTATTTTGTTAAGAACATAATTAGCAGACAATATTGCTTCCCTCCACAAGTTCTGCGATAAACTTGAACTTAGTAACTGGCATTCATCATTTTTTTAAGAGTTCTATTCTTCCTTTCAACAATTCCATTTTGCTGTGGAGAATAGGATGTTGTAGTTTGGTGAATAATGCCATGTTATGCACAAAATTCATTTAATGGTGCATCTTATTCACCACTTCTATCACTTCTAACCATTTTAATGGTTTTTCCAAGTTGATTTTCAACTTCTGTTTTGTAGAGTTTAAACATTTCTAAGGCTTCATCTTTACTTCTAAGTAAATAAACATAACAATATCTTGTGCAATCATTGATAAATATTATGAAATACTTTTTGTCTCCTCTAGTTTGAACAAATTTAAGATCACATACATCAGTATGAATTAATTCTAAAGGTTCAATTTTTCTTTCAACCGATTTAAATGGAGCCTTAGTTAGTTTCGCTTCTACACAAATCTCACATTTGTGATTAAGATCAATTTCGAACTTTAGTATATAATTCAAATCAATTAATCTACGCAAAGCATCAAAATTTACATCTTCTAATCTACCATGCCATAAATTCGACTCAAGAATATAAGCAAAAGATGTATTATTCTTATTTATAGCAAGTTTTGGTACAACCGTCATTACATTCAATTTGAAGAGACCATCACTCATGTGTCCCTTACCAACATACATACCACTCTTTGTTAATACAAATTTATCAGACTCAAAAACAAGCCTAAAGCCATTTTTACTTAACAAAGAACCAGAAACCAAATTCTTCCGGATGTCAGGTACATGCAATACGTTGTTGAGAGTAAGTTCTTTCCCTGATGTCATCTTCAATATCACCTTTCCTTGTCCAGCCACAGTAGAAGTAGAAGAATTTTCCATAAAAAGTTGTTCATCATTTCCAGCCTCATTATAAGTTGTGAACATCTTTTTGTCTGCACAAATGTGACGAGTTGCTCTAGTGTCAACCCACCATTGGGATTTTCAACCAAATTAGTCTCAGACACCACATCAGAGAGGTTGATGTCATTCACCCTGTCAGAGATGTAATCTAATTCTGTCACATTGGCTTGATTGGTAGTCTTCTTACTTGTGCTTCCGCGATCCTTCTTAGGGAAGCTCGATGTCCAATCTTGCCATAGTTATAACATTTTCTTTGAATTTCTTATTGCCATTGTTGTCGCCTTGTTTAGGATCATCTCCAGTAAACTTCCTCTTTTTGTTATGTGGTTTATGAACTTGTTCAACCACATTAGCCTTGGACTCAATGGGATTTTTTCCATTCCTCTTTTTACCCTTTTGATTATCTTCCTCAATTCTCAATCTTACAATCAGTTCATCCAAGGTCATCTCCTTGCGTTTATGTTTTAAATAATTTTTAAAATCTTTCCAAGTCGGTGGTAACTTTTCTACTAAAGCAGCGACTTGGAAAGACTCGCTAAGAGACACACCTTCATAATGAATATCATGCAAAATTATTTGAAAATTTTAAACTTGAGAAATAACCATTTGGAAGTCTACCATAACAAAGTCCAGAAATTTACCGACAACAAATTTCTTTGTGCCAACATCCTCTGTCTTGTATTTTTTCTCCAAATAATTCCACAATTCTTTTGCTCATTTCAGAAGGCTGTAAACATTATACAACATGTTGTCAAGACCATTTAGGATGTAGTTTCTGCACAGGAAATCAGAATGCTTCCAAGCATCTATAGCGGCAACAACTTGTCGATCACTTTCATTCTCTCTCAGTACTAGAGCCTCTTCACTGAGAAACCGGGCCAAATTTAGAGTTGTAAGATAGAATAGCATTTTCTGCTTCCATCTCTTAAACACAGTGCCATTAAATTTTTTCGATTTTTCTCTATGATTTATCGGAACTTAAATACGGTTTTGGATAGAGACCGGAGTTGGTGCAACAATTGGAGTACCACTTCCAGTTGCAGTTTCGGTTGTAGTACCCATAATATCTTATTACAAAAATTAGTAAAAACCAAAACACAAATTAATTTTCTAGTTACTAAAACCAGAAAATAAATTATAGCACAAAATAATTTTATTTTTCTTGTTACTAAAACTAGAAAAATAAAATACCACAATAATTTTCTGTAACACAAATTAATATTTTGCAATTGTTAATGACACCAGTATATAACTACTAGTTGTCAAAGAAAGTAGACAGTATATTACTACTTTCTGTCAAACAGTATATTACTACTATTTGTTTTTCAACTAGAATATCACTTTATGAAAACACAGAAAATTAAATACAATGAAGACACCACAAAATATTATGTCTTCAGATTGTTGGACAATCTTCACTGTATTTGAAAAATAAATTTGGTTTGTGTACTTAACGACAAACAGAGTACAGAAGAAATAAAAGAAAATAAGAGAATTTGTTTGATTACAAAAATAAAATAAAATAAAATAAAATAAAATAAAATAAAATAAATAAAACATATTTTTATTTTGTCACAAAACAAAATCAAAATCTGATTTAAATAAATATAAATAAAACAAAAAATAAATTAACAATTTACTTGATTAATTTCTTGAACAAACTTTTGATTAGGTCCAATGTTTAACACTGTGTCTTTAAGACAGATTCGTCCTCTCAACAGTGCTTTCAGATATACGGACGTCTGTCTCTCAGGATAAAATGATCAACAACGAATAAATGCAGCACTACAATTTATTCGCACAACAAACACACTTAGTGTATACACTCTTTTAGACAGGAAAAATAATAGAATAAATGTAGCAAAATGCAGAGATGAAATTGCAGCAAGGAATTGTGAATAAAACATCAAATGGCGGCTGCCTATTTATATATGACTTGGTGGCTTTTCAATTTGAATCCAACAGGTAGCAAATCTATTTTGAACAAATACAGTACCTGTTCGGCACTGTTTGAACAGATCCAACCTGTTCAGCTTGAATTTTCACAGATTTAAATCTGTTTGAATTTAAAATCAAACAAATAAGGGTTTTCCTTGAACTAAACTGTTCGAACAGATTTTGAAATCTATACAGAAGGTTCGGACATATTTGAATTTAAACGGTCTGATTTTATTTTACCAAAAAATAAATTAAATTCAAATGTTTTTTACCCAAAAAGATAGGTATTGGGCCGGATAAGCCCAACCTAACCTCACACTATAGCGATCCCGGTTTCCCACTCATTGTTTAATTGTATTCCGGACTCGGTTCCGTAGATGTGT
This sequence comes from Camellia sinensis, assembly GCF_004153795.1. Classification (NCBI taxonomy): domain Eukaryota; kingdom Viridiplantae; phylum Streptophyta; class Magnoliopsida; order Ericales; family Theaceae; genus Camellia; species Camellia sinensis. The sequence continues at coordinate 314,921 of NW_021026244.1, forward strand.
TGTTGTCTTATTCTCGTTCCCATCCTTTACTCTTTGTATTTGAGTCTTGGGTTGTGTTGGGCAAGTTTGAAACTGGTTGGTTGTGTTTGGAAACCAAGAGTTGATGCCTAGATTTTGGCCTTCACGCTCGAGCGGGGCTTTTGACGCTCAAGTGGGCATTTTGACGCTCGAGCGTGATTATTCAACCCTCAGAATTTTTTTCCTGCAGGTCGTCGGACGCTCGAGCGTCCACTTTCACGCTCGAGCAGGGACCTTCGTCTGCAGAACTTTTGGATGTGTGCATCCGGCGCTCGAGTGGCACTTTTGACGCCCGAGCGTGAGTCTGTGTTTGATGCTCGAGCGGACTGTGTGATATATCAGTCCGAGAAAAGCCATTTTTGGATCATTTTTCAACCTTCTCTCCCTCTCTCTAGCTTTTCAAAACTTCATTTGAGAGCTCCTCTCTTTTATCTTCTCTCTAAGAAATCATCTAGTGTTAGTGATCTTCTACCCTAGTCCCTTTGTAAAAAGTGTGGAGCTTGGTGTGGGCTACATTTTGATCCCAAAATCTTTGGGTTTGGAGCACCTTCGAGTTTTCTCCTTCTTCTCCTTTGAGCTCCGAAATTTGAGGTAGGGATAACTACTCATAGTTATGGTCTTTGACATAAACTTGTAGTCATTTTGATTAAATGTTGAAGTTAGGAAATTTTTGGTGTTAGGGTTTCAAAATGTATAAAGAGGGGTTTTGTTCTTTTAACCCATACTTGTGTATTTTGGGTCTTAAAATGAGGTTATTGACGTTATTGATGATATTTGGATCTTTGGGTCAATGTTGAGAAAAGGGGGAGAAAAACCCTAATTATGTATTATGAATTAATTGGTATAATCAATTTGTGAAAGTTATGAAAATATGAAATTGAGTTGGAAATAATGAAATTGTGTAATTATGAGATTTAATGGTGGAGTTGGATTTATTAATCATTCACCTTTGAAATTGTGGATAATTTATCTGTTGGATAATTCATTATCTGTTTAGAAATAAATGTTTTGGGCTATGGGTGGAGGATAGTCTTGATTGTTGTAGACACTGCAAGATGATTAGGTAAATTAAAACTAATCATATGAATATGTCATCGAATATGACGGATGAAATAACACATTGAATATGTGCTTGCTTGATCATTGTATATGATAAGTGTTTAAATACATTGTATATGTATGTATTTTGGAGAAGATAGGGGATGTACTCCATGGTTTGGGAGAAGATAGGGGATGTACTCCACGGTTTGGGAGGAGATAGGGGATGTACTCCACGGTTTGGGAGGAGACAGGGGATAGACTCCTAAACCGGATTTGGGAGGAGATAGGGTATGGACTCCAGTGATAACTAAGTTGGTCGGAGTGTCCAAGGTGAAAGTCCCGAAATCCTAATTGCGTTTGTGTAACGTAGATGAATTGAAGTATTGAAATGATCATAAAATGAGTGTAAACACCCCATTTTTGACCATCCTCAAGACTTGGCTATGCTTGCAGGTACATCCAGCCACAAGCTCGATTGCTCGTTGAGTATTCGAGTTCACGGCAGAACGTGGCAGGTTTGAGCTTTCCAAACCCTGTATTCTTTCTGTCTCTTTTTTTAGACCATGTGTTGGCCCTTTCAGCAAGTTTCTCCTAGTGCACTGTCGGCCCATGTTTGGCACTGCCGGCCATGCTTTTTCCCTTGCCTGCTACTGATGATGCCTGCCGGCCATCAGTGAGCCACTGTTGGCCACAGCTGATGGCCAGCAGAACCCTTTGTCTCAGCATATTTCGCTCCAGATATTTTGAGCCAGCTGTATTTCACTTAGCTCCCCTCCATACACGTGTATAGAGGGATGAAGCTCTTGACAAGCTTCTTGAACAAGCTTTGCATTGCCCTCTTCTATATAAGGAGAGGCTCTTCCTCTCTATCAGAGGTTCAGCATTTTTTGGAGAAGTTGTATCTCTCTCTCTCTATATATATATATATATATATATTGTATTGAATAGTGTCCCAAAGTGTGCTTTCCTCTCACTTTTGCACTACAACACAGAGTGATACACCACCACCTTTGGGCTGAGGTTCTTAAGAGTGTTGTTTGAGCTCTGAAAATTGGTTTTTGACCCCTGAGGTTGCTGGTTTCAAAGTTGAGCTTCAAGGGTGAGTATATTCCCCTTTTAAGCCTTTATTTGTATCTCATTTTGGCCATCCTTGTATATTGTTTTAGGCCTTGCTTTTAACTGAAAAAAGTTCTATATTTAAGTGCTTTTAATGATTTTTTAAGGCCTCTTTGGTGTTTAGGGTGTTCTACCCTCTTGCATGCCTTGTTTGGCCTTGCCTTGTGCCTTGCTTTAAGACTTTGGAGTTAGTCTTTGTTTGGCCCTTTAGCCACTGAAATCCAGTGGATTTTTAGTGGTAGGCATGTGGTTTTGAGGCCTAAAATCAGAGAGGGGTGATCCCCTCTCTTCTTGTTTTGTTTGCTTGAGTTATTGGCCTATCAAAGGAGCATGTATCCCTTTATTTTTTAGGCTTAGTTTAGGCACTTTTTTGTGACTTTTAGGACCTACCTTAACTCTGTCTAAAGCCGGTTTGGTTGTCTCTTGAGTGACTCATGAACTTATAGTGCAAATCTTGCTTACTAGCCTTGTGCGCATGATGTTTTGGCTCATCATTCGAGCATATTTTGACTATGCTCCAACATGATTTTATTCATATTTTGGGCTGTTCTAGGACTTTTTTGGGATGCCATGGTCATATCACTCATGTTTAGTATAGCTATAGAGCAAATGCTTTGACTAGCCTTGAGTTTTAAGGGAGCTTGCATGCTTAACTTGTGATGTTTGCATGCTTTGGCATCATTTGAAGTGTTATATCAGTGCATATTTTATGGTCATACACTTGCCTTCGTCATGCTTTCAATGCCTTGAAGAGTAGGTGTTTTATGCCTCATGAACGGATCATTGTGCATGCCTCTATGCTTAGGTCTTTGGGATGCCATCTCAGTAGGTTTTGGGGCTTGTTTTGACATGATGTAACTCTATTTTATGTTGTCCAAGTCATGTCGTGTTTCGTTTTAATAGGTGTAGTGTAATACCTCTTTGTAGCCTTGCATGCTTCATGCTTTTGGCCTTTTGTTCTAGCTTGTATTGGCTAGGTTTAAGCATGTTTTTAGACTCACCTTGACCTGCCTTGGGACTATTTTGGATGCCCTTGACCCGTTGAGGCTTGCTTTGCATGGCCATGGCTTAAGTCCCTTTGCTAGTTTCGAGCTTTGAGCTTTCTTGCACGCTCTGTTTGTCTTACTAGGGTGGTTTGGCACCATTCCATGCATGTTTCCAGAACTTATGGTGCTATCACATATCCTTGCTTGTCACTCTTTAAGTGTGCTTAAGAGTCGTGTCTTTGTGCTTTGATCCTTGAACCAATTGGCATGCATGTTTGTCTTGCATGCATTATTTCAGCATGTATGGCCATTATTTCAGCATGTATGGCCATTATACCATGTTTGGCCATGTTTGTCTTTCATACCATTATTTCAGCATGTATGGCCACTGATTTGGGTATGAGTGAGGTCTACCCCTTTTGGTTTAAGTTCATTTAGCATGTTCAATTGCATGTTGCTTGCATGCTTATCTTATTTAGCATTGTGTATGCCATGTTACCTTGCATTGAGAATGCTATTTTACATTAAACATTGAGCATGCCATGTAGTTCATGGCATTGAGTATGCCATGATTGTTTGCATGTAGTTCATAGCATTGTGTATGCCATGTTATTTGCATGCTTAGGTTACATCGCATTGTGTATGCTATGTTGTCCATTTGCATTGTGTATGCTAGTTGTTCTTAGCATTGTGCATTGTGCATGCCATTAGCCTTGTTAGGTTGTTCATATTGCATTGCATGTTTGCATGCTTAAGTCATACTGCATATTTGCATACTTGTGTTGCATTGTGTTTCGAATAGGTGTTAGTCCAAATATGGGAAAAGAGCAACGTTTCATACTTGGAGTGATGAAACGTGCCTCAATTCTCGGTCGCCGACACTCTTGATCATGATGACGCATGATAGGGTTTTAGGCTTTATATGTTTATTTGTGCATTCATTTTACATTGAATTTGTACAAGTTGGATATTTCGCCATCATGCATCGAGATACGTGATTGATGGTCTTGGATCCAATTATGTCTCTCCCTTGATGTTTTGAGGTGATATGGTGTGGCATAGTGTGTACATATCCTTAGGAGACCCTCCCTTTCCTCTGTTTTGTGCTCTGTTGCAGCTTGGTGTCACATCACACCAGTGGCCAGTACCCCCCTCATCCTTGGCCGGCAATGGGCACTCCTGGCCGGCTGGGTGGTTGGCAGCAGCCCCTCATGGCCGGCAGGCCACTGGTGCACTCCTCAGCACTGTTTTGGTAAGATCCAGCAGCTAGTTCTCAAGGACACCCTGCAGATAGAGCCTCTAGTGAGCATTCAAAGAGCTTTCAGGACGGGAACCGAGCATACATCTTCAACTTCTTCAAGGCAGAGCTGAGGCAGCCTAGTCTACATATTTTAATGCTTACTTGTTAGTTAGTATTCAAATTTGTAATTAATTAATTAATTTGTCAATTAATTAAGTGTTGTAATAATTAGTTGTAACTAGTTATTCAATTTGGTTATGTAATAATTAGTTTAGTTAGCGTAGCTAGTTAGCTAAATTCATTTGGACCCTCCGTCGAGAGGACATATGTTGTAATAAGGATGTGTGTGTGTGTGCATGTCTTCTAACCCGTGTCTTTCTCCCTTTTACTTACCCGTTTTCGATGGTTAGTTTAGGGCATTTTTCAATTAGCATACTTATGCTTCGCATGTTTGCATCCATTCATTTGTCTTGCATGCATCGGGCTCGGCGCATCATACTAGTTGCATTGTATTTCAATTCCAATTTGAATACATGTATCGAACTATTGCATTTCACATGCCATCTTAGAATAGCTGGGCCTATTTTAGATGCATTTTCGCATGCATTGCATTAGCCATCTTAACATGAACTAGGGTCATGCATGATTTCTAACTAATTCTCTGTTTTGGCTCGGAGTACACTGTGAGTGTTTACGTTTTAGCATACTGCATGTGTGTTATTGATTTCCATGACAGTATGCTTTCCATGAGGCTAACTGCTTATGTGATATAACTGCCTGAATGCCAGTGGGTGAAGGTTGGATTGCTTGAATTGGAACAATTCATTGAAATCCTCGATTTAGCCTATTTGCGAGTAGCAAACTTCAAACTGTTTTCAAACAAACAAATATGCAATACTTTGTTCCAAATTAGGCGATCTAATCTATACTTGTATGTTGTGCACATCACGTAGTAAGATTAGCTAATTAACCGGAATAAGAGCACATGTGTTTTCAAAATTAAGATATCATGCTTAGTATAGGCCGATCCTTTGATCGGGCGAGCGGGGGTGCTCATTGCATGACCTTCCCCTCTCGTACCCAAGTTCCCGAGCCGAGGCAACTTTGGTGATGACCGACACATGGCCTTAGGCACGAGTCAGGGTTTCCTAAATTTCCCCCCAAAACAAAATATTTAGGTGGCGACTTTGTATCTGGCAAAGCAGTCCACGTTTGGCACTTCTTTATAAAAATCAGTTTTCCAAAATGATTTGCCGGATTTGGACTCTTTGGTGATTTATCGATCTTGCATTGCACTTTGCGAGATCAGATTCAGAACCGTGACATTTGAGTCCAAACTGTAGTAGTAAGCCCAAATGAACAGAACGGGATTTTCCAGGACGTTCGGGCGCGTCTACAATGAGTTGTAGTCCCATTCGAAATTAAATTGTTGAAGTGATTATCGATATGAGTTGGAGGCTCATTATAAACAGTCTGGATGAATTGAGAACCATATCTTTGAATTGGTTTGGGTAATGAAATAGAAAGAGATTGAAATGTATTGTGAATAAGGATGAGTTATGCAAGAGATGTATGTTCGTTTATATGAGTTAAACATTTGTCAAAATGCTAATGTTTTAGTTATTGCTCATATTATGTTTAGCATATCCCTACTGGGCATTGGATCACCCTATATGGGACATCATTTTCAGGTTCAGGTGTCATGCCACCTCCAAGGACGTAGCTTGGGAGGTCTTGGGAGTTGAAGACTCTTTGTTTATTTTGTTATTTTTGGTGATACATGTAAATTCAAGCCAAGGGCTTATTTGTGTAAAGAGTTATAACTCTTCTTTTGTTGTAACCAAGTGTTGACTTGGAAAGTTGTAAGCCTACAGGGCATTTACTTTTGTTGTCAACATGTATTGCTTTTTGTAAGAATATTCTGATGAATGGAAATATGTTTTATTCTCATGTTTATATATATCATGAATATAGGGTTTATATGTATTATTTTGAGGGCATTACAACTTGGTATCAGAGCGTACCGGGTTTGAATACTTGGGTACGTGGGAAGTGGTTAGTACCACAATGGGTTTGTCTCGCTTGCTAGAGACTTAGATGTAATGTTATATGTTTATTTGATAACATGTTTACGTGACTGTTTGGGTATGAGATTTAGTTTTTAGGATGTTGATTGGATCCTTGGGTTTCTAGGAGTCCTGTTGAAAAGGCACTTGATCACTGTCGTTTCTAACTAGAACTCTAGCAATGCCTCAGGAGTATCATTATCCGAAAATGAAATTCGTAAGTGCTTATGTGATTATGTGCTTACGTGGAGTGAATTACAGTTGTCCATTGCATTAGGACGTGAGTGTTATAGCTTCGGTAGATTTGTGAATGTGCTAATGTCTTCGTTACCTTTATTAGGATGTCAGGACGAGGACGTGGTGGTAGGCGAGGTAGGCCTAGGAGGTACGAGATACCTATATCGGATGAGATTCCGGCGCAGCAGAAGGGTGTTGGTCAAGCCAATGTGGCCGAGCCAGTAGGTCAGCAGGCCATGGGCGCCTTAGCCCGTGAGATGGCAGGAGCGTTAAGGGAATCTATTGGCATTCTAAGGGCTGAGAATCAAGCCCTGGCCCATGTAGTTGAGGCAGGGCCTTCCTTTCTGAAGAGGGAGTTTTTCCGGTCTAATCCGGATGAGTTTCTGGGGCATCTGAAAGAGCCACTTAAGGCTGATGAGTAGCTTAAGCAGATGATGAAGATGTTTGAGATACTAGGCATCGAAGATAGAGCCTTGAGGGTGACCTTGGCGTCCTTCCAGGTAAAGGGAGACGCGGGTCAGTGGTGGAAGTTTGTTCGGGGCCATATTGGTGGAACTTGGGAGGCCTTTGTAGATGCTTTCCAGGAGAAGTTTTTGCCTCTCGCTATTAAGGAGAAATTGAGGGATCAGTTCTGTCAGTTCAAGCAGCTGAATACACCAGTGGCCGAGTTTAAGGCCGCATTTACCAGTTTATCTAGGTTTGCACCTGAGCTAGTGGCGTCTGGGGAACGCCGTTGTCTTGAGTTCGAGAAGAAGTTGAGACCTGGGCTCAAGCTTAGAGTTGCAGGGTCCATGACTCGGGAGTATGGGCGCCTTGTAGATGCTGCGGCCCAGCTTGAGATTATCATGCATGAGGAGGAGAAGATGATGAGAGACTCCAAGAGGAGTCAGGATGGTCAGGGGGACGGTAGGAGGCAGAGGGGTCCTAACCCTCAGCAGTCCCAGGGTGCGTTTGCGAGATCTACCTTTCTAGTGTCGAGTTCAAGTTCTAGGAGAGGCGGTCAGGGAGACTTTACTTGTTACAAGTGTGGTCAGCTGGGCCACAAGTCTCCAGCTTGCCTGCAGAAGGGAGGAGGGCAGAGAGTAGCTTCATCTTCGGCTCGTCCTCAGAGCCAGAGTCAGGGTAGAGGCCAGCCGCTCTCTTGTTACCAGTGTGGTCAAGCGAGGCACCTGAGGAGGTTTTGCCCGCAGTTGAGTGGCACATCTGGTGCATCTAGGTCGAGGCAAAGTTTTCAGCTAGCTCAGTTAGTTCAGGCCTCAAGGGCCAATCAGGGAGCCTCATCGTCTCAGTCTGTGCAACAGCCTTTTGCTCTGAGATGTGAGCAGGTAGATCAGGGGCCTACAGGGTGCGTGTATGCTGTTACCGTGCAGGATCTTGTACACGCTCCATCTGTTGTAAGAGGTACTTTTCTGTTTTGCAACTCGGTTGCTAATGTGTTGATTGATGCGGGTGCATCTCATTCCTTTATATCTGCTGCATTTGCATCTATTTTGGGGTTGGAGTTGGCACAGTTAGTATCTTCTATTTCTGTTGTATCACCTATTGGGGGTGAATTGATTTTGACACGAGGCTTTAAAGGTTGTGATATAGAGGTCGCCGACCGTCGGCTTCCATTTTCTTTTGTAGTAATGGCTATGTCGGGTTTTGATGTGATTTTGGGTATGGACTGGTTATCGTCATACCGGGCTATTATTGATTGCTAACGCCAGAGGGTTACTGTGTGTACCTTGAGCAGGGATTGTTTCCATTTCTTGGGGGATCGGGTTGGTAGTGTCTTGCCACCAATGTATGATTCGTGAGGGCGGAGTGAGCTTAGTGGTCTTCTCGCTAGTTTTATGAGTAGTGAGTGTGATGAGATCCAGATTGAGTTACCCAGAGTGGTTTGTGAGTACTCGGACGTCTTTCCTAAGGATCTTTTTAGCTTGCCACCCCATCGAGAGGTGGAGTTTTCTATTGATTTAGTGCCCGGCACAGTGCCGATTTCCATGGCACCATATCATTTTGCCCCAGCTAAATTGAGTGAGTTGAAGATTCAACTCCAGGAATTGCTAGATAAGAGCTTTATCCGCCCTAGTGCTTCGCCGTGGGGAGCACCAACCCTCTTTGCTAAGAAGAAAGACGGGGCTTTGAGACTTTGTATTGATTACCGAAAATTGAATCGCGTTACGGTTAAGAACAAGTACCTTATGCCTCGTATAAACGATTTGTTTGACCAGTTAAAGGGGTCCCGTTGTTTCTCTAAGATAGACTTGAAATCGGGTTACCATCAATTAAGGGTCAGGGAGGAAGATATCCTGAAGACGGCATTTCGTACGCGGTATGGCCACTATGAGTTTCTGGTGATGCCTTTTGGGCTCACCAATGCACCGGCAGTGTTTATGGACTTGATGAACCGGATATTCCGAAAGTTCTTAGATCGCTTTGTGGTCGTTTTCGTGGATGACATTCTGATTTATTCACCTACGGAGGAGGAGCACGAGGAACACTTGAGAGTGGTGCTTGAGTTGCTTAGAGCCCATAAGTTGTATGCTAAGTTCGGGAAGTGTGAGTTCTGGCTAAGACAGGTTAAATTCTTAAGCCATGTAGTCTTCGGGGAAGGGGTGTCTGTTGATACATCCAAGGTAGAGGCAGTGCAAGATTGGGCACAGTCTAATAGTGTTTTTGAGATCCGCAGTTTTCTGGGATTGGCTGGTTATTACCGTAGGTTTGTGAAAAATTTCTTCAGGCTAGCGTCGCCATTGACTAGGTTGACGCGGAAAGGGGTCAAATTTGTATGGAGTGAGACTTGTGAAGAGTCGTTCCAAGAGCTCAAAGTTAGACTTACCACCGTTCCAGTTTTGATTATTCCAGAGAGGGGTTTGGGTTATGCTGTATATTGCGATACTTCACGAGAGGGTTTGGGTTGTGTGTTGATGCAAGAGGGGAAAGTAGTGGCCTATGGCTCACGTCAGTTAAAAATACACGAGAAGAATTATCCTACACATGACCTAGAGTTAGCAGCTGTAATTTTTGCCTTAAAGATTTGGAGGCATTACCTGTATGGTGAGAGGTTCGAGGTGTTCTCGAATCACAAGAGTCTGAAGTATCTGTTTACACAAAAAGACTTGAATCTGAGGCAGAGAAGGTGGATAAAGTTCATTGAGAATTATGACTTTGAGTTGTACTATCACCCGGGTAAAGCCAATGTTATGGCCGATGCCCTTAGTAGGAAATCCATTAGTGATGTAGCTTGTATAGCCATCCGGGAATTAATGGGAGATGTTGCGTGCACTTGGCGAGTTTGATTTGCATCTGGGTGAATCTGTCAAGTTTGCGGCCTTATTTTCTGTAGTTGTACAGCCCACACTTGTGAATCAAGTATTAGAGGCATAGAGGAGTGACCTTGAGGTAGAATCCCTCCGGGAGAAGATCTCTAGTGGGAAGGTTGAGAAGGGTTTGACTGTGTATCCCGACTTGAGTGTGAGATACCGAGACCGTTTGTTTATGCCGGAGTCTTGCCGAGAGGAAGTACTCCGAGAGTTTCACCATTCACTCCTTGCAGTGCATCCGGGAGGCACTAAGATGTATCGTGATTTGGGTCGCCAGTTTTGGTGGCGGGGTATGAAGAAAGATGTGGTAGTGTTTGTGTCTAAGTGACTTACTTGTCAGCAAGTGAAGGCCAAGCATCAGAGGCCAGCGGGTTTGTTGCAACCCTTGCCTATTGCCGAGTGGAAGTGGGAGCATGTCATGATGGATTTCATTGTAGGTCTTCCGAGAACTCAATGGGGTAGTGATGCTATTTGGGTGGTCGTTGATCGGTTGACTAAGTCGGCACACTTCATTCCTATGCGCGTGAGAGATTCAGTAGATCATCTAGCCGACTTGTATAATCGGGACATAGTGAGGTTGCACGGAGTCCCAGTGTCGATTGTCTCAGATAGAGATCCACGTTTTACTGCTAGGTTATAGCAGAGTTTACAGAGTGTCTTGGGCACTAAGTTGACCTTTAGTACGACTTATCATCCTCAGACTAACGGGCAGTCCGAGCGTACTATTCAGATCCTTGAGGATATGCTTCGAGGTTGTGTCATTGACTTTAGTGGGTCGTAGGAGAGGCACTTGCCCTTAGTGGAGTTTGCCTATAACAATAGTTTCCAATCAAGTATTGGTATGGCGCCGTTTGAGGCCTTGTATAGCCGACCTTGTAGGTCTCCAGTGTGTTAGGCCGAGGTGGGTGATGCACCTCTATTGGGCCCGGAGTTGGTGCGGGAAACGACGGAGAAAGTTGAGCTTATCCGTAGGAGGCTTGTTACAGCCCAGAGTCGCCAAAAGAGTTATGCCGACTGTAGGAGGAGGCCTTTGGCATTTGAGGTGAGTGATCACGTCTTTCTAAAAATATCACCTAGGCGGGGTTTGATGAGGTTTGGAAAGAGTGGGAAGTTGTCCCTTCGGTTTATTGGTCCCTTTGAGATCCTTGAGCGGATTGGAGAGGTTGCATACCGTTTAGCTTTACCGCCGCAGTTGTCCGGTATACATGACGTGTTTCATGTTAGTATGCTTCAGAAGTACGAGCCGGATCCGTCACATGTATTGGATTAGACCAACTTAGAGGTAGACGAGAATGCTTCGTATGAGGAGAGACCGGTGCCGGTCTTGGATAGGCAAGATCAAGTCTTGCTAGGCAAGACAATACCCTTGGTGAAAGTCTTGTGGAAACATCACGGAGTGGAAGAAGCCACTTGGGAACGTGAGTTGGAGGTCCGCGAGAAATACCCGGACTTGTTTGTTAATGTTTAACCATGTATTGGGAATTTTGTTTTGTTAATGAATTCCGGAAACATTGTATATGTTTTAGATTGTGGAAATGTTATATTTTAACATTGCATATGTTAATTACGTTTTGGAAATGCAAGTATATTGTTGACATTGAATATGTTATTGAATTGTGGAATACTTGTGTTGAAATTGTTGAATTTCAAAGAAAAGTATGTTGATAATGCATATTGAAAATATATTGTAAATTGTCTCTTGAAAAGAGATGGGATGACCGGTATTGGGTCAAGTTGATAAATGTCAAGTTATAATGTGTTGAGAATTGAGAAAATCTGTTTTTGAAACTTATTCATCTAATTTCGAGGATGAAATTCTTTAAGAAGGGGAGGTTATAGCGATCCCGGTTTCCCCTTCATTGTTTAATTGTATTCCGGACTCAGTTCCATGGAAGTGTTGTTGTCTTATTCTCGTTCTCATCCTTTACTCTTTGTATTTAAGTCTTGGGTTGTGTTGGGCAGGTTTGAAACAGGTTGGTTGTGTTTGGAAACCAAGAGTTGATGCCCAGATTTTGGCCTTCACCCTCGAGCGGGGCTTTTGACGCTCGAGCGGGCCCTTTGCTTTTGTTCCTCCGCTCGAGCGGGCATTTTGACGCTCGAGTGTGATTATTCAACCCTCAGTATTTTTTCCCTGCAAGTCGTCGGACGCTCGAGCGTCCACTTTCACGATCGAGCGGGGACCTTCGTCTGCAGAACTTCTGGATATGTGCATCCAGCGCTTGAGCGACACTTTTGACGCTCGAGCGTGAGTCTGTGTCTGATGCTCGAGTGGGGCGTTCCACGCTCGAGCGGACTGTGTGATCTATCAGTCTGAGAAAAGCCATTTTTGGATCATTTTTTGACCTTCTCTCTCTCTCTCTAGCTTTTCAAAACTTCATTTGAGAGCTCCTCTCTCTAGAATACATCTACTCTCTAAGAAATCATCTAGTGTTAGTGATCTTCTACCCTAGTCCCTTTGTAAAAAGTGTAAAGCTTGGTGTGGGCTACATTTTGATCCCAAAATCTTTGGGTTTGGAGCACCTTCGAGTTTTCTCCTTCTTCTCCTTTGAGCTCCAAAATTTGAGGTAGGGATAACTACTGATATTTATGGTCTTTGACATAAACTTGTAGTCATTTTGATTAAATGTTGAAGTTGGGAAATTTTTGGTGTTAGGGTTTCAAAATGTATAAATAGGGATTTTGTTCTTTTAAACCATACTTGTTTATTTTGGGTCTTAAAATGAGGTTATTGACGTTATTGATGATATTTGGACCTTTGGGTCAATGTTGAGAAAAGGGGAAGAAAAGCCCTAATTATTTGTTATGAATTAATTAGTATAATCAATTTGTGAAAGTTATGAAAATATGAAATTGAGTTGGAAATAATGAAATTGGGTAATTATGAGATTTAATGGTGGAGTTGGATTTATTAATCACTCACCTTTGAAATTGTGGATAATTTATCTGTTGGATAATTCATTATTTGTTTAGAAATAAATGTTTTGAGCTATCGGTGGAGGATAGTCTTGATTGTTGTAGACACTGCAAGATGATTAGGTAAACTAAAACTAATCATATGAATATGTCATCGAATATGACGGCTGAAATAACACATTGAATATGTGCTTGCTTGATCATTGTATATGATAAGTGTTTAAATACATTGTATATGTATGTGTTTGGGAGAAGATGGGGGATGTACTCCACGGTTTGGGAGAAGATAGGGGATCTACTCCACGGTTTGGGAGGAGGTAGGGGATGTACTCCACGGTTTGGGAGGAGATAGGGGATGGACTCCTAAACCAAATTTGGGAGGAGATAGGGGATGGACTCCAGTGATAACTAAGTTGGCCGGAGTGTCTAGGGTGAAAGTCCCGAAATCCTAATTGCATTTGCGTAACGTAGATGAATTGAAGTATTGAAATGATCATAATATGAGTTGTAGTCCCATTTGAAATTAAATTGTTGAATTGAATTTTGATATGAGTTGGAGGCTCGTTATAAACTTTCTGGATGAATTGTGAACCATATCTTTGAATTGGTTTGGGTAATGAAATGGAAAGAGATTGAAATGTATTGTGAATAAGGATGAGTTATGCAAGAGATGTATGTTCGTTTATACGAGTTAAACATTTGTCAAAATACTAATGTTTTAGTTATTGCTCATATTATGTTTAACATATCTCTACTGGGCGTTGGCTCACCCTATATGGTACATCATTTTCAGGTTCAGGTGTTATGCCACCTCCAAGGACGTAGCTTGGGAGGTCCTGGGAGTTGAAGACTCTTTGTTTATTTTGTTATTTTTGGTGATATATGTAAATTCAAGCCAAGGGCTTATTTGTGTAGAGAGTTAGAACTCTTCTTTTGTTGTAACCAAGTGTTGACTTGGAAAGTTGTAAGCCTACAGGGCATTTACTTTTGTTGTCAACATGTATTGTTTTTTGTAAGAATACTCTGATAAATGGAAATATGTTTTATTCTCATGTTTATGTATAACATGAATGTTGGGTTTATATGTATTATTTTGAGGGCGTTAGACACACCACGCACGCAAGCCCAGCCCAGCCTGCCCCCCCAACCGGATGGATGGCGGCGACGGCGTGCGCGTGTGTGGTAATTTTTTGGTCCAATGGGTCTAGCCCATTTTGCCCATAACCTCCCTCTCTACAAAACTTAGATGCCCCTTGGGGCCTACCCTAAATTCCAACTCCAAGCCTTATAATCCCACTCAAAGTGGGTGTTTGAGAAGTGGGTTTTTTTGTATATTTTTTTAGTTGTAGGATATTATTAGAGAAAAAAAAAAATTTGTATTTGGGAGATAGCTGGGTTTTTTTGTAGTTGGATGTGATATTTGTGAGAGAAAAAATGAAATGATTATGGGGTTTGATGTGATATTTTGTTTGGATTTGTTTTTTTTTTTTTAGTTTTGTAACCAATTTGTCTTTTAGTGAAAAAAATAAAAATAAAAAACCTAAAAAATTTGTTCCCAAACACCTCTAAAGTTTCCTACCAAATCAATGTGGGACAAGCCTTAAACCAAACTTTTAGGAATTTCCACCAAAAACTCTATTTCCATAAAGCTCATTTTGGCCTCAATTTCACATTCACTCGATAATGGTTTTGCGCAACCAAATATATCACGTGAATCACAATGTGGCATAGAACGCGTTACCACTTAGACCTGTCAAATTTGGTACACGGGTCCTACCTAAAAATTAGACCAAAATTTAAAAAAAAAAAATCTATTTTTCCAAATTTTTCCAAAACCATTTCTAACCCCAAAAAAACTCGGCTAATATTAGTTAAAATTAAAAAAGCCTCCTATTGAGTTTGTGCTTTAGGCCTCATTGAGGGTTGAGCCAGCCTTGTTCAAGAGTTGATATGACCGGTTCGGTTACTAAATTATTATTTTTTTTGGTAATTAATTATTTAAAAAATTTATTATTACAATACTTGATTCCTGATACATATCATTTAATACACTTATTATTTTTACGTCACAACTAATCCGATACATATGCCACAACTGGTACCAATTGCGATACCACCATGTAAAACCACGGTAGTAATCATAAAAAATCAAAATACATATTTTACAACAGGGATTTGCGATAAATCAAAATAATAAAAAAAAAATTAGCATCAACACTCAAAAATGATTGACTTCAAGTGCTTATTGCGGTTTAAATTAATAAACATATTATACTTCAATTTTTTTTATTAAAAATTAATACCATGAAAGATAAACTATCAATAGGTCTTAATAATTGGACTTAATTTTCATCAAGTTCTATTAAAAATAAGTCCTAATAAAATCGTTGCTAAAAATAATTTCTTGTGACAATTTTTTGTATATGTTGCTAAAAATAGGCCATTAGTAACTTTTTTGTCAGGATTTTTATAAATTGTTTCTAAAATTTATAATTAGTGACTTTTTTGTGACGAATTTTTCAAACTGCCATTGAAAGTTGAAAACTAGTGACATTTTTTTGTGACAATTTTTTTAAACTGTCACTAAAACTTATAATTAGTGACATTTTTTGTGACAATTTTCAAACTATCCCTGAAAATTAACAATTAGTGACATTTTTTCAATAGCGTTTGATAAAAAATGCCACTAATTATTATAGGACCTATTGGACTATAAGTCTTATCTTTTAGAACCTACATGTAAGTCCTCCTAATATGAAATCATACCACTCTAGCATATGACTCCCATGTAAGATTAAGGAGGACTTACATTTAAGTCCTAATAGGTGGACTTATTGTCCAACAAGTCCTGTGAGAATTAATGATGTTTTTCATCAAACACTATTAAAAAAATCACTAATTATTAATTTTTAACGACAGATTAAAAATTTCATCACAAAAAATGTTACTAATTGTAAGTTTTAGTGACATGACAGTTTAAAAAAATCTTCACAAAAAAAGTCACTAACTTTTAACTTTCAGTGATAGTTTGAAAAATTCGTTATGAAAAAATGTCACAAATTGTAAGTTTTAGAGACAATTTATAAAAGTCATGACAAAAAAAAAAAGTCATTAATTGTCAATTTTTAGCGATGTATAAAAAAATTGTCATAAAAAATAATTTTTAGCGGCGATTTTATTAGGACTTAATTTCAATAGGACTTGATAGGAATTAAATCTAACTGTTAGGACCTATTGATAATTTATCCTGAAATTAAACTGTGACTGCAATATTTTCTTCAATCTTCTTTAGTAGTTTCTGTAACAGGGGAAGGGGTTGTTCATCGAAAATCAACCGTCTCCAAAGTAGAAAATTGAAAGCATTGAACTTGTTTTTTTGGTCAACTACTCTTCCAAGTTTTCAATTTTTGAGTCTTTCTTCAATACGTAAAACTTGAAACATGAAAAATATTCATAGTTTTGCTAATCCAACCATGTAATCTAAATGTTTCAGATCAACCCCATTAAATTTGCATCCTAAAAGAATTCACAAACTTGCATAGCTTTTGTTTCCAAACAACTTTGCAAGTTTTGAAATGACCTTGATAATTAAATTGAATTTGTAAGAATTTGGAACAATTCAAATAGAGAAAAAAATAATAATAATAAATAAATTGAACAATGAAGTGCAATTAATCAAGTCAGACAATGAGTTTCAAAGAAGCCCAACTATTGTTAGTTTTGCCAAAAACATGATGGACAATTGTGCCTTGGTTTAGTGTTGAGGTTAGCATTGTTTACTAACTAAACAACAAACTAGACAAATATAACTAATAACCAAGCTAGCTTGATTGACTAGAACATATGTCTCTTTTACAGAATAATAAGATTTGATTCTTATTAGTCAAAAACATTCAATCCATGTTCTAGCATTTCCAAGGCATGGAGATTTTTGAATTCAACCACCAAAATTGAGTATGGACTCGGTGCTAGACATCTAGTGCGTAGAAGACTTCAAAACCGATAAAGGAAATAAACCAAACCAAATCAAACTAAGCCTTAAGTCCCATCAAATGGGGTCAGCTGTATGAATCCTTCTTCTCCATTCGACTGTGTTCAAGGCCATTTCGTTAGTCAAATTAAAGAGATTCATATATTTATTTACTACACTAGTCCACGCCAATCTAGGTCTACCCATCTATCGTCACTATATCGCATCTCTTCACTACTGTGTCTATTGGTCTCCATTGTATATGAATAAACCATCTCAATCTATTCTCTCAACTTGTCTTCTATCGGTACTACTCCTACCCATTCTCAAATATACTCATTCTTAACTCTTTCTTTTCTAGTCTTGCCACACATCCACATTAGCATCTTCATCTCAACAACACTCATCTTATCTATATGTTTTTCTTAGTTGCCCAACATTTAGTCTCATACAATGTCGCTGGTCTAATAGCCGTTCTATAGAACTTCCTTTTTAGTCTAATGGGTACTTGTTTTCGCACAATATTTAAGATGCACTCCTCCACTTAAGCCACCCCGCATTAATTCTGTGAACCACACCCACACCGATCTCCCTAGTCATTGTAATAGTCGATCCTAAATAACGAAAATGTTCACTCTTACAAATTCATAAGATGCTTCATTAGCGACACTAAATGTACCATTACCTACAGTATCAAGAGGAATATTTGGCCACAAGGTATTTCCATCCAGGTATTGCATCACTTGCCTCATGCTAGGCCTTGCCGCTTCATTATACTGTGAGCAAAGCATACCTAGCTTCAAAACTAAAATAATCACCCCCCAATCTAGGATCACTTGTCTCAAGAATTGATCCTTGTTTCCACTTCTCAAAATCCTAATCAACCAATTTTTTTCCTTCAGGCAATCCTTGTAGCACTATGGGTCTCCTTCCACAAGCCAATTCGAGCATCAATGCACCAAAAGTAAACACATCGATGACTGTAGTTGCCTTTCCTGTTCTAGTAAGCTTTGGTGCAAGATAGCCAACGGTGCCAACCACATGGTTAGTTTCTAGATTTGCCCCATGATCATACAATCTAGCAAGCCCAAAATATTCTAACCATCCATTTATATCAACATCTAGTAAAACATTGCTAGCTTTCACATCTCTGTAAAGAACAATTTGCTTCCATTCTTCATGCAAATACTGAAAGGCATATGCTACTCCTCTGAGGATTTGATAACGCTGAGCCCAATTGATGGTTGGTTTTTCATTGCCAAATTTGAACTTGTCAAGGCTTCCATTAGGTATGTAATCATAGACCAAGATAAGCTCTCACTTTCATCAACAATAGCCAAGGAGCTACACCAAATTTCTATGCCTTAACTTTCCCATGCTAGCAATTTCGGCCACAAACTCCTTCACCCCTTGTTTTGAATCATGGGAGACTTTCTTGACTGTGACTTGTTCCTTGGAGGAAGTAAATACTCCTTTACAAACCTTTCCAAAACCTCCTCCTCCAAGGGCTCTTCGTCTTTGAAACCATTGGTAGCTTTGTGGAGATCATTGTAGAAAAATCTTTGAGGGCCGTATTCTTGCTCCCAATCTTCAAGTATTTCTTCATATTTTTTGCTCGACACATTGTACACAATTCCTAATATTATGACAATCAACACAATGGATACCATTATCAATGAAACTATAATTTCTAGACTTGGAATATGTCTTGGTTTTCTTTTTCAGGGAAGTGAAGGAAGCTTCGAAATGTCTAAGCTTTGTGCTTGCCCACTTTTGTTAAAGCTCCACCTAAGAACATAGTGGTTACCTCTAAACATTCCAGTAGCACGCTACAACAAAATGCACATTCGGCGACCAAATTGGAGACTAAAAAAAAATTTAGTTGCCAAAAGTTGTGGATTGGTGACCAAAATTTTTTTAGTCAGCAAAAGTAAAATATTTAGCTACTAATTTTTTGTAGTCGGGGGTATATTGGATATTCGCGACTAAAAAAAATTTAGTCGCTAAAAATGCCAGAATTAGCGACAAAAAAAAAATTTAGTCACCGTATATTGAGTTTTGGCTACAAAAACCATTTAGTCGCCAAATAAAAAATAAAAAATCATTTTTAGCTTTGGCGACCAAAATTTTGGTTGCCAAAAGTTTATTTTCAGCGGAAAAAAAAGAATTTTAGTCGCCGTATAATGAGTTTTGGCTACTAAAACCATTTAGTCGCCGAATAGAAAATAAAAAATTATTGTTTACCTTATTTTGGTCGCCAATAGTTTATTTTCAGCGACAAAAAATAATTTTAGTCATCATATATTGAGTTTTGGCTACTAAAACCATTTAGTCGCCGAATCGAAAATAAAAAATTATTTTTTTACCTTTGGCGACCAAAATTTTGGTTGCCAAAAGTTTATTTTCAACAACAAAAAAGAATTTTAGTCGCCAAAGAACTAAAATTTTTTGAGGGAGATATTTCAAATATTTTGGAGAGATTTATAAAATACTTTCAATGACTAAAGAATTTTAATCGCCAATAACCATCTATATAAAACATCTCACACTATATAAAACATCTCACACTCTCCCTCTTCTCTCTCATCCTCTCTCATCTCTCTGTCTTGCTGAAACGAATACGAGCCACGCAACCCCGGCACTTGCAGGGAGTGCTATGAGGAACCCAGCAAGACCGAGGAAGAGCTCAAATGCGAGATCGAATATCTCAAGTCCAAAGTCTTCTTTTCTCAAATTCTAGACTCCCTTCGATCATTACCACCATCGCTTTACTCCTTGTTTCTATGACATCATTTTAGTCACTTCCAATGACGATTCCAGTAAACCTGTGTCTAACCCTGTTCACATCTTTGCCCATAAGGCCATTCTAGTGAGTACCCATTTCGATTTTTAACTTTCTTTGTGTGTTTTTGTTGTGTATTGAATGTGTTTGATATGTGGATAGTGTGGACAAACTCTAAAATGAGTAGTAATGATGAACTCTGAATTTGGATAATTGGTTTTGGTGATTGTTTGATTGACGTGCTTTTAGATCCAATTCAACACTAGTTGAAGACTCCTGAACTAACAGAATGAACTGGGTCAATTCTACTTGACATGTATCAATAAAGTTTTAAATTTTTTTTTCTTGCCTTCAAACTGTTTGATAAAATTTCTCTTAGGCTTATCAAAATTCTAAGCCACAAGCCTAACTTATTGGCAGTGTAAGTGTAGGTGTGGCCTCACTTGGATTGAAGAAGTTCGAGACCCTGTCTTACCTTCCTTCACTCTCTCTTGTACAATTGGGAAAAGAAGTTGATTACCTTATTTGCCTAGCATGGATTCCTTGCTTAGAATTCTCTGTTGAGGTTATTTCTACCTTTCTTTCTTTTTTTCTTCTCGACCCATTTTTGTGTGGTGTGTGTGGCTTTTGCACTTCAACTCTAGTATAAAATAGTTTTTCATTTTTCTTTTAATAACCCAGTAAGTTGTGTGTCCAAAGATGCTGCTCTACTTCAAAGGATAGAATTTTCTACTCTTGTAGAACTTTCTGCAGGGGTCTATTAAGTTAAATTCTACAATTTAATCAGTAATGGGTTCTGGAGATTGGTTTTAAAATATAATTAGCTTAAAGAAAGGGAAGGATGCAACTTATTCTTTACAATTTGTTGCTTTGCAACACAGAGAAGTTGAATTTGAAAAGTGCAAATGAATATAAATACCTGAGGCAAAGCAATTGCTATTCAATTTCTGGGGTTGATGATGTTGAACAGTTTCGCATCATATTGGAAATAGGGGTTGATTTATATATAAAGTCTTATTTTTCCCTTTCCCCTTCAAGTTTAGAAATAGGGGTTGATTTATATATAAATGTCATTATGTCTTTTTTCACCCTTCAGGAAGCTCTGGATGTTGTTCATGTTAAGTCTACATCAAAAGGAATTTGGGGTGCTTTTTTATTTTTTATTTTTATTGATACCTTTACAATATTGGTTTGCCATATTGTAACAACCCCGACTCATGATTAAATGTTAAACCATGATTAAATATGCCTAATGATTAATTAAGATGAAATATTGAGTTAATTACATGTGCATTGCATTATTTGTGTTTATATCTGTCTGACGTTGGAATGTCTGTTTGTGTTTATGTTTTGTTCTATGAATTGAAGGCCTTATCGGCATCCGATCACGAAATTGACTTGAATTATGTATTACTTGGAATTTGAGAACATTATGGTAGGTTTAATTAAAATTTGATTCAGAATCGAATGATTAGAATAAATAATGATGAATTATTTGCCACTAATGAGTTTTCTAATCAAACCTATAAAAGGCCTAAGTGAGCCTTGAATTCATTTTTTACACTCTCATTCCCTCATTCTTGTGTGCAAAACGTGTGAGAGAGAGAGAGAGAGAGAGAGAGAGAGAGAGAGAGAGAGAGAGAGAGAGAGAGGCTTAGAGAGCATTGAAATCAACAAGAGAGTTTGGTAGAAAATTAAGGGGATTAGCTTGGAAGCTTAAAGATTGACTTGGAAGTTCACAATTGAAGACCTTAGATGAGTAATTGGTTCCTAAACTTAGTATTTAAGTTGGTAATGTAGAGAATTCAAGAGAATTAAGTTGAATAATGGAAGAATTGAACTAGAAAGGAAGAGATTAAAGTTATACCATGCATGCATGCACATTATTTTACATTTTGAGTTTAATTACTAGGAATTCTCACATGCATGCCTCAATCCTACTTTAGTTTTGAGAGGTTATCATGCTTTCCATTAATTAACCTCATTTGATTATGTTTTGGAAGCTTTGAAGTCAAGTTGGTGTATGCATGTTAAGATTTCAAAGTTTTAAGTTTTGTTTTGTGCATTTGGCAAAGCTTTTGAGCCTTGATTCCATGAGTGGCCTTAAATTCTCAATGGTTTACATGTTTACAAGTATTTTCTCAATTTTTGGGTCCAAATAATGAGTTTTGAGGCTTTGATTTCGAAGTTTGCATCATGTACAGCAATTTAAAAATTTCAGATTTTGCCTCTCCGCTCAAGCAACAGAACCTGTGCTCAAGTGACCGCTTTGTGTTTCGCACTTCTGCTCGAGCGACCAGAAATTCGCTTGAGCATGAAATGCAAGCTCCCAGAAGTTTACATGTTTTGCAGACCGCTCAAGCGACAAAAGTTATGCTCGAGCAAAGGCATGAGTCTAACGCTCCAGCGGGTGTCGAGCGGAAAAATCAAACAACCAGTACTTTTGCAGTGTTTACAGACCCGCTCGAGTGACAGAAGTTGCGCTCGAGCGGCCACTCACATTTTGCATGTCCGCTTGAGCAAAGAAAGTTGCGCTCGAGCAAAGAAAGTTGCGCTCAAGCAAGACCCTTGTTTTCAGTAAATTTTTTTAAATGTTTCCAAGTGCATTTTAGCATCCTCATTGCATTCTAGACATTCCTAGGCCAAGATTAAGACATAGTGATGAGGATAACAAGTAGAAACACACCAAGATAAGTAAGAACTAAGTTAATGATTCCGGGTGTGTAATTCAGTATGTCTTCGTTCTATATCTGTGTAGGCCACGCGACACCAGTTATCTAAACTGTCTATTTGCTATTGGAGCCAACTGTGAGTAATAACTTTGTAAAACTATGTTCACGTTTAAGTATTTCCTTATATGATATGATATGCAAGAAATGATTAGTTCTTTGAAATGCTATTTTATGAATCATGAATGAATGTCCATTTTTCTGAAATGTATTTATGGCATCCTTAGTTCACGTGGCCCTCGCCCGGGGGTAACAATACCGTGGCCAATATTCACGTGGCCTTCGCCTGGGGGTAACAATACCATGGCCAATATGTACATGGCCCTTGCCCTGGGGTAACAATACCAAGGCCTATATTCACGTGGCCCTCACCTAGGGGTAACAATACTATGGCTACTTGTGCACAAGATGTGGACCCTTGCGGTCGTCGGCGCCGACTAATTTGATATGATAAGATAGCTAAATAGATGTACCACATGCAACTGTTTATGATCTCTAGATGAGTATGTGAATCTGAATTTGTTTCTGATTTGAAATCTGATATGGGACATCATTCCTTAGATTCTTTACTCTTTTATTACTCACTGGGCTTCTGCTCACTATGTTATTTATGTATGAGGTGATTAGGCGTGTGACCAGGCTCAATGATGATTGCCTGGAGTTCCGTTTTGTTGGCCACTCTTTGTGCTTCCCAAGGAGGTTTCGGATTAAGTCAAGTCTTGTGGTCATGGCTTGTATCTTATGTTTAAGGGTTGTTTCTTTTTGGTTGTTTCAGAACGAGTTCCGTATATCTGTATATTGGGCTAAGTCCCACTCTTGTTTCATCTGTACCTGTGAATGACGTATGACTATGTTACTTATGACATCACAAGTGTATATAAAGTCTTAAATTTTCTGTCTCATATATGTCTCCACAGCTCAATGTACTATGTATGTTCTATAACTGCTTCCGTAGCCCCTAAGTATATGTTATTCTGTTCAGAGACCTTCGGTAATCCAAGTACTACTGGCCAGTTACGACGCTAAACCTATAGGGGCGGATTTGGATCATGACACATATGTTCAAAAGAGTTGAAATTTATTGGCTATCTATGGAAATTTGCATGTGAGGTGAATTCTTCTTACTAGTGCCTTGAATTTTATATTGGTTGGCAAATTATATCTTAAATTTGGTTTTTAAGCATATTGGAGAATTTATGCATTCAAAATTGGCAAAATTCCACCTCATAATTCACTTGCTTTTACTCTCTTGCCTTGGTGGTTTCTTTTCTTTCTCTCTGAAGTTGGTGTTTTCTCGTGCTTTCACTTGTCACCCAAATTTCAGTTGTAAAGCTAATCTGAAGCATTTGTTTGTTTGTTT
The DNA here is from genome assembly GCF_004153795.1 of Camellia sinensis. NCBI lineage: Eukaryota > Viridiplantae > Streptophyta > Magnoliopsida > Ericales > Theaceae > Camellia > Camellia sinensis. The sequence continues at coordinate 338,687 of NW_021026244.1, forward strand.
GTTTGTTTGTTTGTTTTGTTTTTAGATGTTTCAATTGAGCAAGTGGAAAGTATAACTGAAGCAGCTTATTTTTAAACGTTTTAATTGAAGTTTCTTCCCAATATTTAAGAAATAAGGCGAATACGAGTCACCTTTGCACCTCCCATTTGAAAGTCAAGCTTTATTATATGTGTTTGTGTGTAAATATATCAAACCCCCTGTTGATATAATGAAAGCAACAGTATTAATTAGGCTGCTTGATTAAATTCTTACATGCTACACTATTACTACATTGAAGCACGTAGCTGTTTTAACCTTGATTGTTATAATTTGAAATGTCAATTTTATTGAATAAGTGTTAGTGGTTATTTTTTATTTTTATTTTTACAGATTGCTTTCGCATGGGTTATTGTGGATATTTATTTTTGTGTACGAAGAGCATTTGTTCTATATATAGAAGACATTTATTTATGTACAATCCTCTGTTTTGGAAATCTAGTGTTTTTGTATGTAATATTTAATTTAGATGGATTATATTTGGTTGGTATGGATTTGTTTTTGGATAGTTGATAATGAAATGGGTATGATTGATAATGGATTTAGATTATGATTGATAGATGTATTATTCTGATATGTATAGGTTACAGGTTGCATTGATAATGGAATGCATATAATTTAGAAATTAATAAAAAATATTCAATTTGTATATTTGTAAAAAAATTAATAAATAGAGATTTTGGCGACTAAACATTTAGTAGCCAAAAAATAAAAAGGGAACTTATTGGCGACTAAACAGTTAGTAGCCCAAAAAAAAAATCAAAGTTTTTGGTGACTAAAAAATTAGTAGCTAAACAGGAGTGCCACGTTTTTAGCGACTAAAAAATTGGTAGCTAAAAAACTGAAGATGAAAAATATTTTTTTTTTTTTGCGACTAAATATTTTCTTTTGGAGGATAGTGAGTTTTTTTGGCTTTTTGGCTTTTTTAAGAGATGCCAAACCTAAACTTAAATTTTTAGTCGCCAATTGGCGACTTTCGACGACTAAAAAAAATTAGTCGCCAATTCTTTTGCCGACAATTAGTCAACGACTAAACGGGCGACCAAGAATTTTAGTCGGCAAAAATCTTTAGTGACTAAAAAATAACTTTTGGTAACTAAAAATTTAGTCACCAAAAGTGTAATTTGTTGCAGTGGCAGAAGAGTAACCAACACAGAATTTAAGAGATTTGAAGAAAGATTGTTGTGTGTTGACAAGAGAGGTTGACTTGATTTCTGGCTTCGGATAGGAGCTAGAGTTACGCTGAGTAGATTCTCCACTTCATCATAGTCTATCCAAACTAGCATTGGATCCCACTTATGAGCTCCAAACTCTTGTTTTTCCCTTCACTATTCGAATAATATGAAGCAGATGCCGAAACAATAGATTTTAAGTTGTTAACATCAATTCCAACATGATTGTCATTTATGTCATTGAATTCAGTGTTGTTAACAGTATCAAGCTCAATCGCCACCGTTGTTAGAATTAAGGAGTCCCAAAAACTGGCCTGGATTAGCTTCAGTGAAGTTCGTAGATTGTGAGATGGTAAAGGCAAATCCATGACCACTATAATTTTGTATTTCATAAACCATGGCAAATACAAAATTGGTGGAAAACGAAAGGGTTTGGGGTAACCCAGATGAGGATGCATTGAATCGTATAGGAAGTTGGGAAAAAGCATGGCCGGTTTGTCTAGCAGAAGTGTTGGTTAGTTGCAATAGACCATTGCGATGGATTTGTGCAACCCCATCAAGATGAAGATTGACCCCATGGAAGCCATTGTAGATGTTTTCGTCTTCAGCTAAAGCCATGAGTTTTAAGTATAGATAGAGAAGTACCAGAAAAGAAACTGATAATGAAGTGATAGGCATTTACAAAGTAGGAAGGCTTCTCCCTTGTGAAGATGGATGGGTTCGTTTTTCTTTGTTGTAAGACAATCCTATATATTGATTTAAATTTCATTGTTGAAAAAATCAGGACCCCTTGTCATGGGGACATCTGGTCAAATAGTAAATTCTATCAGGTCAACCAATCAACCAACAAGACCGTTATCGGAAAAAATGAGCACGTCTAGAGAAAGTTTTTTTTTTTTTTTTTTTACTTTAATGGTGAAAGTTATTTTGGAATTGTGATTGTCTTTTTTAAGTTATAATTTGAGTGTGAAATTGTAAGTTGAGTTTTGAAAAAAGAAAATTTGTTTAGTTATGAATTTTGAAAAATATTTTGAAAAGAGTTTTTGAATTTTGAAAAGAGTTTTGAATTTTGAAAAGAGTTTTGAATTGTATTCTGAGTTTTGAGCTTTTAAATTTTGAGTTGTATTTTTTTTTAAATATTAAAAAATGTTTTAAAAAATTATTTTTTTATTTAAACTTTTTATTTTAAATATTGTATTTTAATTTGAAAATATTTTAATTTTTAATTTTAATATTTTGAAGTCTAAACACAATTCCACACTCAAATCATAATCAAACTCAAGTTTAAAATTATTTTCAAAACTCATAACCAAACATATAATTTGAAACTACACACTACTTTCAAAACTCTACACTCAAATCGTAACCAAACACATAACAAAAAAATTAAAATAAAATATTTTAAATGAAAAATAAAAAATATTTTAAATAAAAAATAATTTTTTTCAATTTTTTAATATTTAAAAAAATATAGCACAAAAATGTATGAAATATAGTACACATTAAAATAAATAAATAAAGATTTAAAATATAAACTATTTATCCTAAAAAAATTAAAGTAAGAAAATTTTTAAATATTAAAAAAAATTAATCCAAAAAATTTTAAAAGACAACACTCAAATCATGATTCTAAATATAATTTTAAAAAACAAAATAAAAAAAATAAAAAAATTTTAAATAGAGTTATGGTTTTGAGTTTTGAAAATAATTTTGAATTGAATTTTGAGTTGTGTGCTTAGTTGTGAGTTTTGAAATTAATTTTTGAATTAAGTTTTGAGTAATTTTGAATTGTGTGTTTGGTTATAAATTTTAAAAAGTGTTTTAAAAATTTGAGTGTGGAATCAAACCAAATGCAGCCATTATTTTTTGTAGTGTACATTATGCTACTTTCTAATAAAAGTTAAGAATAACAAATTTATAAAATAAAATAAAATAAAAGGCACATCGTAAGAAAGTTCTGTGTATTTTATTTATTTATTTATTTATTTTGAGTAAAATTTATGATTGGCGTTATGCTATTTTGTAATAAAATTTAAAAATGACAAATTTATAATTTGCACCTTAAAATTATAAATGACAAAATTATGTCACTTTATAGTAAAAGTTATCCTTTATTTTTTAGTGAACAATGTTAATACTTTTCGTGTCATTTTGTAATAGAAGTAACAAATTTTTGTGCTGTAATGAGCTGCAAACCAAATGCACCCTTTTAGGGGTGCAAATGGGCTTTCCCCCAATTTGATATTAAAGTAAAATACACTCTTCAATTTTAAACTTCCATTTAAATTTTACTTTTGCCCCTCATATTCAAATTGTAACAATTAAATCTGTAAACTTTAGCCATTGTTTCAATGTAACCCTCACATCATTCATTGTTAAAAAAAAGACCAAAATTACTCACATGATAGCCACATGAGCATGTTTTAAGAGTATTAAATGACAAAATTATAAATAAAATTACATTTTCACTATCCAACTTTTACTCCAACAATGATTTAGACCACTAAAAAATACATCAATAATAAAATAATAAAAACAAGGCATAGAAAATGGGCGGGGCCCACTGCCACATCATTAGTGCTCCCTTTAGTGATTCCCTTTTAGTGTTCCCAAGCATTTTTCCTTCTACTCATATTCTACTTTGGTATGGAGACAGATTAAATTGATACTCGGGTTAAAGTTTATGAACTTACAATTAAAAGGTAAGGAACTAAAATAAAATTTAAGTGAAACTTAAAAGGTAAAAAATATAATTTATCCCTGACATTATATATCATTTGACAGATAATGCAACACTTACATTTTTTTTTTTTTTTGATCAGCAAAAAAACTTTATTGATGAAAGAGGCATAGAACATGCAGAATTACATCAACAAAGCAGGGGAGTGCAGAGAGCATCATAGCTAAACTTAACGATGCATAGAACATGCAAAATTACATCAACAAAGCAGGGGAGTGCAGAGAGCATCATAGCTAAACTTAACGATCCCAACTAGGTTGGCACCGCAAAGAAAGCGCAATCATATGCTAGCACTCGACCCGAGATTGGTGAGGAGCCAACCAAGGGCACCCAAAAAGAGGGAACCCAAAGCAAAAAAAACAAAACCTGTGAAGCTAAATAGCCACAGGCCAAAGACTCAACTTGAACCAACAAAAGGATCACCGACCCAAAACACACTCAGACTCTACTTGAACAGGACAGATCACAGCAGCCCCAAACACCACAGATTGGCCATCCAGACCCAAACAACACAGATACACAGAACTAGCAGAACAGATCTCAGCAGACCAACCCAACAGCTTCACCGGCCAACCCAGCAGACTAAGCCAACCTATAGGATTAAACAAGGCAATACAGAAACAACCCTGCAACAACAGACCAACACAACACAGCAGACCAACACATCACAGCAGAGTGACCTCCACTGATAACCTCTACTGATATCCTCAACACAACACAGCAACACAACTCATCACAGCAGACCAACACATCACAACAGAACAGATTAACCTCTACTGATACACCTTCTAATCTGAGGGAGATTGAAGACAAAATCATGAATAGGATACTGCCACTCCCTAGAAGCTGTACTTAGCCAAAGAGCCACTCAATACTTAACTAGATCAGAGAGAATCTCTACATCAGCTACTGCGTTATTGAATACACAGTCATTTCTTTGTTTCTAAAGAGACCAAAGGGTTACAAGAGGGATACATCTCCAAATCACCTTCTCTCTCTTCTGAAACTTACCACCCTCCCACCACTGTAACAAACAATCAACTGTGCCAGGGATTGCCCAAGACAGACCCCACCAATCAAGCAAGGACGACCATACCATCCACACAAAATGGCAATGAAGGAGCACATGTAACACCGACTCCTCATCATGCTTACAAAAGCAACACAGGATAGAAGTTCCACCAGGGAGGACCTCTATTTTCTGAAGGAACACAGAGGTCTTAATCTTATGCTTCCAAGCGAGCCAGCCAAAAAACTGGACTTTAGGGGGTAAAACCTTATTCCACAACATTCTAGGAGCTCCCAGTTGATTTCCAACTCCACTGGAACAATGCTTATACAGAGAAGCTACTGAAAAGAAACCTGATGATGTGGCTGACCACTTAGGATAATCAACTCTCTCCAACCTAATTAAGGGACCAGGAGAGATAATAGAGACCAGTCTCAGCAAATCAACTCTTTCCTATTCAAACAACTCTCTTCTGAATAATAAGTTCCACTCCCCTGGGGATGCCTTTAGATCAACAAAAAGTCTAAGAGCACCTTTCTTTTCTTTTGACAAGCTGAACAGTCTAGGAAATTCAACTCTCAAACAGTGGCCATCACACCACAAATCCTCCCAAAATCTTATTCTACAGCCATCTCCCACCTGCACGTTGAAATTATTAAGAAAACACTCCAACATGGAGGGGTAAAGAGAGGCCAGTGATGTAATATCTCGCCATAATTTTGACTGCTTCCAACTATCAGCATGGCATATAGCGACCCCGGTCTTTTCCCATTTGATTTTTTTTGTATCCGGACTTAGGTTCCGTAGATTCCGTCATTGTATAATTGTTGTTGTCATTCATTATTTTCTTATTTTGAGTCTTGGGAAGATTTGGAGCAGGTTGGTTGAGCTTAGGAACCAAGTCTAGTTGCCCAGTTTTTGGCTTTTTCGCCCCGGCGGGGGGGTGGGCG